>JAHWFO010048814.1:2375-12905 GCA_023313115.1 Rhysida immarginata | reverse complement strand
GGCAGATCCTATCAAGCCAAGGTTGGAGAAAATCTTTCCACACCCCGTGTTGTAAAGGCCGGTGTCCCTCAGGGTTCTGTCCTCGGGCCTATGCTATTTAATTACTTTGTACATGATTTCCCAAAACCCGATAATTGTAATCTGTATTTTTATGCGGATGACACTGCCATTATGACATGGGCACACCAGCCGGCTCACGTTATCACTCGGCTGCAGTGCGCCTTGAAGCAGTTCGAAGACTGGTTTAACTGCTGGAAGTTGAACCTTAACGTCGGAAAGTGCAAGGCTTTGTACCTCAATAGGAAGCTCAAGCATCCCCCAGATTCTCTTGTTCTGTTTAATAAGAAACTGGACTGGGTGAACAACTACAAGTACCTGGGAGTTATTATTGACTCAAGACTCTCATGGAACCAGCATATGTCCTATGCTCTGAACAAAGCGAAGAGGGCTAAGTACATTATCATAGCTCTTATGGGTCGCAACAGCGCCCTCAGCATTGACAACAAGCTACTTCTGTACAAATCGATTATCCGGACCATACTCCTCTATGGCATGCCTGCGTGGGCGACTATCTGTAAAACCAGATGGAGTGAACTACAGTCATTCCAGAATGTTACCCTGAGGACCATTGCCCAGCTGGACAGAAGGACGGTGAAAAACCAATCCATCCACCTCGATTTAAACATGGCCCATATCGGTAAGTTTATACAGGATCTCCTTTTGACTATGATACAGAAGATGAAGACTCACGACAATAAGCTTGTGAAAGGGATACTGGAGAACTCAATGAATATGAACTGGCATACGAAGTATCGTAAACCGAGGCACGTTCTTGACATCAATTTTGAAGATATTAGCAACGTCTCTTTCCCAGACTACTGGAAGATGTGATAATCTTATTTTTTCCTTGTATTTTTTATTTTTTATTTCGTTTGTTTTTTGTTTCTGACAATCGTCAATCTTATTTTCTTTTTTGTACAATATGGAAGACCGCTTGGGTTGGTTAGGCTTCTTGACTACCTCAGTGTATTTCATTTGGTGTTTATTCTGGTTAGATGAGCTTTGTGAAAGCGCTGCTTTCGTCCCATCCTAACGAATGTACACTTCACTGTTCGATTGTTGATTGTCGATTGTCTCTTATGCAGACTTGAGAAAGGCAGGTAATAAAGCCGAAACTAGTCGTCATTTTTATAATGCAGTATTGTAAAGCCTCTATTTTTTTCGCAAAGAAATTTATCATGTGGATGGATAGCAGAGTGAATAAACTGATAAGATAGCGAGAACGTATAACACAAATAAAACTTTTAATGTGCAAATTATCAAAGATTTCTTTTTGTTAATGATAAATACGAAAAAAAAACAAAAGGGTCAAGTTCAAATGTTTATATGGGTATGGCGTTAGAGGTCAGTCCATAGAATATAAGTTTATATAGATAAATATGTTGCAGTGGAAGTGACGTCACCGTAAAGGTTTCTCGCGCTACTTGAAGCCCTTTGCGTTATGTTGCAGTGGAAGTGACGTCAAAAATTGACCTTGTTGCACGTAAAGGATTTAACGTGTACAAGGTATAATTCTCAGTTCGAAAGTTCGGATAAGTTTTGATGGAGCCTTTTGACGACCGTTATCGACGATGGCAAATCGAAGTTGGTACAATGAAGATGGGGGTAGCATATGAGTCGAGGCGAGGTTATCTCGACCGCATAACATACCCTGATGATGCTATTGTAAGGTGGACGTCGATGGTGACGGAAGTCGAACTCGTTATGTCGAGTAGCTTGAGCGCAGACACCGATAATGAGCTCGTTGGTTGAACCGGAGAGGAGAAGGTCTGCCTGTCACTGAATGCCTTTTTATATCGTGGGCCTAACGGCACAAACAGAATCCAGGCTAGTAGGATACCTCACATGAACGACAAGCACTTGCAGTGCCGAAGAAACAGAGATCGGGGGAATCTCTCTAATTAAATAAACTAAACAATGCAAACACACACACAGTATGGCTAAATGCGTCGACATCTTATGTTGTCACACATAACGATAGGAATGCACTCTTTTGCAATCAAATTTTACACTGGGAGATTTCTTAATGCATTTAACTTTTGGAGCAAAGGCAAAACACAATGTATTATGATATACACTAAATCAATGCCACTCACTATCACTCGTGTACTTAAAAGCACCAATCTCGTACACTGGTTAGCATAAAACACAATAAACAACATTACGATGCACATCCTCCTCTTCTTTTTCACGTGACGAACGTTAACACCACAGAATTTGTTTTTCCTTGCTGTTCTCCAAACTCGTCGAGAAACAGGTGGCCCCGTCGCTTCCATCAACCATGGAAGAACAAAGAAGTAAAAAATAGCACAATGACGATGCTTCCATGCGTCGAATTACCATGGAGCTCGACGACACAGGTAAGTATATTCCCTTAGCGCTCCGTCGAGAAGAAAGATGGTTTTGAATACGTTGTGCATAAGAACGTAATGGCAAACAAAAATAAAGTTCCAGTTCAAACTTGCTTTTTGTTGATTTTTTCTTCTCCTTTTTTTTCACTAAATTTGCTTAATGACCAGGTACAGTTATCGAGTGGCTGGGAATAAACCCGCCTAGGCCGCTCAGTAAATAAACGCTGAGTGAACTTGGGAAAATCCCCACCACTGATAAACTTTCTTCGAGTTCAATTGCGTCGCACGTAAATTTCTCTTGAAAGCGTTTAATCCAGTTGGATTTTATAACCGTGGTGAAAACTGTAACGTGGCGGTAGACGTTAATTTGAACTAAGGTATTAACTGTAATAATATTCAAAGTCCTACCGTACTTTTCACGTAACCAAAGCTGGCAATCAAATCCGCTCTCCGTCAACGGGACTCCTCCAAATACTCCGGAATTCAAGACGGGGGCGGCAGGTAGAATTTCTCCGTTCTCCCGTTGCCACGACGTCGGAAGCTCGTAGTCGCTTTCCTCCAAGATTTGCTGAACGGCGTTAATTAACAAACGTTGCCATTCCTCGTCGGCTGTGCTCTGACGGTTTTGGAACCCGTTCTCGCATACACCTCGGCGTCGGAAATTAATCTCACGCTCGCCGGCCGCCGTTGTCGTGCTTTCAAACTCGCTGTCGTCAACGGTGGGCTCACTCATGAGCGTTGTCGGCGGGCAGGACTCCGTTCTCGTGCCCCGGCGCCAATTTCCTCGCCATACCCGGTGGCTTTCCGCTCTCCTGGGCTGCTCCAACGATACCTCATTTACCGCATACGTCCGATCAGCATGCCGACATGATGCTTTCTCTCTTCTCTCTCGTCTTCTCTCGTTCTTCTCGCGGGCTGTTTTGGGAGTGGCTCTCCAAAGATGACGTCTTCTGGCCGCGTCATCAACTTCTCTCAGTTTCACATGTCGATCTTTCTGCTGAGATCCACGTGACAAAATTCTACAAATTCTCGCAAAGTGTTTGGACCGACTTAAAACTAATAATAGCTCACATGAAAATAAACATCTATGAAACTATTAATAATAATCATAAACATGAAAATAATAACTAAAGTCTGTCTCACTATATCAAAAAAGCTAAGGCAGTTTGGGAAAGCCACATTACTAATTGTCATCTCGTTCAGATCAACACGCAGCAATTAAAAAGGAAACTGAAACCATAGAGACTAAAATGAAACTGAAACAGTGCTTCATGTTTTGAGCACTACGCGTGCGCAGTCGGAGACTACAGGGCGGAGGTGAAAAAGTAGTGGCATACTTTCCCACACAGCTTTGCAGCTTTTTCATATAGTGAGACAGAGTATACATTGAAAGTTATCCTACAATATTTCAAGTTGCTTCCATGTTGCTGTGTCTACTGTGTCTACTTCTGAAGGAACATTTTCTGTGCAGAAACAAATAAAAACATGCCAAAGGAACTGCTTGAGTGTTGATACTCTATAAACACTCGTGAAGTGCAATCATTGCCGTTTTATAACTGATTTTGATTCAAAACATACCAGGCACTCATCATGTACATAAGCCTCACTGAAAAGAAATGGCTATAGGTAATTTGGCAATTTGTTTGTTTCTATTTGAAGTAACACTACTTTTTAATGCTGTATTAATTTCGGATACTGAATTTTATTACTGAGCTGCTAGAATTTAAAGCCTTGTAGCCAATTGTCTACAATATTTTGTTAAGCCCCGCTTGTTACAATAAACATAGATAACGAGAGAAACGCCATGCAATTTAAATCAGGTGAAAGAGAGGAGCAAGCAGACGTCGCTAAGCGATGCTCGCGGGATAAATCGACAGAGTACAGCCTCGTATCGAGCTAAGCAGACGACTGGAAGTTTGAATGAGCAGAAGTCGCAGAAACAGCAGTTCTTGGCAATCCAATGGTAAAGGATGATCTGTGAAAGTGTTCGCGCGAAATTGTGCTGGGCACTCATGGCCTTGCATTATAAGAGAGCAGACAATCCAGTGAGTGAACAGCCAGCTTTAGAATTTATGAAAAATTGAATTAGAGCGATTTCAGGTTTCAGCAGCTGGAACAACCATATTTTCCTTCATCTGAGCCACTATTCAAAAAGCGAAACAACCCCTTTGGACTTGTTTGATTTTGTGTGTGACACAGCATATTTGTGAACTTTTGTGCTTGTGCTTGTGACTTTTTTGGAGCCCCCCCCCCCCCCAGGAAACCACCTGGGGAGGCCCGCCCCAACGTCCCCTAATTGTGACTTTTCTTTCACAAGACCATAGATTGCATGGTGTTGGTTATCCATAGTCCGTCTGTGATTTCATGAAGGCTCTGTATGCCAAAACTGGCATACTTCGGATTTTGGCATCAGGTGATCCTGCTGTTTCAGTTTTGCAGAGTATGCTCTGCAGGAGAATGCAGGGGTTTTGCTCTACCAAGTCAAAAATGTTCTGCAGACAATCATCCATCGTCAATCGCATCGTGAATGCGGACGTTCTGAAGGTGGGTAATACCATATCCACCTCTACAATGCCGACCCTGCCCACCTCATGGCCCACATCAGGGCAATTTAGTTGCTCCTCTCCACGGGGTATATCCAAAACTTCATGTCAGAGTGCGGGGAACTGCTCCGCATTTTACAATCAGAACATTCAGACGTTCCTCTGCTCCAGAAGGGCGTCATATATTTTGATATGTGCCTGGAGAGGGATATCCCAGACTCACTTACAATGCAAGGTGAGCGAATCTTCGCGTCTTATAAGGGGATAAGATAATGCTGCTGGTATTGTCATAAGTTGTCGCACGTCAAAAGAGATTGCCTTCTACTGAAGAAATGCGACACTTGCAACCGCATCGTGGGCAAATACTACCGTTGCCAGAGGGTGCTCCCGACGAGCCATTGACAATGTCACCCCCACCGCTGTCGACTCTGAAGCCAACTACATTAGGAAGAGTGCAGGCCATCACCTCTGCACCTGTGGAGGTCAACTTTCTGCAGCCATCAGAAGATACCACGATGGGAGAGCCAATCAACTCCGACGAAGATGAAGGTAACCTCTTCATCAGCCCAGAGCTGAGCATCTCCACGGAGGACTTTCCACCACTGCCTCCACCATCCCATTCTCCCCTACCACTGAGTGCGGTTCGCCCATCGTCTCCCATGACGCCAAAAGCTTCGACAGCACCAGCAGTCGGCGAAAGAAATTTCCCACCAGACAGTGGGATGGAAGATCATTACCAAGTGTCCTCGAAGGAAGCACGATCGTCGTCATCGCAGCAACACGAAGAATACTTCTTCCAGGCATGAAAGCGGCAGAGAATCCCGTCACTTTTCTCAATACTCCTACTCGCCTATGCACAGGATTCCTGCACCTCCAATGACTCCTCCTTCCTGACCAGGTCGGCCTACTACGTCATCAGCATAATGAAAATAATCTCATGGAACGTTAGATCCCTCAACAGTCGTTTCAAGCAGACGGTGCTTTCCACGTTCATCGCCCTGTATGCACTGCACATTCTTCTCCAAGAAGTAAATTTTGCTCCGACGCAATCGTGCCATGACCTCCATGATCTTCGTAGTCGCTACCCCAATGGCCAATTTTCATCATCTCTTTCCTTAATGGCCAAGAGGTAGCCACCATCATCCTAAATCCATCCATCCAGGCAACGAATTATGCGTGCGACCACGATTGCAGAATGATATCGTTGGACATCACAACATCTGGTATTAGCTTCCGTCTGCTCAACGTTTATGCTCCATGTCAATATGTATAGAAACACACACATCTTTTAACGACTTGGACTGCTTCCTAGTTCCTCTTTCCCATCGATGATTGCTGGAGACTTCAACTGCCATCCAGATGACAATAACAACTGTTCATCTGGGCATATTCATCATCTGTGTTAGCAAAGTGCATTATTCGACCTATGGAGAAACTCTTCACAAAGGAAACATCCTGGGTTCACATACTACCAAGGGCCCAATTTCTCCTCCAGATTAGACCTTTTTTGGTTGATAATGTATTTGCTGACGCTCTGCGAACCATGAAAGTCCTCCCATACTCCTTCTCAGACCACAGTGCTATCTTGTGGTTCTGGCAGCCTCCAGCACCTCCATCATCTTCAGGGAAAGCCACAGAACCACCTCGTAACTGGCTCATGAACGTTTCTCTTCTGGACAATGAGACTTATATGAGATCTTTCGTTCAATTCCTGGAACACCATCTCCATGGATTGCTTCCAATTCTAGCTACGTGGCTGCTTCTGAAATCAAAGCTCGAACGATTCTTCCAGAAGATTAAGATCAATGAAGCCAGAAAGCGTCACTGACACCTTCTTATGCTGCAAGAGATACTGGGAATCCTCAAAAATTCCATACCACATTAGGAGTTTACTGACGACGTTCGTTAGGCGAAAAACGAAATCAATGCCTTGATGATTCGTAAAGCGTCGGGCACAGCCCTCAGAGCCAAACTCGCTTGGGCCACGGACTTCCGCCATACTTCATCAGCAGCTTTTGCAGAAGAATAACTCCCAGCCACCTCCAAGCAATGCCCTCGCCTGGTGACAGACAGCAGGACCAGGGAATCTGACTCTGACATTGTGCCAACGTTCAATGGTCACTTATCACACTTCTTCGATCACCCAGTCTTCCCATCAGATGCCACAAAGAATTGGCTGGAGGCACACCTAGTCTTCCCATCAGATGCCACGAAGAATTTGATATATTTCATGCTATATCTTAGCATTGAAAGTTCCAATAGTACCTTATGGTACCATTAGGATACGTGCTACCAATCCACCCTTTTCCTACGTGGATGCCTTCATAACAAGACCTGTTTTCGAAGACAAAGCCAAGAAGTTTCTGTCTGTTACAGCGAAAGGAACCTCGCTGTAAGAAACCGAGAACGTTTTGGCGGCAGAGGTCTCCCGAAGGGAATGACGAAGAGAGGAAGGCGGAAGATTCGATTAAGAAGATGTGGAAAAGGAGAGGGAGATGGAGAAACGACGAGAAAGAGAAAGGAAGGTAGAAATTGAAGAACGTGAGCCAAACGTGGAGAATCGTTCTGCTGGTGATATTGAAGCTGAGACGATCTATGAAAGCGTGCATTTCAACAATTCCATCGAGAGAAGCACGATGCTAGCTTCAGTGAGTTCTTCGAGCCACGAGAAAACAGCGGAGGCCTTTACAAGCGAACGAGGCGAGAGCGAGGCGGAGATAGAGAACAAAAAAGTTTCGTTCCAGCGAAAGAGCGAACGGGTCATTGTAATTAAGGACGAAGCGTCAGGTATTCCCCCGCCTATGCTGGCAATTACAGTTACCCATATAACGTATCTCGAGCTTAGATTCTGGCATGAGAATCTTCAGCGAGAAAATACTTCGTATATATACTGTTTGAGTTCAGCCGCTGGCTGGGTACTTTTTCACAAGATCTGCTAGCATATACGAGAAGCCAAGTGGGTTGCTTCTACTGTAGACGTTAAATTGAAGTAAGCAGCCTTATTTTCTTCTCCCGATATTTATGTGTACTGGTGTCACGATAAATTTTTATCGGCAAGCCGAGAGGCTGTGAATGGCAACTAGATATTGAGCACGTAATTTTCTTCAGTCTTCTGAACGAGCCGAATTTAAGTCTCCTTTTGTCAATGGTGTTTAGCTTTAATGCTCCGTGTTGCTCTAGTCGACAGTTTGCTTAACTTTATGTGTCAATACAATTATATTTTTCTTACATTACAGTTAGGACTAAAATTAGAACTGGCTAAGACTCGAATTTTAGAATACAGTGATATCTAATTTATGAGCTCAGTGAATTTAAGTGTATGTTGATTTGTGTTTCTCTCATTAAGGCACCAATATTTGTTTTGATTCCATTTTAGGGAATTCTTTTTGTATGTGCCGGTTATGAAGGTTTTGTCGGAGAGAACTTAATTTTAAGAACTGAGAAATACATTTATCCCGGACTGTGACCATATTACTTTTTGGACTTTTATTTATTAATAGAGCCAGTGTCATTCGTTTTGATAATGTAATTCTTGAAGTGAAAATGTATGCTTATATTACAATTGCCTTTTAAGGGCTCTGTTAATTTGGATAAGAGGTTCTTAACTCTCACTATATTACCAAATTCTAGTTTATGTGATGATATATGCAGTAGAGATTTATTGGATGGCTTTATTTAATTGTTTACTAGTTTGTATGAATTAAGACAATTAGTCAAAGAAATTCTTAGTTTACAAATATAAGTGTTTATGATTTTGTATTTAACTAGCAAAGTTAACTTAAATATTTGAGTATTCAATTTCTAATTTTGCCAGTTGACAAATTCACATTTGATTTGTAACAGAAGTAACTAATCATTAAACATTGCGTATTGCTTATCTTATTTGCATTTTATACTTTATACAGTGTGGTTTCTTTTCAAGGTTAAGACAAAATTAGTCAAACCTGCCATCTTGTAATCAAAGTTTGGTTATTCATTTATTTCAATTTTACTATTTACTTCATTAAAAAATTACTTTGTGGGCAAACTAAATGTTGGCCGGTCAATGTCATTTTGTTTAATTGCTTCAGCACATTATTCCACTGCGCTACACAAATGCACGTGACTGCCGGTGGGCGGTCGTCTCCAATACAACCCGTGTGGACGGCTTTCCCTATGCCTTCTACATCAAAACATTGGAACTTTTTGGGCGTTTTCTTGTGCAAGTTATTTCACGACATCTTGGCAGACCTATCTCCATCATGCCATGGGGAAGACCAACATCCTCCCGAAAACTCTTGTTCCAGAGCATGTAACCCAGTGGAGACCTATAACCCTTCTCAACACAGATTATAAGTTCTTCACTGGAGTGTTACAGAATAGACTAAAGCTATACGCTGCTGATTTCTTCGACCTCAGACAATCCTGCTCTATTCCATCCTCGGCCATAGGTTTTGTGGATGATGATATGTAATGTGATTTCTCGTTTTATGGTTTGCAGATGAGGAGTGTTTGTTTAATCTCATCTTTTTGATAAAACTTGTCTTTTTTTTCATTTGTATGGGGCTGTGTATATATAGTTATTTTTACTATTGATTATACGGTTTGTTTTAAATTTTTCAAGATAAAGATCTTGCTTGTTGGGCCCGAATGACCCTTGAAAATTCCTTAAAATTAGAAAAATTATAATTTATATAAATTTTTAACATTTTTTGAAATATTTATCTATTATTAGATCATTAAAAAATCACTTTATTTTGTGAGATTCACATTTTTATGAACAACAGTAAATCAGTAAATACTTTTTATGAAAAAAAAAACGTTTTCCCTTCCCTCTCGCTACTTCAATCGTAAATTTTCAAGCAGATCGAATAAAAACCACATCTTTTAAACTTTAATAATGCAATTTTATTAGCAAAAATTAAGACCCATGCACAATAAAACGAAACACGGAATGAAAACTATTAATTTCTCCATATCTGTAATTCAAACGGCACGCAATTTTGGGAAAACTATGGCGTGGGAGCGTTAACCAATCAGAATCCGTACCGTATTGTCGCCACTCTCCTTATAGGCACTCTAAGTTGAGCCGATTGTACATGCACTGCCACTTTTCAATAGAGCTCCCGCCCTATCAGGAACTTTAGCTTCATTTCAACAATGGAGCTCCATAACCTTTTATATCTATAGACCGTGATATAAGTCTAATCACAGCCTCACTTGGAAATGAGTTTTATTAATGCTCAGATGTAATTGTTCAATAAACAAGTCACCAAGACTAATTTTCATAAAACAAATTGATCGTACAGTGGGTTCTTTATCTACAAATAGTTGTGGCTGCAAATTTTCTTACAGTTATCAGTCACGTGATCACATCATCACTTACCTATTTTATTGACCCCAAATGAAACGCTGTCACAGATTAAAATTGCAAAAAGATCAGAAGCTTTATTAAAAAAAAAAAAAAAGACAAAAACTTAAAACAAGAAAAAGGAAAGAGCGATAAAACTGGTTAGTAATGATTAATGCAAGAGAACAGAGGCTACTTAAAACTGTACTCTGTCCAACGAAAGTTGGAGTGGGCGTGTCCAGTTAAA
>JAHWFO010048812.1:1456-19003 GCA_023313115.1 Rhysida immarginata | reverse complement strand
GGCAATTACTTCTCCTCGGATTAGGAACCATTGTGGCGGACCAGACCGTATGCGATGCTCCAGCAAATTCCGGAAGAAAGGTCGCGAGTCACCGAGGCACGGAGGATTAATTACAAGTAACGAAACTAGTAATAAGAACTTTATTCATAATCATTACTCCGTTAATAGAAGTCGCCGCGCCGAGCCACAATCGCCTGACGGAAGAAGGCAGCCGCTGCCGCCGTCTCTGCACCAAACCCGGCATCAAGTTGGATCAAGGGTGTTTAAAGCCGGAAACCCATACGAGGAAAAGAGGACGCCTATCCAAGCCGAACGACCGACCCACGCCAGTCACAACGCCCGGAAAGTCCCGCCGCCCATGAGAGGGAGGAGTACGAACGCACGAGGCCGTCGAGTCGTTGATTGGAACCAAAGCGTAAAGTGCGGAGGCAAGCGCACACAGCCCGCCGACCGCCATCAACAGGAGCACCGACCCGAGCAGATACCTGGCATCACTCCAAGTAGCTCTACGCACGATGTACAGCGTATATTGGACGGAGCGTTCGCCAGTCTTGTCCGAACAAGGTGCGAGGTCGATTCACCCTCGGCATTGAGGAGCCCCGTACCGATCAGTACAACCGCTGAAGGGTCAGCATCTCGAACTACTATAGAACAACAGCAAGGGCAGGAGTCCTTGCACTACAATCATCCAATAGCAGCCCCGTGGAGCAGCGAATACCGCAAGACAGCGCTAGGATTGTCATCTCCAGCCGGCTATCTCGCGGGGCGCCCTGCGGATTGTCCGCGCTTGGACAGCAGCACCGCGTTGTCCGGTATTGTGTGAAATTGAAATAAGTGATAGAAATTTGAGTTTAGATTTAAGCATGTTACAAACTCCTGGCTTTCACTAATCTTGGTTTTATTTCTAACAGCGCAAGCTCCTCGGTCGTCAAACCTGTTTAGGTCGCCGCTCACTTCCGTCGCGGCACCCATTGCAGCCCAGGCATTTCACCTCACCAAGGATCTGGACAAGACGGAAGCATTGCATCGCTACATCTCGGAAAATACAAGACATACCTTGATCAAGGATACTGGATGTAAAAACCCGATGTCAATGGAAAACTTACCGGCCTCCTTGGATGAAGATACCTTGGACTGACTTAATATTCACTTATTAATTTTCATGAATTACTTGCAAACTCTGCTGAATCTTGTTAATAAATTAAATTCAATTAATTAAATTTATAATTCGCAATACCTCCTTGTCGCCACTCTGTTCGTTAGTAAAAATACACGACACTAAGAATTATGTCTGCTTGTTTCCTCGGCCATATGGCTATGGATTATGCCTTTGAGATTTCCCAGGCATATGGCTACGATGCATACCTCTATGATTTCTCTGCCACATGACTAAGACGTATGCCTATAAATCTTTTATGGACATATGTCTTAGACGTTTGCCTATTTGGCTTCTTGGCCATGTGTCTAAGACGTCCAGGTCTGTTTCATGGCCATAAGGCTAGGACGCATGACTTTATTGTTTGTCGTTCATATAGGTAAAATTATGCCCGGTTGTTTTCTCTGCCATGAGTATAAGATGTTTTCCTCTAGAGTTTCATACAATTTGGCTAAGATCTATGGCTCTCTAATTTCTCGGCCGTATGGCAAAGAAATGCTTCTATGGCCTCTTGGTAACATGTCCAAGACGTCCAGAACTGTGTTTCTCGGTCATATATCTAAGATGTATGTATATATTTTTTCCGCGCTATATGGCTAAGAGGTATGCCTTTAAGGATTCTGGATTTAATGCTACGATGCATGCCTCAATTGTTTCACGGTCATATCATTAAGATGTATGCATCTATGGATTCTCGGAAAAATGGCTAAGACGTATGTTTATATGGCTTTTCGGCCGTATGTCTAAGACGTCTAGCCCTGTGTTTCTCGGCCGTATAGCTAAGATGTATGCCTCTATGGTGTCTCGGCATATGGTTAAGACGTATGCCTGCGTGGCTTCTTGGGTATGTGTCTAAGACGTCCAGCTTTTTTTTTAAAGGCCTCTGTTTTGTTTAGGCCATATGGCTAATAATTATGATTTTTTTGTATTCCGGAGATATGGGTAGGATGCATGCCTCTATGGTTTCTCGGCCATATGGCTTAGAATTATGCATCTATGGTTTCTCGGACATATGGCTACGACGCATGCCTGTATGGTTTCTCGTTCATATGGGTAAAATTATGTTCACTTCCTTATATTGTTATCACCTAATATAATAAAGTGAGCATTTCAGTGGAACAATTTTAAGTTGCCCTTCTATTAATACCTTCATATTCAGTTCTTTAAACCATTATTTAAATTTTCGTTTGTATTTTTTTTCTAAAATTATGACAAATCAAAGAAGAGTTATGGATATTTTCTCGGCCATATGGCTAAGAATTATGCCTGGAAGTTTGTTCTGCCATATGGCTAAGAATTATGCCTTTATGGTTTCTCGGCCATAAGACTAAGACGTATGCCTATATGGCTTTTATGGGCATATATCTAAGATGTATGCCTATATAGTTTCTTGGCCAAATGTCTAAGGCGTCCAGCCCTGTGTTTCTCGGTCATATGGCTAAGGTGTATGTTTATATCGCTAAGAATAATCTTTAAAGATTTCTTGGTCAATCAAATAATGGCCAATGCTTCCTTTTCAATTGTTGAATAGGCACATTGTGAACCATTCAGCTTGGCACTGAAATACCCCATCGGTCTAAGGATACCATCATATTCCTGCTGTAGCACTGCTCCCACAGCAACCCCTGACGCATCTGTATGTAGAACGAATTCTTCGGTATATTCCGGTGCCACCAACAAGGGTGGTGAGGAAAGAGTCACCTTGACATCAGCAAGCGCCCTCTGGCACTCATCCGACCATATAAAGTTAATCCCTTTTTGTGTTAAGCGAGTGATAGGAGCTATAATCTCCAACAAATTTTTCACAAAAGGACGATAAAAGTTCAAAGTCCCAATCAATGATCGTACTCCTCTTATATTTGTTGGTGCTTTCAGAGCTTCAATGGCTTCTACATTGTGAGGATCAGGAAGAGCACCGTCCGGGATGATCATGTGGTATCTCACTTTTCCTGCACAAAACTGACATTTATTCGTTGTCACAAAAATGTTAGCTTTACTAAACTGGGAAAAACACCCATCGCAGCAAGATGAGTTGTTCCGTGAAACTTGGTGAGGATACAAAGACATCATCTTGGAACACATGTATTCCCTGTCCAATTCTTTCTCGAAGGATATTCGTCATGAAGGACTGGAATGCATGTGAAGAGTTCCTTCCCTCTTGAGGCAGGCGTGCCATTTGAAATTTTCCCCAAGGGGTTTGGAACGCATAACATGGACGCAATGTACTATCAATTGGCAACTGGTAATACCCATTATTAAGTTCTATCACACTAAAAATTTTATCCCCATTCAACTCATTCAGTATTGTCTTTAATAATCAATAACCTCCGTTACCTTGTTTACTTTTCTCAGATCAAGAGTCATTTTCACCTCACCTTTGGGATGATGTGAACAGGTGAGTTCCATGCACTGGTACTTGGTTCTATTATACCAGCTGCACAAAACTCCTGAATTTTCCTCTTAAAGCATTGATATATACATGCGGGATGGGATATTGTTTCACAAAGATAACCTTAGACCTATCTATTATATATTCTACAGAATGACCCCGCACTCGTTTAGGATTTCAACTTTCTTTGAAAATACATCCTGGAATTCAGTTAAGAAAATCTTTAGGGCCTTGCTATGTTCTGCGGTGGCAACTCCAACAGAATACCCCGATGGAGGAGATATTACTTTCAATACTCCTGAAAAGATAATAAAAATCAGCAGAATACCCCTATCAAGTGGAGATTTTCTCCATGCAGAGCACACATAAAGCAGATGTCTTATTACATTAATCCCAAAATGTAGATTATCCCTTATACCAAGCTAATATTTCATAGAATAGAACAGAGCATACATATTCATCTTTGAACTACAATACACAAGGAGTTCATTCTTTGAATATCAGGGTTGAAAGAATAAGTCCCAGCGGTCTCCATTGTGACAACGCCCCTGTAAGGGAAATTAATATGCTTAAACCAAACAAGGGCAACCAGGATGTGATCCTAGGTCCAAAACAAAATATCTGTTAATTCCCAAATTTATTTGTATGCTCATGGTTTATTCTTTAATTAAGTAAATAGAAATTACAACTATAACAAGATTTGATTAGTGCTTGGCTTTTAAAGGGGAATGTAGATTATGGCAATCTCCACGTAGGTCGATAGACCAGTGTTTGGCTTCCCGTGCTACAACAAACAAACACAAAGTTATACCCAGGTCCCATGTTGCCAGAAGGTCACGTCCTTCCAAAGCCAGGGACTACTTCAGGCCTTATAAACCTCAAAATCTTTTGTCAAGGCAATTTTTTCCAGGAAATGAAATCCTGTTCTTGCTTGACAAATTCTAAAAAAAATACTTAGGAGTATCGTTAACCATTCACAAAGGATCCTTCACAGACCTATTCCACCTGTTTCTCAGACTTCTTGTCTAAACCCGTCCTTCCTTCTCACAAAGGACCAGAATAATCAAAACTATCTCAACAATCCCCGAAGCCAAGATCAACAATTAAGAGTATACGTGCCATAACAATACAATGAATAAGAGTTGTTTACAAAACAGCATAAACTAAATGAAATATACCAATTCTTAGAGCGGTATAAATCAAATATTATTAAATTAAAACACACAGATAAAATTGCTTGTGGCAGCACTATCGGCTGTCAGAGTCTAAGACGTCCAGCCCTGTGTTTCTCGGATATAAGGCTAAGATGTATCCCTCTATGGTTTCTCGGGCATATGGGTAAGAAATATACCTGGAGGTTTTATCGGCCATATGGCTAAGAATTATGCTTTTGAGATATCCCGCGTATATGGCTACGATGCATGCCTCTATGATTTCTCTGCCATGTGGCTAAGATGCATGCCTCGGCCACATGGCCAAAATACCAAAAATGACTGATGGATTTTAAAAACCAATAAAAAAAGACGGAATGCGATAGATATGTATCGTTTGCAGCCTTATGCTTAGGGAATCAGAGAAATTTTTCCCACCAAATTTCAAATTTAGGTAACATTTTTACCAAGAGATGGTGCTGCAAGCGATCTGTAACAGGTATAGTTAAAACGAAGAATTTCAGCTCGCCATTCCATAGTTCGTCGTCAAGCTGATAGCGTGTGCTTTTGAGACTGCAAGTCCGCTCTACCAAAATGGCTTTTTCCACTGAACAGCGGGTATTTATTGTGTTAGAGTTCCACCGCCTGGAACACAGTTTTGTTCAAACGAGGCGCAGTTATCAAAAAAAATTTCATGTGAGAAAAGGACCGTCAGACAATGCGATAAGGACTCTATTCCAAAAATTCGAACGAACGGGGAGCGTGATTGATGACCGTATTGGAAATGTCGGCCGGCCACGCCTTTCAATTACAGAGTCGAATGCTGAAGCCGTACAGCAGGTTATCCAACAGTGGCCTCGGACTTCCGTAGGCCGTGTTGCATCTTGTACTGGACTGCGAAGAATGAGCACTCACCGTCTCATGCGCCACAGCCTTCACATGTTCCCGTACAAAATCCAGACTCACTAACCCCTCAGTCCAAACTCCATTAATGCACGCTATAATTTCGCAAACGCCATGCTGCAACTTGTGGAAACGGTGAACTCGATGTTGGCAGCATATGGTTCTCAGACGAAGCGTATTGTCACCTCGATGGCTACGTCAACAAGCTGAACTCACGAATTTGGGGAAGCGAAAATCCTCATATTGCTGAAACCTCATATGTCTGCGTTCACCAATAATAATGGCATGGACTGCGGTTTCCTCCAAAGGAGTAATAGGGCCATTTTTTTGAGAGCAACCGATGAATGCTGTACGATATCTTGGGATTCTGGAAGAATTTCTGGCGATTCATACTGCTTTAGATGACCGTTCGAATGCCTCCTGGTTCATGCAAGATCGTGCTCGTCCACATCGAACGTCTGCAGTATTTGATTAAAGAATAATAATTGGATGTTCTATGAGGATTTTATACACGCCATACCTCATATGCTTAAATTATTGATGAAAAATAGGAAAGAAAATTCTACAGCCTGGAATCGAACCAGGAACCTTCTGCTCACCGTGCAGATGCGCCAGCCAATTGCGCCACTGCGGACATGGAAGCATTACCCTATCTACATGCCCTTTGGACTGGCTGTAGCAGTACCCAGTTCGCAGGCTGGAACTGTCTATCCTACTGGCGTAATAATCGTTAAAGAATAATAATTGGATGTTCTATGAGGATTTTATACACGCCATACCCAATTATTCTTCTTTAACGATTATTACGCCAGTAGGAAAGACATTCCCAGCCTGCGAACTGGGTACTGCTCCAGCCAGCCCAAAGGGCATGTAGATAGCGTAATGCTTCCATGTCCGCAGTGTGAGCAGAAAATTCCTGGTTCGATCCCAGGCTGTGGAATTTTCTTTCCTATTTTTCATCAATATTTGATTTCTTGAACGAACCTTTCAGTGAACGGGTAATTGCCTTGAATTAAGACACGCATACAGGAAGTGGCATTGCATGGCATGGCATGGCATCCTTATTCGCCAGACTTGACGCCCTGCGAATTTTTTCTTTGGGAGCACCTGAAAGATGTGATATACCACCAAACTCCACAAACAATTGCGGAGCTGAAGCAGCACATCTGTACTGCATGTGAGAAAATTACACGTGACATGTTTGAACGGATGTGTGCAAATATTTGCCTGAAAATGCGCCATGTTGATCAGCAAATGGGGGTTACATTAAAAATGTCATTGTTTAGTTTTTTGCAACAGTCCTTGCAACATTTTTATACCGGTTTTTATTTTTTCATAGTTTTCAGCGCCACCTGTGGGTGGAAATGTTAACTAACTTTGAAAGTTGTTGGGATAAAATTCCCTGATTTCCTAAGCATAAGGCTGCAAACGATACATAGCTATCGCATTCCGTCAGTTTTTTATTGATTTTCAAAATCCACCAGTCATTTTTAGGACGCCCGGTATATGACTATTTAGTTTCCCAGCCATATGACAAAGAATTACGCTTTTAAGTATTCTGTACATAAGGATACAATGCATGACTCAATGGTTTCCCAGCCATATGGCTAAGATACACTATATGATCACTAATATCCGGACACATGCACGTTTGCGCTCTAGCCACGATTTCATTGAAATCAATAGGGCGTTGCACATCCCTTTGCCCGAATCACAGCTTCCACCCTTCGGGGAAGACTTTCCACCAAATGTTGGTAGGTACTTTCCGGAATGTTCCTCCATTCCTCCCGAAGAGCGAGAATCAGTTCAGGTACAGAAGTTGGCCGATGTGATCTGGCCCGCAAGCGTCTTTCCAATTCATCCCACAGACTCTCTATAGGATTGAGGTCGGGACTTTTAAGAAGACTATGGGTTCTCGGCCACGTGGATAAGAAGCATGTTTATAACGCTTCTTGGCCATATGTCTGAGACGTCCAGCCCTGTGTTTCTCGGTCATATATTTAAGCCATATGACTAAAATGCATGACCATATAGTTTCCTAGCCATATGGCTAAGAATTATGCCTTTAAGTATTATGTACATATGGATACGATGCATGCCTCTATAATTTCTCTGCCATATGGCTAAGTTGTATTCCTTCATGTATTCTCGGCAATATGGCTAAGACGTATGCCTATATGGCTTTTATGGGCATATATCTAAGATGTTTGCCTATTTGGCTTCTCAGCCATATGGCTAAAAATTATGATTTTGAGATATCCCACACACATGGCCAAGATGCGTGCCTCTATGATTTCTCTGCCATATGGCTAAGATGTATGCCTTTATGGATTCCGGACATATGGCTAGGATGCATACCTCTATGGTTTCTCGGCCATATGGCTAAGAATTATGCATCTATGGTTTCTAGGACATATGGCTACGACGCATGCCTGTATGGTTTGTCGTTCATATAGGTAAAATTATGCCTGGATGTTTACTCGGCCATATGGCTAAGAATTATGCCTGTTTGTTTTCTCTGCCATATGGCTAAGATGTTTTCCTCCATAGTTTCACAACAATTTGGATAAGATCTATGGCTCTCTAACTTCTCGGCCGTATGGCAATTATGTTTAAAACGGATATTTGCAAGAGAAAAGGACGAGACACAAAAACCCTGGAATACAATAATTTATAGTTAATAAATAAAAATGAAAAATAAAATAATAATTAACAAATAATAAAATAATTAATAAATAATAAGTAAAATCAAAATAAAACTACAAAATCAAATAAAAAGCTGACGTTTCGGATAGAGACTATCCTTTATCAATGCAAACAGGATAATTCTCTAAAGGCAATTAGAATATTAGAGAATTATCCTGAAGTTATGAAAAAAGTACTACGACAATCGAGCAGTGTAGTGTATCGGTATTCGTGTGGAACTTGAAGCATAGCTTCCAAAATCTCACCCTTCATAATCATATTCCAAGGGAAATACACTGAACTAGAAAAGAAGCCTGATGTACCCACAATGGTCATCCAAAGTATGAAAGAAAATTGCCTCCTCTTGGTGGAGGAAAATTTGATTGACGACTGTCTAGACTAGAAACAGACCACTAGTATTAGATAAAACACGACCTATGAAGTCCAGTAATCTGGAAATATGACATTATCAATGTCTTCAAAATTAATATCAAGTAAATGCCTTGGATCACGATATCTCTTTCTATGTATAGGATGATTTAAAATGCCCGAGACTAGCTCGTTGCTATGATTTTCTATATTGGGCAGCATGGATTCCATGAGCCCTTGAACGTATTTGCCAATATGAGTCATGTTGAAGTCATTATAAATGGAGGAATTGCGAACAATTCTCCGATCTTTTTGCGCAATAGTCCTAAGGTTAACGTTTTGGAACGTTTGCAGTTCTTTCCACCTAGTCTTACACATTGTGGCCCAGACGGGCATACAATACGTCAAGATGGTCCGAACAATGACCTTACAGAGTAGGAGTTTATTATCAATGTTTAGAGCACTATTCCGGCCCAGCAGAGCAATCAAGCTAAACTTGGCTCTCCTGGCCTTATTCAACGCATAAGTTGCGTGGGGAGTCCAGGTAAGTTTCGAGTCAATAACAACACCAAGATATTTATAAGTTTCAAGCCAGTCCAGTTTTTGCCATATAGTGAGAATCTAATGATCTCTTTCTCTTCTTGGACACAAACATCGCCTTGCATTTGTCTACATTCAATTTTAGCCTCCACTTGCTAAACCAGCTTTCACACTCCTTTAGAGCCTTCTGTAGCCGCGAGACTACTACGGCTGGTTGACGAGCACAGGTCAGTATAGCAGCGTCATCTGCGTAAAAAAAGAGCTTACATTTGGAAGGACTTGGAAAGTCTCGCATAAAGTAATTGAATAATACTGGTCCCAGGACTGAACCCTGTGGGACACCAGCTTTTACTTCATACATAGGAGATAGACTATCTCAAACTCTGGCCTGAAAGAACCAGTTGGAGAGAAACGAGTGTATCAGAGTAATTATGTCTTGAGGAAATCTATCCATAATCATTTTAAAAATAAGACCATCGTGCCAGACTTGGTCGAAGGCTTTGTGTACATCGAGGAAAACGACCCCACAATACATAGAGAGATTAAGGGGCTCATTGATATCCGCTGCGAGCTTCCATGTTTGGAGTTGGCAGGAATGGTTTGAGCGAAAGCCAAATTGTTCATCGCGGATGAGATCGTTGGCATCACAGTACTCAATGAATCTCTTGAGAATTGTTTTTTCCAGGATTTTGGAGATTGATGGTAACAAGCTGATGGGCCTGTAGCTAACAGGATTTGCAGGATTTTGTCCTGGCTTAGGAATGCTTAAGACAACTGATTGCTTCTAAGCATCCGGGAAGTAAGTGTTCTTCCAGCAGTCGTTAATCACTTTTGCAATATCTTGAATTGTATTTTGAGGTAAATTTTTCAAAGCACTGTTCTTAATAGATTCTATACCTGGAGCTTTTCTCGTTTTTAAATTTTTAATAATGCTTTGGACTTCATTTACATCAATGCTATGTTTTGGGAATTCATTGCCGTGACTATTATAGAAGCCAGTTATGCAGGATTTTACTTTCTCAGACATATCAAGTCCTATTTGCCGACCATCAGTAGGCGTGACAAACTGTTCTGAAAGTGAACCTGCAATAAGCTGCGCTTTATCATCATCATTCGTGATGAATTTGCCATTTTGGGCTAACAGGGGTGGGATATTAATGGCTTTCTTGTTTTGCAAGGCTCGAACCATGCACCAAATAGTGTTACCGTGGGTCGACAGACTCTTAACTTTATCGCTCCACCTGTCATTACGAAGTGCTTTTACCTCCTCGTGAACTCTTCTAGTGAGCCTATTATACTTGGTCTTAAGCCATGAATCACGAGTTCGGTACCACTGCCTTCTAACCATATTCCTTTGTTCAATTAATTGTATGATTTCTGGGGTGAGATCAAGGTGATCTGCTCGCTTCGACTCTAACGGTGAAGCACTAGAGTCAATAGCTGCATTTATACGTTTAGTAAGCCTTTTCACATTGGTATCTATGTCGCTCGTACTATGTACGTTATTTAGTGGGTCGTCATCGTTTTTGAGTATTTCTCTAAAAAACTTCCAGTCTTGTTTGAGCCTCAGTTCTTCTTTGAGGTCAATGTTTACGTTGTCAAAATTTAGTGCAACTGGTTTATGGTCTGAGGATAGATCATTGACAGTATAGAAATTGAATGATTTGTAGAAGCCCTTCAACAACACAATATCAAGTACATCGCTTGAAGGAGAATGATCACAATAATATATATCATCCACAGGGCCTACTGCAATAATATCAGATTGCCTTTGCACGTAGCCATACAAAAGGACACCGTTTTGGTTATGGCATCTTGAATTCCAGTGCGAGTGTTTAGCGTTCAGGTCTCCCGCCATAATAACGGGAATATTCCCGGAAAACAGCTCGTCAAGCTCATTGGCATCGAATTCGACAATCGAACAGTGCAGGTAAAACGAAACGAGTGGTCCGAAAGCAACGGTTTCACTGCCATACTCGTCCAGAAAGTAACCACGGGAAGTACACTGAACTAGGCAAGAAGCCAGATGAAACCTAGTTAAGTCATCCAGAGGATAAGATGGAGTCCTTTCCTATCAGGACGATAGTGTTGATTGTTGATTAACGAGGGACACGAAGCATCGAATTTATGCTTGGGCGCATTATATAGAGCCACTAGTTTCACCTCTCCCAGTGTGGCTTCAGTAATGATAGCAGAGGCAGCTTCCATTCCCATATAGTCTCGGGCTGTGAAAAAAGTACCCAAGGACGCCTTTATATATAGTTGGCATAGGGAACAGTAAGACGGTATTGGCTGAAAAAGCAGAAGAGGAATTTGAAGACGTGTTGGGATAGGCCAGGAAGGAGGACAAATAGGAGGTAATCAGAGGGTTTGGTTTGGTTTGTTTGGTATTAACGTCCTTTTCAACTGCTATGGTCATTTCACGACGGCGATATAGGGGCCGCAAATTTCGCCTCGCAAGGGTTCTTTAACGTGCAGCCGGCAAACGACTACACGGGACCAACGGCTTTACTTCGCTTCCGAAGGAAGTGCGTGATCTCAGGATTTCCCCCTGAAAAATCCTCGTCGTCCTCGGCCAGGATCGAACCCGCGTACTCGGGCATCAGAGGCGATCACGCAAACCACTGAGCCACCGAGGCCGATGTAATCAGAGGGCGACGAAAAATAATGTAATAGGATAACACATACAAAATTAAAATTATAAAAAAGTTTAAGAATGATAGGGTGTCTAGCAAAACGATTTTGTAAAATTCCCTGGAAAAAAAAAAAATCCCTGACCGTTCCCGGTTACACAATTATTTTGACAAAGCCCGGTCGCTAGTCACCCTGTAAAATAGTATCGCATAATAAAATAGTCACTAAAATAAAAGAGTACAGATAGCCTATGAAGAAAAGAGTACAGGGACGGGCACAAAATGAACATAGAAGTAGAGAGATATGAACATTAAAACTGAGACAAGATAAAAAAAGATAAAGAAAAAAAAAAGAAAAAAGGCCCAGAGAGCCTGCGACAAATTAGGGAATAACTGAAGTTGAAGAGGAATATGGGAAAGGTAATGAGGGAATGGTGCCTTTGCTAAGGTTAATGCCATTAGGGGTGAGGAAATTAAATTTCCAAATAAGAAAAGACTCGAATTGCTTTCTTTCTTTTTTGTTATGGAAGTTACTACGAAGAATATAAATGCTGATGGCCTGTAAAGAGTGACCAGGGGAATTAAAGTGTTTAGCGACAGGAGTGTCAGCATTGCTAAGAATATCAAACTTATGCCCGGCAAATCTGGAGCGTATGGTATTGCCTGTCTCTCCAACGTACTGTTTCTGGCATACTTTGCAATGTAACAGGTAAATTAAGTTGTGAGAAGCGCAGGTCAGGTTCTGGTTAATCTTGAAAGTAAAGGAGGAGGCACTGCTGCAAATGGAGGTAGCAGGGTTAAGAAAATGACAAACACCACAACGCTTAGCATTGCAAGGAGAACATCCCTTAGTGGAAGTGCGTGGTTTGGTAATAGCAGCATGGACCAGAATAGCTTTAAAATTAAATGTCCGTTTAAAAGAAACTTTCGGTGGTTCTGGTACTAGGAGTGGAGAAGTAGAGAATTGTCAATAATATGTTGATATTTCCTTAGGACATTTTTAATACTTTGAGGGTTGGATGATAAGGAAGAACTAATGTAGGATTTTGTCATGGCTGGAGAAGGTTTGGGGTTGTTGTTAGAACGAGAATTGCGATGTTTATAAATAGAAGCGCGTATGACATATTTGGGGTAGCCTCTTGCTTTTAGGGAGTGGGTAAGGGCATTAGCATGGAAGTCCTTGTCAGACTGATTAGTGCATATTCTATGGATGCGAGTTAACTGACCTAATGGGATGTTATCCTTGCAATGGCGCGGATGGCAGCTGTCATAGTGTAAGTACTGGTGTTGGTCAGTGGGCTTCTTACAGATTAGTAGACAATTTATTGTTAATAATAGAGATAGAGACATCCAAACGAAACTGTCCTGATAGAGTAATTGTGAGAAAACTTGATGGAGGGGTGGATGGAGTTGGAATGGGTGATAAAAGATAAGAGTGAGTCTTCGTTGTGTGGCCAGATCAGGAAAATATCATCAATATATCGCTGCCAGACCAACGGCTTTAAGAGAGACGTGGAAAGTAGTTTGATTTCCACCTCCCCCATAAAAATGTTAGCATAGTTGGCAGCCATTTTGGAGCCCATAGCAGTGCCACTGGTCTGGATGTAATACTCATTGTTAAAAGTGAAGAAACTGGAGGTGAGGATGGTCCGAAGAAGAAGGCAGATAGTGTCAGTAGAAGGAACTTGGAAAGGTTTGTTAGCCTTGAGACTGTTGCACACAGCTTTAACCCGATCATCATGAGGAATGTTAGTGTAGAGGGAAGAGACATCAAGCGTGCAGAGGAAGACGTTCTTGAAATCGTAGTTAGAGTCGTTAAGGCGCTGGATATGGGAGAGAAAATCGTTAGTGTCTTTGATATAGGAAGGAAGACTGGGTCGGATGAGGCGTATGTGGTGGTCGACATACGCAGATAGTGGCTCACAGAGTGTGTTGTTACAAGAGATGACCGGACGGCCGGGATTGCCAGGTTTGTGAATCTTGGGAAGAAGGTAGAAACGACCAGGAGAACTGAATTTAGGAAGGAGGAAGAGGCGGGTTTTGTTATCAACTTCAGAAGAGGATTCAAGCTGAGAGAGGGTATTTTGAAGTATGATTTTGAACGTGTCAGTAGGATCGGAGGCTAGTTGTAGAACGTAATATCAGATTTGGTTGGTTGGAATGGAATTTTAGGGCGTCGGCTACTATGGCCATTTTGCGCCCGATAGAAAGTTTAAAAACCCACAGTTTATGGGCCAAAAGTTTAAAAATTCAGATAGAAAAAAAAACACATAAAAACGTGAATGACAAAGATGGAAAAACAATAAAAATTATGACTATGAGATTTTAAAAACCCTAATTAATTTAAAAAACCGACATTTTCCTCCAGGGTTCTCCCGTAATAAGAAATATTTGTATAGGTTCTGTGTAAATCATTAGTGTGTAAAGGGCACTAACTGACTATAAAATAGATGATTAAAATTTAATTTCTTTTGAGTTGTCGCCTAATAAAAACTGATGAATATGATTAGTGTGTAAATGGCACTAAATGAAACCTATACTTAATGATCAAATATATATAATGCAAAAGCAATAAAAAGATGATTATATGAATTTAAAAACATGAATAATTTTTAAAAAAAGAAACCCTTTTTTAAAAATTATGGGGTTGTTACCCAACAAAAAATCTAAGGAATGATTCAGCCCTAATGAGCGTCGTAGCTTAGTGTAAAGGGCACTGGATTAAAATATGCTTAATAGTTAGCATTGCTCCACAAGAACACAATGGAGCTGGTTCTTTTTTTAATAAATGGATGTGAGTAAGACGGCTGTGACCAATCCTAAGCCGAGTAAGAACAACATCTTCCCGCCTATTTGTTAGACAAGGTAATGACCACGGTGTGATGGAACGCTTGACTTCAAAAAGTTTATTAGCTGGGTTAAGTGGCCAAGACTCCTGCCAAGAAGATTTGAGTTTCTTGGAAATCACCGGGTGTAAATGCTCGGGGATTGACAGCAATTCCGAGATCGGTTCCCGAGTAATAGCGTGTTTTGCCGCCTTATCGACCCGTTCATTTTGCTGGATACCCATATGACTAGGGATCCAGACAAAATGAATTCTGGTACGTTGGGAATCCAAAAAATGGAGGTATTCCTGGATTCTTTTGACAAAAGGATTTTTAGAATTGAAAGATTCCAACGATTGCAAAGCGCTCAGAGAATCAGAGAATATCCAGATGTTGGAATTTGGATATTGAAAACAGAACTCTAACGCTTTGGCTAACACAACCAATTCCGCTGAGAAGATGGAAAACTCGTTTGGCAAATGATAGGAGAATATAGTATTATCTATAAGGAATGCACAGCCAACCCCGTCCTCTGATTTGGACCCATCTGTATATAAGTGGAAGCTATCAGGAAGGGTTTCTAAAAAAACCTTAAAAAGTGCGTTAATTTCGGCTTCCAAAAAATTTGATTGTTTCCCACCGAATAACTTGTAATTTACATCTGGTTGGGGAAGAATCCACTGAGGGACATCTCTGACCTCTCGGCTATGCATGGCTGGAAATGAGAGGTTCAGGCTCTCCAGAAGATTCTGGAACCAATTGTTGATGCTTCTATAAGAGTGATGGGGAGGGATTCTAGGTTTACCAAAAAGACAGGCAAAAGCTGGGTGCTGACTTTCACCATATATGCGAAGAGCATATTTCAGGAGGAGTTTGGCTCTTCTTAACCATAACGGGGTTCAGAAGCATCTACATAAAGGCTCTCTACCGGACGTGTTCGGAATGCTCCTATAGCAATTCTTATGCCTAGATTGTGGACGGGGTCTAACAGCTTCAAAGTACTTTTTGAAGCAGATGCATACACAATACTTCCGTAGTCCAATTTAGATCTAACTAGAGAGCCGTATAAAAAAAGAAGCATCTTCCTATCCGCACCCCATTTGGTAGCGGAAATAGAGCGCAAAACATTCATGGCTTGTAAGCATCTCGCTTTTAAATTACGAATATGTGGGAGCCATGATAATTTTCTATAAAATGTCAGACCCAAGAATTTATGTGAGTCCACCACTGAAATACGGGATCCATAAAGTGTAAGGTCTGGGTCTGGATGGAGACCTCTCAAAAAACAAAAGTGAACGGCCCTTGTTTTTTGGGGTGAAAATTTAAATCCTACTTCGTTGCTCCAGGTTACGAGCTTGTTGATGGCCAGTTGCAGTTGACGCTCAATAAAGAACATTGAGGACCCTCGACAGTAGATGGCAATATCGTCAACGTACAGGGAATAGTTCACAGTGGATGGAAGTTGTGAACAAGCCTCATTCATAGCAATGAGGAAAAGAAATGGACTCAGCACACTTCCCTGTGGGACACCATTATCCTGCGTAAAACGGTCTGAGATCGTTGACCCAACGCGAACTCGGAATGTTCTGTTCGCCATGAAATTACACAGGAAAGAGGAAAGGTGTCCTATAAGGCCATACTTCCGCAAAAGTATTGCTATTCCATGACTCCAAGTTGTATCATAGGCTTTTTCCAGATCGAAGAACACCCCTACAACATGTTGTTTATGTCTCTGTGCAAAATGAATCTCATGCTCCAACCGAAGAAGGTGATCAACCGTTGAGCGGGATTTGCGGCAACCGCACTGAAATCTGGACAACAGGTGGTTTTTTTCCAGATACCACATAAGTCGGACAGAGACCATCCTTTCCAGGACTTTGCACATGCAGCTAGTTAGTGCTATTGGTCGATAGTTTGAAGGACAAGAGTGGTCTTTATTTGGTTTAGGAATAGCAATAACAATTGCTTCTCTCCACAAAGTTGGGATCTCTCCTAATGACCAAACGTAGTTAAATAACGAGAGAAGGTGAGCATAAGCTTCCCTCGGTAGATGCTTCAAGAACGCATATAAGATTCCATCTGGGCCTGGCGCAGAATCACTGGAGCAACGAAGGGCATAATGCAGTTCCCGTAAAGTAAACGGGAGATTATATTTTTCGAGGTTTCGGAATTTGAAATTTATAGCATGCGATTCTTCGATACGTTTTTGTCTTTGAAAGGAGGCTGAGTAATGTTTTATCTGAGAAACCTCAGCAAATGTCCTTCCGAGGATATTAGCTACCTCCTTTGGGTCAAAGTATGTATGCCCATTTTCAATGAGAGAAGAGAGTTTATCCGGGAGTCTTTTTTTTCTATTTATTTTCCTAATCATGTTCCATACTGTTTGAAGAGGAGTGTTTTTATTAATGGAGGAGATATAATCTCTCCAACAGAGTTTTTTATTATTGGAAATGATTAGTTTACAACTGGCCCTTTTTTTCTTATAAGTAATAAGATTCTCAAGAGTTGGTTGTGCGGTAAAAATGCGGAGAGCTCGCTTACGTTCTCGAACCGCTAGGGCACATTCTTCATTCCACCATGGCATTGGAATTTTCGTGGAAGACGATCTACACTTAGGAATGGATTGTTCCGCCGCATGGAGGATGCGGGAAGTGAAATCCTCTATAGCCTCATCTACAGATGGAAAGGATGTTTTATTTTCAAACTGTAGATGGGATTGGAAGACCTGCCAGTCTGCTTTATCCAATTTCCAACGTGGTAAAGGGTTGGAAAAAGAAGAAGAACTCAGAGATATACTAACCGGGAAATGATCACTACCATGTAAATCTGAGAATATGCTCCAGGCTAAGTTAGGTGTAAAAGATGAAGAGGATATAGATAGATCAATGCATGACAG
>JAHWFO010048802.1:0-11777 GCA_023313115.1 Rhysida immarginata | reverse complement strand
TAGTTCAGTTTCGCGTTTGCGTTTGTGCAGATAGTTCAATTTAACCAAATTGCTTTATTTTTCGGTTTGTTCATCTGTGATTCTTTTCTTTGCCTCCATACTGAGCGATCGTTTGGGAACAGTTTCCGCTTATTTGATTGGTTCTTGATGAATAGTCTCGATTCCAGACGCTTAGAAATGTCGAAACACGTGTGAGTGTGACGTACTTCCTCTAACCAGTCGTGTTCGTTTTGTAGTTTGAACTGCAGAATAACAATCGTGTGAGTCGAAATCGCACGAGTCAGATAGAGTATGTGAGATTGTTTGCAACACGAAAATTTCGAGAATAGGGCCCCTGGTTGAATTTCTATGTGCTTTGAAGTGCTTAATTTATTTCTACAAACTTCTTCCTCTCTTAAGAATAACTTTCTGGCTAAAAAGAGCGTTACGGGTGATGCAATAATTTTAATTTTTCATCTTACAAAATAGACTCTTTTTAAGATTTTAGATACTGCAAAACGCTTGCACGTGCCGTGTTTTTTTGTCCCGCATTCGATTGTGACCACAGACGCGAGTGATGAGGACACTATGGCCGGTATTCAGAATAAGCGCTCTTGCTCATAAGCTTAGTTTCCATACATGCGTTTTTAACTGCGTCTCTGCGTCTAGACGCATAAATTGGTGCGTCTTGACGCACGTGTCATGGAAACAGATATCTGCGTCTCCGAGTCTTGGTTACGTGCGTCTGGGATTCATGCGTCTGGAGGCAGAAAAGTGAAGTAGATAGGCTTTCTACTTCTTGACGCACTTGTAAATGCGTCTCAAATCTTTCTAGATCACATGATTGTTTTGCGCAAGCGCACTTGCTCTGTTAACAAAAGACGTTCAGTCCAGTCGTCGTTTCGCTACAACATGGCTGAAGAAAGAGAATTTGAAGAAATGTTGATCGGGGAAATTTTTAATCGGCCAATATTATACGATAAAAGGAGGTGGCCATGAAGGTTAGAGAGTGTGGAAAATGCTGATGTTAAATACATTTAAATAACCACACGAAAAACAGTTCTAAAGGTTAAAACTAATTTATAAACAATTGAGTGAATCTGTTACATACTTTTCTTATGGAGTTAAGGCAACAAACTGGTTTTTACAAAAGGGGAGCAAAATTCCTGAGTTGAGGGAGTAACATGAGCGCACGAGTGGACCCAGGCCACTTTACAATTCCTGGGGGAAGGGGTAAAACGGAATCTAAAGTTCATGGCTGGACAGCGTCATCTGGTCTGTTATTTGGTTTTCAACCGAGAGAAACTTCTCCCTCTAACGAGAAAAATTGCAAAACATAAACTCATGACGCATGCGCAGTTGAACTTTCTGCGTAGACTTCACGCATGCATGGAAACTGATACTTGCGTTCGAATTAAATGCGTCAAGAGCTGTTGCAATATTCATCTAGGTGCGTCCAGATGCACATTTACTTTCTGCGTCGAGACGTAGCTATAAATGCGTCCAAAACGCGTGCATGGAAATTAAGCTTTACTCAGGACCATTGTTGAATCCAAATTTCATAGTGTTGAAATCGTTCTCAACAATAGTTTGAGTAAGAGCAAGAGCATGAGCGCTCATTTTGAATACGGGGGTATGTTTACTCGCATATCGAGAGACTCGATACTCGCGCTTATATTTCATACTTCAATAATTCTAAGCCCTTACTCAGTATTATCGATGTACATGATTCTGTAGACTCTTCCATTGATAAATAAATAAAAAGTTTATGTACTGTATAAAATATTTATTTATTTGTTGCATCTAAAAACATTATCATGATTCAATGTTTCGGATTGCAGATTCGAAACTAAGTCATTTTTTTTTAAAAACTATTTTTCTACATAGTTGCCACCGTTGTTCAGACATTTGTTGTAGCGGGAACACAACACAATCCGGCTGTAATGGTGTCAGTGCAAAGATAATGAACCAGAAGTTCGAGTGTGCATGCTCGGAACTGCGACACTAGCGCTGCGGTGGAAGTAGAACGAAACGGTACTTAATTTACGGACAACCCTCGTAATATTCAGATGGCGCAGAAGAATATTGTTTTAACTCTGTTCATGCATGATCAAACCTACTTACTTTCCAGATATTCTTAAATTTCAACTACTTTTCACTGTTGCTATACATATTTATTATTTAATGAATTTTATTAAATTTATGAAAGATGCCCCTTGACAGGCCTCCAGGACTTTTGGGCACCTTTTGTCTCTAAATGTTCTTCTTTTACACATTTAACTATTAAAATTTATTTTACTTTCATTAATGAGGGGTTCATTCATTTTCGTAATACTCATTTTTAGTTTTCATGTTAATATTGTTACAATAGTTACTTTTACTGATTAATTTTTAATTTTAATATTTTAAAATTAATTTGTAAATTTGTAAATTGATGGATAGAGTCTCCTTGTATTGCTAAATAATCACGCTGTAATTTAAATTTTTTAACCAGGCACTATTAGAATTATAATTAAGAAATGCAACAAAGACCGAGTACTTATACAAGTGAAGTAAAAAAAAAAAATTGTTAATTATGTAGATAACGGCCTCCCTCCAACTTGCGTTTCATCCTATCTTGCGTTGCTTTGTCTTTTGGGGGGAATGGGCGAAATATTCCGTTTTTATTTGTGGTGGGGGTTTGTTTTCTTTTTCACTCGAAGGGATCTCTACATGTTTTCTAACTCGTTGATCTCCACTTTGTTTTTTTTTTTTTTTAAGATGCCATTAAAGCCAAGTCTCTTAACACATCTGTTGAAAAAACAAGTGAAGTCCGACACGAAAAACAACAGCTGGCGAGTGAAAGACATAACGATGTATTTTTACCATTCTTCCAAAACCGTAAACTGTTCGTTTTGCGTTTTTCCTTGCTTTTTTTTTATCTAACTTTTACTACTCTCAGCGCTACGCGCCTCATATAACTCTCGGCCCTGCGGCCCTCATTAGTCACTGTTTTCCGCATCTCTAGTTTCCAACTAGTTTTAAAAACTAGTGAATTATTTAGTGAATGTTTTTAAAATTAGTGAATTTTTGGTGATACATGGCGCTATTTCTAATGATGTCAATCTATTTAGAGTTGGCAACAGTGACCTAACTGAACCAAACGCAATCCAACATGACCTGAGCCAACGTCATGTAACTTAGATTAGCTTCGACTGTGTTGGGTTAGGTTGATATTAGGTTAGCTTAATTTAGGATAGATTAGGTTAGCTTAGCTTAAGTTAGGTTACCTTAGTGTAGGTTAGATTAGCTTCATTTAAGTCAGGTTAGCTTCCGTCAGTTAAGTAAGGTTGTGGGTGTTGTGCATAAACAAAAGTTCCGAAATAAACGAAGCTTGTAAGGGTTTTGAGGTAAGAGTGTTTTTATTTATTTCGTTGAGGGTTTGGTGTTATTGCAGTAATTTTTTTATTAATTTGTTTAGTCTGAAGGAATTTAATTGCATCTAAAGTTTGAGGTTTTGTAGGAAATTTAAGCATTTTAACGTCATTGGAAAAATGTTTGGTGGAAAAACTAAAGCTGAATGCTGAATGTCATTGTTCGTTTGTGGGGTGTCTTCATGATGGTTAGGTTGCAGTGGACGGTCCGGGTCGTTGGGAGCTGGTATTGCTGGGCCTGCAGAAATGTTTTTGCCGGGGTACATGCGTGCTGCCGCTTTCAAGAAAATGTGGAGGCCGCCGTCCCTTGGTATATGCCTCTTCCATAGAAACTCTGCCATATTACCAGAAAAGTGTTATTTTCGCCGTCCATATCTGTAATGTTGCTCCGCACCTCTCTCCAAACTTTTTCGATGTTTTGAGTGTAAGTGCCTGTGATGGGGTCTACGAAGTTGAGAGAGTAGTACACTTTCAGATGGCGAAATTGTTGCGGGTCGATTGATTGGTAGGCACGCCAGCAATCTGAGATGATGTTCGTTCCTGGCAAGATGTAATCCGTGATTGCTCCAATTAGTGTTTCCGCGTCCGTTTTCTCCACAGGGATAATGAAGCATTTGTTGGTTTCTTTCGATCCCCCCAAAAATCCATTGTCCCTCCACAATTAAACTTTCTCTTCCACGCCTTGGCCTCGTCGACTTCAATGGTTTTGTTTGGCCTGCCGATTTTTTCTCCTCCTTGCCAGCTGCTTGCACCACAAATCATCTCTGAAACTTTTGGAATAAAACTATTCCAATCTGTTATTATATGTGATACGCACCCCGTCTCTTCCATAAGTAGCTGCTGGCGCGGAGGTGGCAAATGCAAAAACATAATGACTAAGGGCATGTCTAAAAAATCCGACCAGTCGCCAACAGGTCATGTGGTACGATCGGCGATCGGTCGGCAGCCAGTCGCTTCCGTTAGTTCATTCATGGACAACGCCGTCGTGAGCATTCTGCTTCAAAATGACTTCGCAGCAAGTTTCCTCATTTCAGTTAGTACGATTTAAAATTGTGTACATACATAAATTTTCTTCACCCGTCTTTTCTTTTTCTTATTCATTCCTTGTTTCTTGATGTTGCCCAATATGTACTTCGCCATCTCCTTTCTCCAAAAAATATTTATTACGTATTGTGCATTTGAACACTTGAATTTGTCTACTTTCGTCTGCCATTTTGATTCTACACACCGAGGCAGCCGACCCGCGTTCGACTCCGGTCGTGATTAGTGCCACCGGTCGCTTTATGGAAACGCTCATCGCGACCGGTCATTACTTTATGGACAGGCTATTTGCGACCGGTCGGATTTTTTAAGCACCCCCTAAGACATGCACTTTGCCCATGGACAACCGCACACGGCCGAAAAAGGTGCCAGACTTGGCAGAGAGCTTGAATTGGTATTTTCTTATTAACTTATTTCGTTCGGCGCTCTTGGGTAGCACCGATCTTGCCCCACAACGATAATCCTTTCTGGCAGTGTTCAAAAGACAAATCCTTCCACAGGTGGTGCTCTGAGCAAACAGCTTTATGGTTTCGTGCTGCACCATAAAATTTAACATGGTTTTCTCGTCCTGAGAACGAAATAAAGCTCTTGTCAAAGGGTTTTTGCATCCACCACTTGAAGAAGCACGTGTTATTGAACCTATTGAATTGAAGAACTGGCTGCTGTCTTTACCCAAAAAGACCAAGCAACCCAAGATTTTTGTTAAAAAGCAACGCAAGGTAGGAAAAAACGGAAGTTGGGTGGTGGGCATTATCTGCATAATTACCAAATTGGAACACTAGAATGCATAGCAGCGGAGATGAACATTCGGGCCTATTATGAATGTTTTTGTGGGAAGTGCGTTCAAGTTTTTTCGACTTCACTATCAAAGTTTCCAGAAAAAAGATATTAAAAAAAAGATAATAACAATATAATCAACTTACCAGCGAGCACTTATTCGGCAGGAAATCTTTCCTGTTTAAGGCGGCGATCCATTGTCGTCTTAACTGTTCATCTTTTGAGAACGTAATCATCGAAGGACAGAAGGAATGGGCAATCCTTGTGAACAAGAGGAGAGTGTTCTTCACAAGTAGTTTCTCTCCAAATTTTAAACTTCCGAGGACAACAGCATAACAAGTCTCTCCACAGTAAGCTCGCCTTCTAACTGATTTTTCACTGGTCGTAGCGTTCATTTGATCTAAACTTAAAAATTTTGTTCGCGACGCCACAGTAAATCACTGCACGATTCGACGTTTGAGACAGTTAGTAATGGCGCACGGAAGTATGCGCGCGTCGCACCCAGCGACATTCAGTTGAATCAGTATCACGTGTAAATTTTAAGATTTACAGTGGAAGTGTGCTGATTAGAAGAAAATTTTGGACATCGACGGGAGTAGACTGATAGGTCGGTAGGTCGCAGGAATTGCAGTATTTTGCCCCTGCTTGGGGATACTTAACACAATAGATTGCTTCCAAGGTGTCGGGAAGTAGGAAAACTTCCAGTAGTCGCTTATGATATTTGAGATAAATAAGGACAGGTAGATTAAGGAGAAAAATAAACTTATTTATTTACAATACCCCTCTCTAACACGAGGGGGGGTGAGGGTTTGGATAAAACTATCCACCAAAGAGTTAAGTAATACAATAAATACTTACAGCGAACGAATCCTTGTTTAGGATGAAAAGTTATATAAACACTAATTCATTTACCAAATGGATTGGAGTAATGGATTTAAATAATTTTATCATTTAATAAACAGTAATCATTAAATAGAATGATACTCTTTATAAACTGACGCGACAAATTCGCAAGTAGAATTTGCTCAGAAACGTCTCTCTTCGTCTGATTCTATCATTATAAGGTTTAGGTGAGCTAGAATTTTGAAGTATACCGCAATATTACAGGAATGCGGCAACAACTAAACATATAAATTTTAAGGTGGGGATACAGAAAGGAAACAAAAAACATAGCATAAGATTTTATGGTACGCTACTATGCACGACGTGAAGAAGGATCTCGCAAAGAATTTTTACAGAACATAAAATTAATAAAGGTTGAGAGCGACTCACCTTATATATTATTATAGCAGGCGTCTTCGCATCGGCACGTAGACCCCACTGTACAATAACGTTTATTGTGGTTCCAACCTGGAATTGAATCTCCTCCCACTGCTGCAGAACTTGGAGCGTTGAGGCAGTAGGAAAATCTTGAAGGTACAGCAGACAATATTTCGCGTACTGATGTCGGTTAACTTTAAATTTAATTGTTTGGCTAATCGTTCATCTGTGTATTTTTCAAATGCGTCAGTATCTACTAACGCCCCAAATATTTTATTCTTTATTCCACCGCAGTTTCATTTCTCATATTCTTATGAATGAAACTGTTTGGTTGTTTAGTAGCCTGGGTTTTCTTATCCTGACAGAAATGGCTTATATGGCCTTCTGGCCGTAGGCGTAACTTTGTTTATGCTTATTAGCATACTTAAATTTGCCTTTACTATTCCTCGTATCTATGGCGTCTACTTCCATTGGTTCGACTGTCGCCACTTCTAAATGATCGTGGGGCCTATACCATGTTTCAATAAACGAAATAGCTTCTTCTGTGGACAAGCCATCTTTCATTTTTAATTGGGATGCGGGCTTCTCGGGAACTGCTTGAATTAGAAAATGAAGCTGTTCCGAACGAGAAGAATCAATTAGGCCATTACACAAGTATCTGAATCGACTAAAGAATTCCGTTACTTTTGATCCTTTTAGCCTTAGTTTACTTAACTCGAATCTTCTGGTCATCTGTGTTTGACCGCCCCTGAAGGTTTTAATAAGTCTGTCTTTAAATGTGTCCCAAGACAAAGGGATGTTAGACAGAGTCATGGAGGTTACCCAATCCGCGGCTGTCCCGTTTAGCTGAGCTGGGACAATTTGTTAGCAATTCTCCATAGGGATTCTCGCTATTTTTGCATCTCGCTATGAGCTCCATTTGCCGTAAGAATACCTCTGGGTCTTCATTACGTGACCCTGAAAAAATTGGGAACTGGACCGCGTTGAGGGATTGTTGCAGTGGCGAATTTTGCAATTGCTGCATCACTTGTACAAATACTTGAAACTGCGGTGGAATTTGAGTCTCTGCTTGACCCTCCATGTTAACCGCACTTTATAAAATTGACCTCCCGAAACTTACAAACAATAAGATAACGCCAATGAGTTTTCTTTAACTCTTTAATTACTAAAAATAATTTTTAATAAGAAATTTTTCTATCGAAGTCTACCGAACTGAAATATAGTAACTTGACTAATATCCCGGCAGATCCGACAGAAAGAAATTTTACGCACCCTCGTAACGCTAAATGAGCTACGCTAACTGAAATATTGTCCTGCTGACGTCTAAATAAAAACTCTGCTCTTTATGAACGCGGTTTGCCACTATCAACTAGACTACGCATATAGAAAATCTAAAAAGATTTTTTTAAATGTCTAGAGTGCAAATAAAAAGCTTAATCGCATACCGGACGAAGAAGAAAAAAAATCTTCCGTGCTAAAGCCCACATTAACTGAGTATCATATTGAAAAATCTCGTTAAGTTTTATTTCTTTATATACACTGGATAAAAAAATTAAGTTGACACCAAGCATAAAAATTGTTTTCACTCTTAATTTAATAGAAAACAATTTGTAAGAAATATGAAAAAATACACATAAATACTCTTACCTTGAGTCAAATTATCATGCAAAAATAAACAAAATTTATGCAATTACTTTCTGCATAAAAAAAATGTTTCTGTATAGGGTATACAAAATACATGCAAAATAATTGGCAAAGTTGACTTTTTGTAACTCCCAGCACTGCGTGCACTGCAGTGAAGCCTCTCTCAGAGACATCCAAATGAACAATTCATTCATAGCAACTGTTTCGTATCCGCCCTGCAGTGAAGCAACACTTAAAGACGTCACTGTTGACCCATAAATTCGCAGCATTTTACCCTGAAGTTACTAATTACTATTAGAAATTAATAAAGTTTATTTATAATTCGTAAATATTTAGCAATAATCAGTTAATTTTATTGAAACGCTTAGTATAAGAATTTTCAAAATTATTACTAATTAATAAGTGATTTAAACATTTGATTTATTAAAAAATATTACTAAATTGCAAAAAAAAAGTTGAGTGGGTCTTGTATCACAAAGAAATGACGGGTCTTGTATGATTTTATTTGCGTAAAGTGACAGTCCTTTAAAATCACACAAAAGAATTCCGTGTTTCCGTATTTGTAAGATCACCAACAATTAAACGCTCTTTACTCATTTCTTAATCGTATAATTTCATACAATTAATACCAAATGAGTAAATAACCTAAATGTGTAAACACGGAGTTTCTTTGTGTGATTATGATTTTATTCCCATAAACGGCCGTCATTTTACGCAAAAAATACTAAAAACAAACAACCATCTGGTATAAATAATAATAATAATAATAATAATAATAATCTATCTATATATATAAAGAAGGATGTTTGTGGGTCGGTGCGTCTGTGGCTCTGTGGGTCTGTCTGTGGGTCTGTTTTTTATACAAATCTACAGTTTTATTCCGATCTTGATAAAATTTCGCATACATGACCTTCAAAGCATGAGGAAGGTCACTGTCTACCTCAGATTTCGGAAAAATAATAAATATCGATAAAAAATCGATATTCATGGTTATGGCAAGGCATATTAATGAGAAATATCTCATGACCAACAATGCAAGGCAAAGTTTGTACAACAATAGGTATCAACAATGGTATCAACACGCAATTCACAAACGCTCTGCATGGACCAACAATCAATATCTCATGACTAACAATGAAAGGAAAAGTTTGTGCAAGTGTAATTATCCCGGGCAACGCCGGGTACCTCTTCTAGTAATAATAATAATAGGTAACAACAACGGGGAATAAACCACTAAATAAACTGGAAGTCCAAGCCGCTATGTTGCCCCCCAACAGGCCAAAGGCCCAAAATGGGGTTACCGGTATTTAAGATACAAGTACAAGGGAAGTAACGTAATTAAAAAAAGGACAATAAATAAACAGAAAAACACAATTTTATTTATACAGATTAACAGAAATATAACAATAATTACAAAGATAAAAATTCAATAGTAATAATAATTCAATTCAATTCAGTACATGTACTGAGTTCACCCAAGCCAACACGGAACTACAATATCAAGCAAATAGAATGAGAGTTACAAGACAAGCAATAAATACAACCATAATCACAAAGGCAGGATAGTAACATGACGAGGAAAATTAATTAAATAAATCACTGACATCAAAATTCTCATTGTATAGTTTTTGAATTCTGAACATTGTATCCCGACGAAATTCTTCTCTGAGTTTAATAGAAGGCCAAGGCTTCAATACGGACTTCCTCGTAGTATGAGACGGTACTTGGATGAAAGTGGACTCGATAAGGTTCGGAGCATCCATCTTCCCTACTAAAACATTCTAAAGAAAGGCAAAATCAATCTTCATTCTAATATCTGAGAGTGCACACAGATCTGAAGGTACATCAAAATCGGGAATTTCCGCTTCAGAAACCGGAGATAAACATTTTGCACCCTATCCAGTTTACAAGACTGCATATTTGAACCCCCATTCTATAAAACAGCACAGTAGGATAAAATGGGTAAAACTAGACTCCGATAAAGCCGAACAAATGTAGAAGGGCACCGAAAATCGGCTCCATTGCGCACAATGATGCCAAGAGCTATGCAAGCCTTCAGACGAACAGTCAACATGGGAATTATAGGAAAGTGTGCTATCAACGATTACGCCAAGATCACGGACACAGAGCTTAGCAACTTGCACATTTCCACAAACAGACTAAGAGAACTCGATAAAATTGGTCTTTTTTGCCACATTTGGTTGCATTACTTGCAAGTTCATTCTGCTCACTCTAATGACATATACTATAAATTCCCTGCTGAAGCAGGTGAGCATTAAGACAATTATTATCTTACCAAAAAGTTTCACATCATCTGCATATATCAATATATGGGAGTTTCTAATCACCTCGGGGAGTTCAGCAGTGAAGATAACAAATAATAAAGGCCCTAGGACAACCCTGTAGAACACCATTGTGCCTTTAGGGCAATGATGAATGATGTCGTATAGATACAAACAAACTGTCGATCCAACAGGAAAGAGCGCATTATCCGAAGGAGTCCATCAACCATCCCATACGCACGCAATTTTTTAATTAGTAACTCATGATTGACAGAGTCGAACGCCTTTTGCATATCAAAGTAGACCACGTCAAGAGCATCATAAGCATGAGTGGTGAGAGATACAAGATTGCTCACAACGGAACCTCGGGGAATGAACCCATGTTAACACGCAGGAACATGAGGAAGGACATGTTGTAGAAGATATTTATGAATGATGTTGTCAGAGACTTTGGCAGTGGGTGGAAGGATAGAGATCGGCCTATAGCTAGCAATATCAGTCCGTTTGGGAGAACCACCCTTAAAGACAGGAACCACAACCGCATTCTTCCTTATTTTAGGATAGTGGCCAGCTTTTAGACACACATTAAAGATGCGCCTAAGAGGAATAGTTATGACATTTCGAAGGCCTTTGAGAATAAAGGAAGGAACTTCTGTCGGAGAATTGCAAGGCTTGGCCCGTAATCTATTAATGCCGTAGGCAACATTTCTATCAGTGAACTCCGTTAAGATGAGGTTATCAATAGGGGGACAATAGGTAGACAGTTTCACTGAAATGCTGGGCAAAACAGTTAATAATATCCAGTCCATCAGTAATAGTAAGACCAGCAGATATAGTGATAGTAGTTATAGCATGTCGATCCTTTCTTTTGGAGTAGTAGCAAATCTAGTTATTTTTCTTATTACGGGAGTTATTCGTACATTCGCTACATGGTCTTACGCCGCAAATATAAAATTAATTCTGATAATGGATAGGTCATAGCGTAGCCACTGTATATGTAAACAGTAACAAAGACCCCAAGTACCAAATTTATTAAAGAAAAGCTGATGGATTATTTAAACACGGTGCCTCCGATGTTAAAATGTTACAATACAGATGTTAAATGCGTTTTAATAAATAATAATAAAGGAAAATAGGAAAGAAAAAGAAAATTCCAGTCTGGGATCGCGACGCTCTAAGCAATTAAGTCATTGTTGACTGTAATGTAGGCTCGTGGCTTAATTTTTCATTTATCACTTAAATTTAATGTCATATTCACCCGGATGCACGACAATAATGAAAATATGTAGTATAAATTTTAAGCCCAACGCGATCACCAAATAATTAATTCGGTGAATTAATATTAGAAAATAAATTTAAAAAAAAGACCCCCCCCCCCTCT
>JAHWFO010048801.1:0-11181 GCA_023313115.1 Rhysida immarginata | reverse complement strand
ACTTTCCTGTTGCTCAGCTTCTCGTACGACGGGATTTTGGCTAGTCAAGCGACGTCTTAGGGTGTTTTCTCTTTTCTCAGCTTCTCGAAGGAGAGGATTTTGGCGTCTAAGTCGATGTTGTTGAGTATTGTCGTTTTACTCAGCTTTTCGGAAGACGGGATTTTGGGGTCTCGGTCGATGTTGTTGGGTATTTTCCTGTTGCTCAGCTTCTCGTACGACGGGATTTTGCGAGTCATGTGACGTCTTTGGGAATTTTCTCTTTTCTCAGCTTCTCTAAGAACAGGATTTTGGCGTCTCAGTCGATGTTGTTGAGTATTTTCGTTTTGTTCAGCTTCTCGGGCGAATAATGCGACGTCGTTAAGAGTTTTCGCTTTGCTCAGCTTCTCGTACGACTGGATTTTGCCGAGTCAAACCTCGGCGTACTATATTGCGTTGTTGTTCTTCTCTTTGGATGGCTTCATTTTTCCTTTCGTTCCTTTTTTTCTCTACACTCTCTACGCCGAGCTCAGCTCGCCTCCGGCAATCTATTGAGTCCTAGTTTGTGTTGTGCTGTGCCTGTGGTGATTGCTGGCGACCTGAACTGCCATCCACACGATGATAACAACTTTTCGTCTGGACATGTGCATCATTTATGTCAGCAAAATGCATTATTCGATCTATGGACACACCAGTCACTGACAAATCATCCGGGGTTCACTTACCATTAAGGACCCCTTATAGACTTGTTTTTGATCGATAATGCTTTTGCTGACTCACCTGGACAGATGGAGGTGATTCCTTGTTCCTTCTCTGACCACAGTGCCATCATGTGGTCATGGAAACCTCCATCTTCAGCTTGTGCCGCAGGTAGTGCTTCAAACAAAAACTGGTTCCTGAATGTTTCTCTGCTCGACAACAAAGAATACTGGGGAATGTTTGTTCAGTTTGTGGAAAAACATCTCCACAATGTGTCTCCTACTCTTGCTTCGTGGCTTGTTTTCAAGGACAAAATCAAACGATTTTTTAGGAAGATTGGGTTTGATGCTGCGAGGCGCCGCCGTCGTCATCTCCTTATGCTCCAAGAAATCCTCCGGCTCCTCCGAAATTCCACCCCTAAAGAGGAGTTTGCGGCTGATATTCGTCAGGTGAAGAGCGAAATCAACGCTCTGATGATCAGAAAAGCATCTGGCGCAGCGCTCAGAGCCAAACTAACCTGGGCTGCTGACGTCAGAAATATGTCATCGGCCGTATTTGCTGAGCAGAGACGTCGAGCCAACATCAAGAAATGTGGCCGTTTGGTTGTGGAAGGTAGGGAAGTGGATGCTGATTCCGACATCTTATCAGCTTTCCACTCCCACTTTTCGTCTGCCTTTAGTAACCCAATCTTCCCATCTGATGCCACAGACAATTGGATTGAGTCACTGCGACCTTTTTCAGAGGATTCCGATGCCTTCATTACACGTCCCTTCACCGAAGACGAAGTCAAGAAGTTCCTGTCAGCGGACGGCCGTCATCAGTCCAGCCCGTGTATGGATGGCATTCCATACTCTTTCTACAATGCGACATGGAAACTTCTTGGCCCTTTCTTGGTTCAAGTGCTGAATTCCATCATCAAAGATCCTTCCTCCATCACCGCAGAGTTCACTAGGGGGAAAATCATCCTGCTTCCTAAAGTGCCGATTCCAGAGCTCGTCACCCAGTGGAGGCCTATAACCCTTCTCAACACGGATTATAAGGTCTTCACTGGTGTCTTCCAATCAAGACTTAAAATCTATGCCGACGAGTTCATCAACCCCGGACAATCCTGCTCTATTCCATCTCGCAGGATGTCGGACAATTTAATCACCATTCGGTGCGTGATGGAGGAAGCCTGTGCACGCCGTCAAACTCTTGCTGTGTTAAGCCTTGACCAAGAAAAGGCATTTGACAAAGTGAATCACTTATTTCTCTTCAAAGTGTTTCGTCATCTTCGTCTTCGGGCTTTTGCTACGTTGATCTCCGCCCTCTACGATTCGGCCACATCATGCGTGGCGATTAATGGTTCCACATCTTCCACCTTCGAACTCTTAAAAGGTGTCAGACAGGGGTGTCCATTATCCCCCCTCCTGTACATTTTTTATCTGGAACCATTACTTCAGTTTTTGAATCGCCACCAAGATGTTCGAGGATATGATTTGCCAGCCGCATCCATAAACATCAGGACGCTGGCTTATGCAGATGACGTAGTGCTTTTTGCGTCTGATGCATATTCCTTGAGCATCTATAATGAGACAGGGGCCTTCGCAGTCATCATCCTAGTGCGCAAACCTTCATAAACTCATCTTCACCTGTTGGACAAGTGGTTGTTACAATCATCTTTAACCCTTCCCTTCAGGTGTCGAACTGTATTTTTGACTGCGAGTGCAGAGTAATTTCGTTGGACATTTTAACATCAGGTGTGTCTTTCCGATTGCTTAATGTGTATGCGCCATGCAGAAGAGCAGAGAAACAGACTTTCTTCGACGATCTAAACTTTTATTGAGCAAATCTTTACTCCCGACTCATGCAAATCTTCGAGCGTTAACTACATTTGACTGAGACAAGATAATCGGATGAAACTTTGCACACTGCTAGGACATACTATACGGAAGGTCGAGTTTAAATTTTTTTTTCAAAATCTGCTACCATTGAGGAATTATCACTGTCAAAAGCTTCCCAAAAGTTCCCATTGAAACCCATTGTAAACGGATGTAAACAAATATTGCGCGCGCGAATAGAATTTTCCACATAGAAAAAGCGGCGAAGCTCTACGCATTTTTTTTCTCGAACATTCGATTTTTAAGGCCATTTTTCGAAGTTCTAAGCCGTTTTCAAAAATTAATACTATATTTATACTCCATTTTTCTAGGAGTACTATATTAAACTTTAATAACAGAATTAATACTCGCTTCTCGTTTTGGCGCCAAACATATCAGATTCTCGAATATTTCTTTTGTTTACACACAAACATGGAGAATTCAGAGTTTGATGTGATTACACTTGACAGTAGTGCAAAATCAGTTGCATTTCAACTAAGATCACGGCTTAGTAACAAAGGTCTTATGAAGCTTAAGCGCTGTGAGCGAGACAAATTCTACAATTTAGCTGAATCATTTGAATATGAAGGGGAACTTGGAATTTATGCTGCTGCACATGCAACTGCTGCATACAAAACTAATTGTCCCGAATTTGCAAAAGTTGTAGAGCAAAAGAAGCCAGAAGATCCAGAAAAAAGAGCAATCAGATTAGTGCAAGCAAAACAAGGTCGCATCAGGTTTGACAACGTAACTAAAACATTGGCTAAAGTTTTCCGAGACGTCCACAAAGAAGAGATTGAGAAGAAAAAAAAGGAAAAAGTTGAGGATAAAATTGCTGAAGTTTGTGGAACAACAATAGAAGAAATTCAACCGACAGTTTTTTTCGGAGATTTCGAATATGAGATCTTTTCCATTGATTATCAAATTGTTGTTAACAAGCGTGTCAAAGTGTTGGAAAAACGGCGGCCATGTGTGAAAAAGTGCGTTCCAGCAAGCAAAGATCAGTTGAAGTTTGTACCGTATAAGTTGACAAACGAACTCAAGCAATGTCTTTCAAAAAGAAAGTAAATTGATTTATAAATTTAATAAACTTCCGAGCTCAGCTCGCCTCCGGCAATCTATTGAGTCCTAGTATATTGTTTTATTCAGTGGCAACAATCATGCTTAATTTGTAACAATAAACAGTAGATACATTTAACTCTCGCTATAATGATTTGACCTAAACAAACTAATATTGCAAGTTTAATAATTTTATTATTTATAATAACAAATATTATTACCAAAAGATTTATTACCTTTTTAGGGGTTAATTAATAAGGGCGCACACAAGAAATACTCCATCTCCCTAATTCTTCTCCTTTTTATTTTTTTTTTACCCCCTTTCACCGCACCCTTTAATCTCCTTTTTTTTGGCAGATTCTCGAAAATACTGTTTTGCAAATATACCGTATAGTTGCTGTTTCGAAAATGATAAAGAGCTCTCTCTTCTTTAGTTTCTCATTTTTACCGAGGTTATAACATTTTAGATGCCATATGTTGCTATTTGAGATCATCTAGTTTTACCCTTTTATCTTACTTCCCCCCTTTTCCCTAATATTTTAAATCAAAAAATTGTTTTTCTCGAACGTAGTATTTAGATAGAGTAAGAGAGCTATATCTTCTTTTGGACCATTTCCGATCAAATGATATATGACATGCCATATGTTGCCATAGTTCTAAAGACCAAGTAACTGCCACCCCTACAATTCCGACCCTATTTGGATAATTTGGCCAAAACTTCATTTTAGTGTTGATCTTGCTTAGAGAAATCTGGATACCGAATTTCACTCCTTTATATGCATAAATACGCGTAGACCTTTTGGTTCTCTCTTATTTCCACCCCCGAAACTTCTACCCCAGTGGGCCAATCAAAACCAAACTAAATAGTGTAGTTGCACATGCCCATAGTAAGCTACATTCCGAATTTCAATCTTCTACCACAAAAAATGCGGAAATTATGAAGGGGACGGACGGACAGACAGACGGACATTGTGAAAACAATAAGCAGCTCCATTCTTCCGCTACTTAATAATGATATATAAGTCTTTGATAAAAGAAATGTTCTTAATTAATGAATGGATAGACTGAAAAAATACCAGGGTCTAATTAAAGTAAAAATGTTATTGGAACATTCACCTGAAGCCTTGGGATATTCGATGCGCAAGCTTTATGAAGAAGAGAGTTGATTCGATGATTTTAGAAACAGTTCAGACCTGGTATTCTAGGGGAGTGGAAGGTAGTCCGGCGCTGATGGAATTGGTCCGATGCCCCTAGGTGTATGCATTCGCGGCCAGCGGAAATAATACAGAGTGAAAATAAAGTAACTATACATTTTGGTGAAAACTCCGTTTTATTGCAGCAATTGCAGTATGCATCAACCAGATATTATACCAGGCATCAACCAGATATTATACATTCTTAGTAAATTTCAATGTATCCCCTTGCACATCCCGGCACAGCTCCCGGCGTTCCGCTGGTGTAATGCCCGGAAAACACTGCGCAACATTGCGGTGTAATGTCCTCCACCGTAGTTTCAGCTGTGTAATGTGTAATGTAATCCGTTGTTTCAGCTGTGCAATGGTGCGTAATTCAGACCTGGCACACCTTGTAATTGATAAAATCCCACGCAAAGAAATCCATGGGGGTCAAATCTGAGGACTGTGGAGCTCACAATCTTGGCAAGCCCTGACCAATCCATCTGCCTGGGAATGCGTGATTCAGGTAGTCCCAACGATGTTGGCCAAATGGGCTAGTACTCTATCCTGTTGAAACATAACGGTATCCTAAATCCTTCATCTCGCAAATGTGGCTCCAGGAATTGCTCCAACATGCCGAGGTACACGGTACCATTGATAGTCCCCTGGGCAAACATGAAGGGCCTATAGACCTTTGAAAGTGTAATTCCCATCCACAAATTCACTTTGGGTGTGCAAATAAATGAAATTCGTTAATGATTTCACCAAAATGACTTTATAATCACCCTGTATTAATCTAAAATCTATATCAGACATTCGGAACGTGCAAACTCCTGCTCTTCAGTCAGGCTTTTAATGCATAACACATAAAAAAATAAAGAATTTTTTTGACATACGAGAACCTAGGAATATAATAAGATATTTTAATTAAATCAGGAGCAATAATCCAATTTCAGAGTTTAAAGACTCAATTTAATATAAAATCATATTTACAAAACTTCCTTATCAAAAGAGAAGCACCTACTTTTACACATAAAACCAACTCATAAAATCAATTAACTTAAAAACCAAACTCAATAAATCCAAAAGGCATTGTATGCATAAAAATCTATATGCAAAAACAGACTATATAATCAAAAATAATCATCTCTATCTATAAACAATAAACACTAAACAACAATAACAATCGCAAAGGAACAAACAAAAAAGAAACATCAGATCAAAAAAGGAGGGAAAAAACATCGCAATAAAGATAAAAGCACAAAAGTACAGAACATATACAAAACTAAAATATCTATATCCATTTACATATTTAGAAATTTACGAAATATAAAACATTTCCCATCCTAACTTGCAAATTTATATACACAAAATATCTATAAATTATTGGATGGTTCCCAACCTTACTTTCTTCAAGAATTAACCATATTCAAAAAATATATATAATAAAATCACCTACATAACCCAATAAAAACTCATAAACTCACTAGACTTAAAAACACAACATTACTAAAATTTAAACGCACCTAATTCAAAAAATTCCACATTAGCAAAACCAAACTAATCTCTTCACTATATACCACTTTACATAATTAATTCATTTACATCTTATCTATTATTTCATTTAAAATGCACATTTTAATTACAAAGTCCAAGCTAAAACCAGTTTCGATTTATGTGATTTATTTCTATATATTTTAAAACAACCATATACAATTACATACAAAATTTTCGCAGGAACACCTTAAAACAATAAAAGATCAAACAAGAAAAAACCTTAGTGTGTGTCTTATTTGCACTTAAAAATATCAATTAAGATATCCCATACTCTCTTCCATTTTCTGTACAAAAATCTGTTTTTTTATTCTTAAACAGAACAGTGGTTCTAGTCCGCCTTCAAACACAGAACACAATTAAGTCATTCTTAAGTCTGGCACGCAACAGTTCACTTGCTATAGCAATTCAATTGTTAGTGACGCGATGGAATGGATTAGGACACTATATAGATGGTATACGCATTCTGCTATCTTTGGTCAAACGCGCAGTACATTATGGTCGTCTAGTCGTCTGGTGTTTCACTTTCATGATTTTAATACTTGTATTTTAATATGGGTGGTTGTCATTGTCTACTATCTAAAGACAATGGTGGTTGCAACACCAAACTGTTCAAGTGGTTAACTCTTTAGACATTTTATTATTCCACAAACTGAAGAAAGAAGAAGGAAATACCTACAAAATTGTCTTCAGAACAAATGCAAGGCCACACAAAAATAAAAAAAAATTATTCTACTCTGTGACTTTGTGAGATAAGCTTTACTTCGTGCATTAAAAAAGCACATGCCTAAAACGCTTTACCTAGAGCCTTATACAAAAATAAAAAAAAAAATCAAAATTTTATATCAAAAGCTATTTATGAATAAAGTTTTAAAATAATTGTATCCAATTAATTTAATAATTGTATATACAACCCAATCCAGAAAATAATGCATATTTTGTGTTTTAGCATCAGTGAAGTTTAATATTACACTAATTCGCCAACAGAATTCTCAATAAGCCAAACATCATACCAGATAATTAAAGTGCAATATTTCGGCTTAAAAAGGAAACATGAACTGTTTTCGAAAACCAATGAAAATACATGACTTTTCCATTCATTATAGGGGAGGCGTTTAAAAAGTTTTGCATAAACCAATCAGTGTTCAATAAATATTGCATATTTGGAGTTTCTTGGTTCTGTAAATACTGGAATTTGTCATAAGTGGTTTCCAAGCCATTCCTGCATTTCTCTACATAAGTCACTCGTCTCCGCAGCAGCTATGAATAGCAGGAAAAGGTTGTCTTTGGATGCAAAACGCAAAATCGTCGAGTTTTATCTCAGTGGGCAAAAACAATCCCAGATTGCACGAGATTTGGAAATTCATCAGAGCACAGTGAGCCGGGTACTTTCAGGCTACAAGCGGAATGGTGAAGTTACCCAAAGAACACCAAGCTCCGGAAGACCAAGAGCAACATCATCCAGAGAGGATCGTCATCTGAAACGAATCGTTGCCCAAAATCGTTTCAACTCGATCAACCAGTTCAGGATGTTGTGGAACATGCAAAGAGGTGTGCACGTTAGCAGAACAACAGCTCACAACCGGCTCAAAGATATGGGATTTCGATCACGAGTACCGAAAAGAAAGCCCTTGACAACGAGGAAACAAAGAGCCAAACGTCTGCAGTGGGCAAGAGAACACGAAAAGTGGAATCTTCAGTGAAACACTGTCATTTTTAGCGACGACAGTCAGTTTCTTGTACCTGTCGGAGAACATGGTAGAGTTTGGAGAACGAACGGCGAAGCATTTGCTCCTGGGTGTACCAAGTACACAGTTAAGCATCCTCACGGTGTGATGGTGTGGGGATGCATCAGTGCTCAAGGCGTCGGCAAACTCCTTTTCTTGAAAGGAAAAGTGAATTCCGAAGTTTATACAGAAATACTGGAAGCAGGACTATTATTACCCACAACCGAAGAACATTTTGGTGATGACGATATCGTGTTTCAACAAGACCACGCGCCTTGCCACAACTCAAGATTCACCCGTGAGTGGATGAGAGAAAATAACTTGAATGTTCTTCCTTGGGCACCGAGCTCTCCTGGCGTTAACCCAATTGAAAATGTCTGGAGAGATATGAAGGAACGAATTAATACATCTGTTCTAAAACCAACAAGTGTGTACGAGCTGAAAGATCTTATCCAGCAAGTTTGGGACTCTTAGGCATGGGTCACACTGGCGTAAAACGCCGCGTAAATACGCCGACGAAACAACGTCAGTGATGTCACTTCCGGTAAATAGCATGGCACCGCGCTTGGCGACGTCGTTACGTCGGCGTATTTACGTGGCGTTTTACGCCAGTGTGACCCAAGCCTAACACACCCGTTATGTGCCAGCAAGTAATTGGTTCCATGCCACGCCGATGTCGAGCAGTGATACGCAGCCGTGGTTATCCCACAAAATACTAGTTTTCTACCTGTTGAATGCACTTATGCAATATTTTTTGAACAATGTTTATAATATGCAATACTTGCCTTATAAGAGTATTTTCACACCCTTGGAATAAATAATCCGGAAAGAGTTGGTGTCAAAATAAGCATTGTTGATGGGTGTTCATTTGTCTTATTTTTCTTTTTGACAGTCTCAACTCAATCACCGGATTTACATATACCAACGTATAGCAAGTACGTATCATGAGAAATATGCAATACTTTCTGGATTGGGTTGTATGATGCCTTTTAAATTTGTAAATTCATTTATAAAAGCGCTTTAAAAAATACCAAATCTGGCAACACTGATCCATATCGACTATTTCCGGTTCAAGATGGCGGCCATAGAACAGTACCTTTTAACTGATCTCTGGAAAATCGACTTACAACTTGGGATTTAATCAGAAATCTTGCAATATCTGGTTGTTATATTGTGTATAAGTACTCTCTGTATCTTTTCGTGACGCAAGAAGTACTTCTCTGGTGCCTTTTTCTTTATTTTACACCTTTTTTCTTTTTGCTCCGCGATGCCCGAGCTCGCCAGCAACCCGGGCTAATGATTGCCTGGTCTTGGATTAGGCCTACTTCGCTTCGGTATTTTCCATGGCCCATAACGGCTTAGCCCTACATCCAATGCTTCTCTAAACAGCCTGAATTGATTCAGCAGGTCTTTTTCGTTCAGGTCAGTGTGTTTTCTTTGATTCTAGCCGTTTCTTTTTTAGTTTTTCTCACCCTTTCCCTAGGCTGTGTTTTCGGCATCAGCACGCGGTCGTCTTTCTCGGGCTCGCCGCTTTTCCCACTATTCCTCCACTTCAATTCTGATGACAGATTAAGATTCTTTGGAGTTTTTGCTATCTAATTGTGGTATTGTTATTTATATTATGTGCTCTTTTCGATTTTTTCGAGCATTTACCTTCTCGCCCACCTTGGGTTCTTTGTCTGTGATCGATGGCCCCACGTGACGTTCGTTCGGCGTCTTGATATTTTTGTTTTAAGTGAGATATCATAATTCTGAGAGCAGATTCTGATTCCTCGATACTTTCGCTATCAAATTTATGTATTACTTTTTATATTTCATTGGAATTTGGATTTTCTAAAGACTTTTTCTATACGGTTTAATGTTTTCCGTTGTGTTGGATCACGTGACGGTCGCGTCGGCATTTTGCGCGGCTCATATCATGGTTTCGGTTGATCCTACGGTCTCCAAACTAGTTTTATTCGATTCTACGTGTCTTTTTCTGTTAGGACTGAGATTTGTATACTGTCCCTGCGATTGTTTTTTTACTAGCTGTTTTTTTGCCGTTTGGGTTGATTTGTGTTAAATTCTCCAAACCGACGACCGCCATTGACGTGTCGATCCCGCCTCGCGGCTCTATTCTTATGATTTCGGTGGCTTTATTCTTATGTTTCTGCTCACTACCGCTGTGTGTTGTTGGTAGATTCGTGTTATTCGGGTCTAAATCTATCAGATTGGTAGATTGGTTTTTATTTTACTAAATTTTTCAGCTATCCTATTGACAGTGAGGTTCCGCAGGGATCTCCCCTCGGAATTCTTCTGTTTAACATTCTTGTTGCCGATTTAACATATTTACTGGTTGGCTTACCTATTCGTGTGCTTATTCGTGGAAATTATTCCATTTGATTGTTAACTGGTCATGTGAGAATTTACAGAATGGTCTCGGTTGTTCACAAATGGGTCTTTAGCCAGTGCTTTGGAGTTATAAGATGAAAAGTCATTTGTCGTTACTCGTGAAATGGCACCTTTTATCTATGATTACCATATAGGATCAAGGTTTTTATTTAGAGAGAATACCATCAAAGATCCTGGGGTTCTGATTTCAGGTACCTGTTCGTTTTCTAAACATATAGAGCATCTCATTTCTGGTATCTCTCGTAGACTAGGTATTTTGAAATGTTTAACATATTTTGTCTGTGATTTTAAAACTTTTATATACTTGTATAAAGCAATTGTACAAAGCCGATTTACCATATTTACTGGTTGGCTTACCTATTCGTGTGCTTATGTATGCTGACGATTTAAAATTATTCCATTCGATTGTTAACTGGTCATGTTGTGAGAATTTACCGAATGGTCTCGCTGTTGTTCACAAATGGGTCTTTAGCCAATGGTGGAGTGAAATACTCAAAAGTCATTTTTGTTACTCGTAAAATGGCATCTTTTATCTATGATTACCATATAGGATCAGGGTTTTTAATTGGAGAGAATTCTATCAAAAATTTTGTTTTTTTTCAGATACCTGCTCGTTTACTAAACATATTGAGTATCTCATTGCTGGTATCTCTCGTAGACTAGATATTTTGAAACGTTTAACATATTTTTTTCTCTGATTTTAAAATTTTTTTATACTTTTGTTCCTAAATTGCTATACTG
>JAHWFO010048789.1:2143-15341 GCA_023313115.1 Rhysida immarginata | reverse complement strand
ACCTGAAAAAAGATTTTATGTTTGGCGTTGCGCAACTCCAACTCACACTTGGCCAGTTTTTCATTATTTGTTGTAATACTTTAGAGTTTGAACTACAATTACGCTTGTATGTATAACCGTTTTTACGATAGAACAACAAAAAATAAAAAAAAAGAAAAAAACTTTTTACATTTTTTATTGTTTGTTAGACAATCCGCCATCCGCCATAATAACACATATTCTGTGAAAATATCAACTGGCTACCTATTCCCGTTCAAACGATACTGCCCTTAAGAGTATTATCTTACCACAGAAGAATCCCTGGTTTTGGACCACGGTCTATAGATATTCATGGTCATCGAGCTCCATTGTTAAAATGAAGCTAAAGTTTCTAGCTCTATTGAAAAGTGGCGCTGCATGTATAATCTGCCCAATTGCGCCTGCAGCGCCACCCTATCGGCAGAAAGGAACTTTACTTTCGTATTCAGTTTCAATGAAAATCTCTATCGCTGATTGCGGTCGGAATAGTGCGATCTATGCGGCACCTGGCGCGATCTGTTTTCCTTAGCTTCTCGAAACAATGGAAAATGGCCGAAGCTCGATGACCATGAATATCTATAGACCGTGCTTTGGACAGACCAAGAAAATTATTATTTTTTTTGTTTATTTATTTAATTAAATAACAATGACAGAGTATTGTCTTGCCACAACAATCCTTGGCTTCGGACAGGCGGACGGCCGGACGGATTATATATACAGTGCTTTTCATAATTATAACGTCACCTTTTAATGAATAGTTTTTGAAATGTACGATGAATGAACAACATAGTTTCTGATCATAATCTATTTAGAAGGTAAAATACATGTTACTTGTGAAATTTTATAGCAGTTTAATGCATATTAAGCTCTAGGAAAGGAAAAAGTGATTCACTGCCTTTTCATAAGTATAACGTCACCTTAAGATTAACACACACTTACACCAAACTGATATCCCAGGGTTTGCTTCAGTACGTGGTAACATTGCCATTTTTATTTATAACTTGATACAATCTACCATTTGTACCCGACATTGAATTAACAAGACTTTGTTAAAGTGTGAGACTGATTTTATTCCATGCAGTTTTCAGCTCACTAATGTTTTCATACTGTTGACCTTCTGTGTAAACCTGATGTGTGAGCCATACCTAGACGTTCTCTATCGGGGTAAATCAGGTGAGCAGGCAGGCCACTCCAAACATTAACCTTACTGTCATGAAACCACTGACGGTTACTGCGGCTTGAATGGATAGATGCGTTATCTTGCTGGTGCATCAGTGGAATTCGCCTAAACCTTTTTAAATAGGGGATGAGATGACTTCTAAGTATACTCTGGTACTGTGTGCTGTTTATTTTTGTTGATGGTAAAGCCAACGTGAGCGTGCCCAACGAACTGAATGCACCCCACACCATCAAGCTTCCACCTCCAAAGTTCCGTTTAGAAAAGACGCGCTCTTCCTTGCGTAAGTCTCGCCAATAACAATTGAAACCATCGAGCCCATCAAGATTGATTTTTTTTTCATCGCTGAAAATAACCTGTACAGTACTTGTAGGCACGATCATTACAGTTGACTGATCGAAAAACTTACCGCATTCCAATCTGTGTTCATGTTTTCACCTGCAAATTTTAATCGAGCTCTTTTATGACTCTCTCTCAGACGAGGGGCCGGTTTCAGCTTGGCATGTACAATATTAGCACTGTCGTTTAAGGTTCTCCAGACTGTCGAAGTCGAAACATCTAGGTTAAGCTCTTTCCTGATGATGCTACAACTTTTTGTAGAATTAGATACTGATGGAATGATCAACCGTTTGCTTCGTTCAGAGAGTTTTGATGGACGTCCAGTTCGTGTCGCAGTCCGATATTCAGTAGGGTTCTTCAGGTAATTTTGAACAACTCGCTGTGACCGTCCAAGCTCAAGTGCTATCGCTCTTATTCCCAATCTAATCTTTCTGAAAGTTTCAATTTGCCCTTTTTCTCGCTCGGAGATTTGCTTTCCTCATGGTATTGTGAAGTAATTATGATCATATGTCATTTGTGATAATTTATACCCAAAATCATGTAAAAACCTTGGTGACGTTATAATTATGCAAAAGATACAAAGTGATTTTTTGCATATCAGTCACTAAATATGCAATCAAATGTCACAACATTTCGTAAAAAATACCGTCTCTACCCTACAGTAATGGAATGACCGAATACCAGTCCAGTTCATTTACTGAACTATCAATATCCCATAATTATAATTATGAAAAGCACTATATAGACAAGAAATTCCACCCGTCGCATTACGGGTGTCAACCGTACAGGTTGAAGGGTAAAGAAATGAAAGTGGAGCATCAGTGGTGTTCAAAACTTATATTCTACAACAATATAGGCTACTGTTCATCTGCATATAAAATAAATTGGGCTAGTGCAAGTCGGACTCGCGCATCGAGGGTTCCGTACTACTATATATTTATCAAAATATGCCAGGTTCTGGAGGATGTGACACTGTGTTCTCGATTTCGGCTTTTATATAATCTATAATAGTTTAAGTGTCGAAATTTATAAAATAAGTGCTTTGAACAAAAAAGTTTTTAAATATTAAATCAACAGATCACTTGAAAAAATATTTTATGTTTGGCGTTGCGCAAGTCCAACTCACACTTGGTCAGATTTTCATTATTTGTTGTAATACTTTGGAGTTTGAACTACAATCATGCCAAGTTTGACGCTTGTATGTATAACCGTTTTTACGATAGAACAAAAAAAAACAACAAAAAAAAACGTTTTACATTTTTTATTATTTGTTAGACAATCCACTATCCGCCATAATAACACATGCTCTGTGAAAATTTCAACTGGCTACCTATTCCAGTTCAAAAGTTACTGTCCTTAAGAGTATTAACTTACCACACAACAATCCCTGGCTTTGGACAGACCAGGAGAATTATTATTTTTTTCAGTTTATTTATTTAATTAAATAACAATGACGGAGTATTGTCTTGCCACAACAATCCCTGGCTTCGGACGCATTGTTGTAACTTTCTTTGTTGGTTTCGGACACGCGGACGGACGGACAGATAAGAGAATTAGTATATTAGATTAGAATCCGTAACATATTAAAATCCTAAAATTAGATAATTAAAATCAGAAAATAAATAAAAGGGTCTTTGAATAGCAAAATGGTAGATTTTAATAGCCTACGCGTTTCGAATACACTTCATCATCAGGGTAGGAATCGACTACAACCAAGTCGACAATCAAACACTGTAGTGAAAAGAAAGACGCGAGTGGTCCAGGAGCCAAGCTCACTTTCCACGCTCGCCCGAAGAGTAAACCAGAGGAGGTACACGGAACTGGGAGAGAAGCCTGATGAACCTCTTTAGTCCTCTAGAGAATAAGTCCCAAGAAGGGATGAGAGTCAGATTGTAGATTGACGAATAGAGTCCCCAAAAATCAGCAGGATCTAAAAGATCCAATAGTTGGGGAAGACGGTCTTGTTAACGTCTTCAAAGCAGACATCCAGGATATGGCGGGGTCTTCTAAACCACAGGGGACCCTTAACAACGAGTGGATGGTCCAGGATACCAGAAACCAGGGTATTTTCATGATTCTCCATCTTGGATAGCATGTTCTTCATAAGTGTCTGGACAAAGGTGCCTGTGTGGGTCATCCCCAAATCCTCATAGATAGAGTGGTTGTTGGCAACTCTTCTGTCAACTTGGGCAATAGACCGGAGAGCAACATTTTGGAAGGTCTAGAGATCCTTCCACCTAGATTTACAAGTAGGCATTCCATGAAGTAAAATAGTACGAATCACAACCTTGTATATCAAGAGTTTGTAATCCACACCAAGAGCGCTGTTTCGCCCCAGAAGTGGAATCAAACTGAACCTCGCTTTCTTTGCTTTGTTGAGCGCGTATTGGACTTGGTCGTTCCAACCAAGTCGACAATCGACAATCGAACAGTGAAGTGTACATTTGTTAGGATGGGACGAAAGCAGCGCTTTCACAAAGCTCATCCAACCAGAATAAACTCCAAATGAAATACACTGAGGTAGTCAAGAAGCCTAACCAACCCAAGCGGTCTTCCATATTATACAAAAAACTCTTCGCAGTAACCTGTTGTACTTGGTTTTGAGCCAAGGTTCACGATAGCGTTGCCATAGTCTACGGGTCCTGTTTCTTTCAGCAATTAGGCATTGGATTCCAGGAGTGAGTTGGATTCGATGAGAAGGTTTATTCTCTGTTGGATACGTACTAGCTTCTATGGCACTGTTAATACATCTGGTGATGTCATCAACAAGTTGATCGATGTCGTCTGTACAGTAAGCAACTTCGGGATGGTAGCCATAATCCTTAAGAATATCTTTGTAGAGCTTCCAGTCTTGATGATATACAAGTTCCTCTCGGAAATTTATGTCAACATTGTCAAAGTTAAACGCCACAGGCTTGTGGTCAGAAGAAAGGTCATCAATCGTGAAGATATTGTACGGTTTGAAGAAACCCTTCAAGAGCGAGATGTCCAAAACGTCACTACTAGGGGAGTGGTAGCATTAGTAGGTGTCCTCCACAGGTCCAGCAGCGATGATATCATCTCTACCTTATATGTGCCTATAGAGAATCATGCCGTTGTAATTCTGCGTTCTGGAGTTCCAGCTTGGGTGTTTGGCATTTAGGTCACCAGCCAGGACGACTGGAGTGTCACCACTGAAGAGTTCATCAAGCTCGCAAATGTCAAGATAATGTTTAGGTGAATTCTACGAACTTCACTTCACCACAGGAGACGTCATTGATAATGATGGAGGCCGATTCCATACCTGCATAAGACTGGTATACTATGTCTTGATGTTGAATTCCCTTCTTAATGATGATCGCAGCGCCCCCAGACCCACATCTTGCAGCATTTGAAGCCATTCGATCCTTACGGTACACACAATAGTCAGGTAGCTTGAATTCTTGGCTTGGTTTGAGGTGAGTTTCACAGAGGAAAGCAACGTCGATTTCTTGCTTTATCAGAAAGTTGTGAAACTCGATACGCTTTCGGGGAATGCCCCTAGCGTTCCATATCACGCACCGAAGTTCACCTTTGTTGATTACAGTATAACGTTGTGCAGCCATACTAAAATTAGTTGGTCGTAAGGAGCCCACTCAACTGTGGGTAACTTTTGCCTAGATTAGAAAACAGATTAAAGATACGTCCTAATTGTTTATACATACCTGGTAGGTCGTTGATGTTGAGGCCTTTATCCTCCGGCGTAGACACATCAGCAGCATAGGATTTGCCTGCTGTCACTTTAGAACTAGACATCCTTTGAACCTGGGGGTATTTTGTACATTTCGTGTAGCTTGATGTGTGCTGCCCACCACATCTGATGCACTTTGGGGGGTCTTGTCCTTTGATCTAAGGACAGGACACAGGACTAGCTCTTCAAGGTATCACCTCTACTCTCTTTTCAGGTATCATTTAATAACTCTCATTTCACGGTAAGTCCTTTTCAGGGCGATATTCACCTTCTGTTACGTCTTATGTGCTGGTCCCTGGCGTTGGAATTAATATTCCCGTAAACCAGTACATCAAGACGCTCATTATCCTTCTAGGTCCGTGGCGATGGGATTATTTTCCTCGCAAACCTATCTAAGGACTTTTCATATCGTCTATTATTATTCTAATCATTCACGAGTGTGTCCCTGGTGTAGAATTAATTTTCTCGCAAACCTGACTTGTTTTCTTTTTTCCTTAAAGCTAGGTGCGTCCTTGTTAGGATGGCTTCTTTAGCACACACCTAGCTGCGAGGTTACTCCCCCCCCCTCTCTGGTTTATACAATTATATTTTAGGATTATGATGGCTTCGTCCAAATAACCACGTTGGAGTCAGCTTAAGTGTCATTGCTAGTGGCAGATGGTAAAACTGTATCCTGCGAATAGGCCTACCGGGATGCCTGCTTGGATGCTAGGTTTGCTGCTTTTGACCTAGTGTTCAACGAAATGTTAGAAGCTCTCCGGGATGATATAAATGCTAAGTATACGGCACCGGAAAAAAAAGTCGAATCCCTACATAAAAGTTTTGAAGAGAAGTTCGAAGGTATCAACAGGAAATCAAGGACTCTCGTAGAGATGTCACTGAAAAGATAAGCGAACTGAAGGAAGCCTTTGGGAAATGCTCCGGGACTCCAAAGGCAGGTAACTCCAGAGAAGATACACCTGCTGATCACAGCAAGGTAAGTAATGTTTTTAATAATATTGCCTGTGCTAAAAGTTTAGAGTCTATGGATATAATTGAAAATAGTGACTGCTCGAAAAACGGTGGCTATAAGAGAAGTCACTCTGATGGAACCAATGAAGAAGTGGATAGCAGTCCCTGGATTGGTATTGCTAATAAAAAATTCAGAAAAGGCACGAGGATCGATAACCTAAAGACCGTCTCCAGAATAAACGAAAAAGTCGTCAGCGCGACTAGAATGAGGAATCCGAAGAATGTACAAGGTCGCTCGGCTAATAAAGACCATAGGATCACGAAGAGGTATGTACCGCTTATTATCGTGCGGACTCATGGCGTCCTGTTTAAGACGATTTTAACTGAGCTCGTGAAGCATGTTCCAGTGGAAAAGATCACCGTTCATACGGGCAGAGCTGAAACCGTCAAAGTTAAATGTGAAGATGAAGAAACACACAACAGGTTAGTCTCTGGAATTAAGTCTGAGAATATTTTAAAAATTCAGCATCATCAACTGAAATCGGAGAAGGTCTTGAAATACGTAATTCGTAATGTGGATGTTACGTATGACCTCGAAGACTTCCAAGAAGACCTAAAAAGAGCCAACTACTACCCGGAAAAAGTGACTCGATTGAGGAAACCCAAAGGATCCATTGATATGCCGATGGTTTTGGTTCTACTCCCGAACACCGAACACAACCAGTCATTGAAAAACATAAAACGTATTGGGCCGCTGGCCGTTTCAGTGGAGGCCTTTCGAGGGAACAAGAAGCCACTACAGTGTTACAACTGCCTGCGCTTCGGACACGTATCCATGGGCTGCACGGAAGATCCTCGTTGTAATATATGTGCTGAGGGGCACCAGTCAAGAGATTGCCCCAACCAAGTCGACAACGACAATCGAACAGCGCAGGGAAAAACGAAACGAGCGGTCCGAAAGCAACGCTTTCACTGCCATACTCATCCTGGAAGTAACCAGGGGAAGTACACTGAACTAGGCAAGAAGCCAGATGAGACCTAGTTAAGTCATCCAGTGGATAAGATTGGGTCCTTTCCTGTAAGGACGAATAAGTTGATTGTTGATTGACGAGGGGCACGAGGAGCTATGAGATCCAGTAGTCGGGAATGATGGCCTTTTGGATGTCGTCAAAATTGATGTCCAGGACGTGTTGAGGCCTGCGATGCCTGAGGAAACTTCTAAACGTGAGTGGATGCTCCAGAATATCTGCAACCAGAGGATTGGGATGGTCCTTGATCTTCGGAAGAAACTTCTTCAGTGACTCCTGTACATAGCTACCAATGGGAGGTATCTCAAAATCGTCGGAAATAGAAGTATTTGTTGCAACTCTCCTGTAAAGTTGGGCAAATGTCCTCTAGGTAACGTTTTGGAAGGTTTGGAGGTCCTTCCATTTGGACTTACATATTGTAGCCCAGGCAGGCATACCATAAAGCAAGATGGTTCGGATTACCGTCCTGTACAGCAATAGTTTGCAGTCCAATGCAAGCGCGCTGTTTCGCCCCAGAAGAGCTACCAGACTGAATTTTGCCTTCTTTGCCTTGTTGATGGCGTAGGAGACATGATCGCCCCAGTTTAGCTTGGCATCTATTACCACTCCGAGGTATTTGTAATGTTTCACCCATTCGAGCTCTTTACCAGAAAGGAACAGAGGACTCGGGGGTTTCCGAAGTTTCTTTGTAATGAACATCGCCTTGCACTTTTCAACGTTTAAGTCGAGTCTCCACAGATGTAAGGCCTTTTGTAACCGTGATATGACGTGAGCTGGAACGCGGTCAGTGGTCATGATGGACGCGTCGTCAGCGAACAGATACAGCTTGCATTTTGTAAACGTTGGGAAGTCATGGATGAAAAAGTTGAAGAGTGCAGGGCCTAGGACAGAACCCTGGGGAACACCAGCTTTGACGTCACACGGGTTGGACATGGAGCTGCCAACGTTGACACGAAATATCCTGCTCGACAGAAAGGATCTAATCAAGGCAATAAGATCGTCCGGAAAACCACAAGTAATTATTTTGTAAATCAGCCAAACCTGATCAAAAGCTTTTCGGACATCCAAAAAGACAAGAGCACCATATTTAGCACAGTTAAGAGGAGTGTTTAAATCTGCAATAAGCCTCCAGATCTGGAGTTGGCAGGAGTGACCTGGTCGAAAGCCGAATTGCTCTTCACGAACAAGATTGTTAGCCACACAGAAGTCGTTAAATCCCTTAAGAATGACGCGTTCAAACACTTTTGATAGCATAGGTAACAAGCTTATAGGCCGATAGCTGACAGGGAGAGCAGGGTTAAGACCAGGCTTTTGTATGGTAACGATAACAGACTCTTTTCACTGGTCGGGGATGTAACCATGTCTCCAGCAGTCATTCATGGCTTTGGTAATGATCGAGACAATATTAGAAGTCAAGTTCTTGAGAGCATTTTTAGTGATGGAATCAATACCTGCTGCTTTCTTGATTTTAAGTCGCTTGATGATGTCAGAGACTTCTTGAGCACTAATGACTTCCTCAGGGGTGGGAACACGATTAATGCACTAGTAAGCGATACACACATCGTTAACTAGCTGAGTGTTTTGGAGGCTGTCCAAGTTTGTCTCACCAGGCGTGGTAAATTGACTTTTCAGGGAATCAGCGATCAACTGAGCCTTATCCCCCTCACTGGTGACAACATTGCCGTTGCCTGCAAGCAGTGGCGGCAATTGGATTGGTCTGTTACCCTTTAAGGCCCTCACAGTTCCCCAGAGCGAGTTGTCCTGGACAGACAAGGACTTCAGTTTTTCGCTCCACCTTTGATTTCGTTGTGCTTTAACCTCTTCCTGAACCTTGCGAGAAAGCCAGTTGTACTTGGTCTTGAAATAGGGAAGCCGCTTACGCTGCCATAATCTTCTGTAAGAATTCCTTTCGAGAATAAGACGCCTGATATAAGGAGGCAGGTCGAGATGTTCAGGACGCTTACGATCGATAGTAGAGGTACTGGAAGTAGTGGCATCGTTGACAACACGGGTGATAGCATTAATATTACTATTGATATCCTCCTTATCAATAACCTCCTTGTAAGGAATGCTATTGTCTCTAAGAATATCTCTAAAGAGCTTCCAGTCCTGTTTAGAGCGGAGTACAATCTTCTTATCGATGTTTAAGCCCTCAAACATAAGCATCACTGGACGGTGGTCAGAAGATAAGTCGTCGACTGTAAATATATTATAGGGCTTGAGGAAACCTTTAAGAACTGCAATATCCCGCACGCCGCCAACAGGTGAGTGGTCGCAGTAGTACGTGTCATCAAGGGGACCAGCAACAAAGGTATCAATCTCGTTTAAGGTATATCCATATAAGATATTGCCGTTTTGATTGGGGCATTTGGAGTTCCACGCAGGGTGCTTAGCATTCAAGTCGCCCGCAATAACAACTGGGATGGGCCCAGACAGCAGTTCGTCAAGTTCGCACGGATCAAGCTTGTGCTTGGGTGGGTTATATAAAGAGATGAACTTGATTTCGCCTGCGTCCACATCGTTTATGATCACGGAGACTGCTTCCATTCCCACAAAGTCTGGAGTGACAGGCTCACGATGATCAATGTTGTCCTTAACAATGATCGCTGCTCCACCAAAAGCGTGGCTGGCATTATTACCCAGTGGCCGATCCTTGCGATACCCAGGCAAGGTAAAGACTTGAGTAGATTTCAGGTGCGTCTCGCACACGAAGGCGATGTCGACATTCCAGTTTGTAAGGAAATTGTAGAATTCGATGCGCTTGCGAGCGATTCCTCTTGCATTCCAAATATTGCAACGGAGTTTCCCTTGATTAATGATTTTGTATGGGTGTCTGTCCATGATCATTTGTTGGATTTGTGAGAGGCAATCTGTGGCACTGCTTTTCCACTTTCCTTATACTGATTTAGCAAATTTCCAAGTAACCTGTAAACATCACGCAATTGATTGTGGTCCACCGTACGTGTTTCCCGAGTTTCAGCAGAACTGGATGCGACCGAAGCATAGGATTTTTCATGTATAGTATCCTCTTCTACCACTTTGGTGCTTTTGATCCTTTTGACTTGTGGATATTTGGGACACTTTGTGTAGCTAGATGTGTGCTGACCAGAACAACGTATACATTTTCGGGGTCTTTTTCTTTTATGTTGGTACAATCCCTCGACTGATGGTCGCCAGCGCACTTATTACATCGAGGCGATTCGGTGCAACCTCGGGATACGTGACCAAAACGTAGGCAGTTGTAACACTGCAAGGGGTCTCTTGTTACCTCTAAATAGTTCTACAGTAACAGCTAGAGGACCGATACGTTTTAAACCTAATAAGGACTTATTATGTTCAGTATTCTGGAGGATAACTAAAATCATTGGCATTTCCACTGAACCATTTGCTTTTTTAAGCCTTATTGCTTTCTCCGGAAAATAATTCGCCTTCCTGAGGTCGTCGGCAAAGTCTTCAAGGTCATACGTTGTGTCGACATTTCGGACAACGTATTTCAGCATTTTTTCGGATTTTAGTTGGTGATGCTGAATCTTAAGCACATCGTTGCTTTTCACTCCGGACACAAGAGTTTTATGGCTCTCTTCGTCGTGACACCTGATCTTTATGGTGTCCTTTCGACCTGTGTGGGCGGTAATTTTGTCAAGAGGTACGTGTTTTTTGATCTCCTCCAAAATCTCCTTTATTGGCTTCCCATGGTGACGAACGATGATTGGCGGGATATATATTGCTCCATTTTCACGGGTGACATTAATATGGGATAAACTGTGTTTAGCTTTGTTAGCTCGAAGGGCTACAGAGGCACTAGCGCTGACATCAAAAGTGGACTTAATATTGTCGATCCTAACACCTCCTTTGTTCCTCTTATTCTGTGCAGTCCGCCAGTCATCTCCATCAATGTCAGCAGAGTCATTATAGAGCCTCCTCTTTGTGCTTGTTCTTGATGAGGAGTTACTGTCGCTGCCCGCGCCCAGACCTGCAGAACCTTCTTTACAGTCGTATGGAGGAACAGCGTTATCCACTAACATGGGCGAAACGGATGGAATGGCAGAGCCCATAAATTCCTTGATAGCATTGCTAAGATTGGCAATGCCGTTGGTAGTTTCCAAATTCGCACGCTTTACATCCTCTCTAAAACTATCAATATTTGTGTTTACACTGCTAATATCATTAGTCAGCGATTCCAACCTTGTTTCTAATTCTAGATATTTTTTGTTCAATTCCGAACGTAATGCCTTAAGCTGGTCATTTATAATGATGTCAAAAGCAAGAAATCTGGGGTCCTTACATGCATCTTTGTAAGCTACATCACAAGGTAACACCTTACCGTCAGCATATTTAATAGTAATGCTAGCGGATTTCGTATACGCAGCGCCTGATGTCGTCATGAAGAAGGTGTGGTGCTGGGTTTTGCCGTCCTTAGAAGGACGCACCTACTCAGAACGACTCAGTTTAAAAGACTTAAAAAGTCCTACCTTGTTAGTCCTATCTATCTTGGAGAATCCACCGATGCAATAAGTACGTCGTCGTCCGTCAAGTGGTAGAATCGTCGCGCAGTAGCAGCAGTGTGTCCAGATCCCGAATGATCCTTGTATGCTGATCCCCAACCAAGTCGACAATCGACAATCGAACAGTGTAGTGTATCGGTATTCGTGTGGAACTTGAAGCATAGCTTCCATAATCTCACCCTTCATAATCATATTCCAAGGGAAATACACTGAACTAGAAAAGAAGCCTGATGTACCCACAAAGGTCATCCAAAGTATGAAAGAAAATTGCCTCCTCTTGGTGGAGTAAAATTTGATTGACGATTGTCTGAACTAGGAGTATATTACATAGTAAGCCACAGAAAAAACGTAAGAATTTATGAAACCCAGTAATCTGGGAAGATGACATTATCAATGTCATTAAAATCGACATCAAGGATATGTCTTGGATTACGATGCCTTTTTCTATGTAGCGAATGTTTTAGAATGCCAGAGACTAGATCATTATCATGATTTGCCATAATAGGCAGCACTGTTTTCATGAGCTCTTGAACATATTTCCCGACATGGGTCATATCGAAATCATTATGAATGGAGTATTTGCGAGCAATTCTCCTATCTAAATGTGCAATAGTCCTTAGGGTAATGTTCTGGAAAGTTTGGAGTTCCTTCCATCTTGTTTTGCAAATCGTAGCCCAGACGGGCATGCCATATAGCAAGATGACACGCACAATTATTTTGTATAACAGTAGTTTGTTATCAATACTGAGGGCACTGTTATGACCCAACAGAGCAATTAATCTAAACTTTGCTTTTTTGGCCTTGTTCATCGCATAAGTCACATGCATATTCCATGATAGTTTTGAATCAACAACAACGCCAAGGTATCTATAATTATCAACCCATTCCAAGTATTTGCCATATAACTTTAAGGAGTCAAGATTTCTCTTTTTCTTCTTAGTGATAAACATTGCTTTGCATTTGTCGATTCAGTTTTAATCGCCACTTGCTAAACCAGATTTCACATTCTTTAAGGACTTTCTGCAAACGTGATACAACAACAGTAGGCTGGCGTGCCCATGTCAGTATAGCAGCATCATCCACATAAAAATATAGCTTGCAGTAAGAGATATCAGGGAAGTCACGTATATAGTAATTGAACAGAACTGGCCCCAGCACTGATCCTTGTGGGACACCGCCATTTATCTCACAGGTATCAGATAATTCATCTCCAACCCTGGCCTGAAAAGACCTGTTGGACAAAAACGAGTGAACTAGACTAATTAAATCATGTGGGAAACCATCAGTTATCATTTTATAAATAAGGCCTTCATGCCAGACCAGATCAAATGCTTTATGAACATCTAAGAAGATGACACCGCAATACATCGAAAGATTAAGAGGAGTGTTAACATCCGCTATAAGTCTCCAAACTTGGAGCTGGCAAGAATGTTCTGCCCGAAAACCAAATTGTTCTGCACGGATGAGATTA
>JAHWFO010048766.1:0-22864 GCA_023313115.1 Rhysida immarginata | reverse complement strand
AGGTATTTAATAGACTGTTAGAAAAAAACAGTATATGTAATAGGTTATAAAAGCATGCAATTTTAAACGTAAAAATAGGAGTTTCATAGTAAAATTGATATTTCCTCTGGGAGCAGCTAAATCATCTTAAAGGTTTCTACAGGTCGATTATTGAAAACCTAGACATATTATTCGGAAAACATGTCTTTACAATAACTGTTCGAAGTATCTGCCACCAACTTCTACACACACACTGGCCAATGAATTAGAAACCCGTAATGAATTACTGTACTGATATGTAAAGCGGGGTCACAGGTCAGAAACGATTGTGATATGCAAATGCATCATATGAGGTTCATGCTCATTCCAAGCTGTAGGTACAGGGTAGGAACCAGGGTTGCCAACTTACCGGTTTTTATATGGGAATATTTTTTGTTGGATATTGTTATAATACAAGCTAAACAATGCACAAATGTGATATTTATTACACGGTTGGTAAAGCTGGTAGGAACAAGCTACAGCTGCTTAAGTTGAGCAAAATGGGGAAAAAGCAGATCTGTCTGAGTTCCAAAAAAGAGTTTTTGTGGGAGCCTGTCTAGCTGGAGCTACGATTTCCAGGACAGTACAACTGACCGGTATCCCAAAAGGTCAGGTCTCCAAGGTGTTCAATGCGTGGAAACGGATTCCACAAGTGTTGTCGAAACGGCAGAATTGTGGATCAAAAGCAATCAACACAGACAGGGACCGACGTCGTCTGAGACGGATTGTGCAGCAAAACCGAAGGTCCACTGTGGAGCAACTGACGGCAGACTTCAGTGAAGGATCATCGCAACCTATCTCCTGCAGAACAATGCGCCGAGAATTGAAGTGAATAAGGATGGGAAGTCGCATGCCAGTGAGGAAGCCCCTGGTGTCAGCAACAAACCGGAATGTTCGCCTGCAGTGGTGTACAGAATGGTATGACTGGACAGTAGACGACTGGAAAAAGGTGATGTGGTCGAATGAGTCACGTTACACATTGTTTTGCACCAATGGCTGAAAGAGGATTTGGCGGCAGCGCCATGAAGCGATGGACCCCTCATGTGTTGTGAACACAGTTCAAGCGGCAGGAGGAGGCGTCATGATATGGGCCATGTTTTGTTGGTATGGCAAGGGCCCCCTGATATTCCTTGACAGTCGTGTGAGAGCCAAAGACTACCTGAACATTGTTGCAGATCAAGTCCATCCTGCAATGGTGCATTTGTACCCAAATGGTGACGGGTTCTTCATGAACGACAATGCTACTCTCCATCGAGCAAGAATTGTTCAGGAGTGGTTTTCTGAACATGACACCGAGTTGCAACATCTGCCGTGGCCAGCGCAAAGTCCGGATTTGAATCCGATGGAGAATGTTTGGGATATGTTGGAAAGAGACATTCGTCGAAGGCATCCGCTTCCGTCTACTCTGCAGGACCTGAAGGTCTCTTTGACGAATGCATAGTCTGCGATTACCTTACCTGCATTCTAACGCCTTGTAGAGTCCATGCCAAACCGCGTATGTTCTGTAATTACAGCCAAAGGAGGGTCAATACCATATTGAACGAAGGTTTCTAATTCATTTGCCGGTGTGTTTATATCTTCGAAAGGTTACCGACAAAATCACAAAATTGTTAATATCGTTAATAAAATCATAAGAGTAATATTTTAGATAACTTACATAGGGGTGATTCTCATAGGTATTGAGGTCCTCTACTAAATTTTTCATTTTGGATGTGTACCGTTGGGACACCCTGTATATCTTTTATTTTAAATAAAGATCAATTGATTTTAAATTATAATAAAAACGTATTACATTTAGAAAGAAACATTCAAAATAAGATTAACAGTCAAGTAGCAGAAAACAGTAAAAATTAAAATGCACTTGTACCTGGTTACAAATTGTTATTCAGATGCATTTTTAATACACAGTCTACTCAGATTTATGTGACCATCCCCTACGTTCAACTTCGGTGGAAAATGGTTACGTCCAGAAGGTACATACCAGTATCAGAGTTGGGGGGGGGGGTATAAGAAGGGTTGTCAGAGGGAAGCAGAAAACATTGCAATTGTTGGAGTCATGGCGATACTTTTCACCACTTATCCAACCTCCATTTCATTTGCTTCCGAGCCAAGGGCGGCAGTATTTCTGAAACGGCTAGTTTTGTGAACAGCTCGCGTGTGCCGTGGTGAAAATGTACTTTGCATAGCAGAATGGCAATACCCAAAATCAAGTGTGTGGCACCACGGGCTGTAGTTTACATGGGTGAACGACGGCTACGGAGATACGTGCAAGCAAACAGACGTGCAACCGTGGACCAACTGACCTCCCAGTTGAACCAGGGAGCTACCAAACCTGTATCTCAACGACATTTGGGCTCCGCAGAAGACGGGTGGTTCGTGCACCAATGCTGTTCCCTGGAAACAAAGACTGACATTTGCTCGCCAGTATCCCAACCAACTGGCGTAAGATGTTTTTTTCCGATGAATCATGGTTTATGCTCCATTGGACAGATGGGCGATGGCGTGTACGGCGTTCAGCATCAGAAAACAATCACCCTGCAACACGTGCCGCAAAGGTCCAGGCCGGAGGAGGCAGCGTTTTGGTCTGGGGAATGTTTTCATGGTATTCCCTGGGTGCACTCATCATTGTGGACCAATGGAAGTATGCATCTGTTCTTTCGGACCATGTCCACCCCTACCTGCAGATTGTGTTTCCTTAGCATGATGGCATCTTCCAGCAGGACAATGCGCCGTGCCGTGCAGCGTGCAGTGTCCGGGCATGGTTCGAAGAGCACGCGGATCCGTGTACGGTGCTCCCTTGTTTGGTTGTGAGAGCTGGTTTTGTCCGATAATGATAGCCCAGTTCATGTGATGTGTTTCTTAGTCTTTTGTCACTCACTTTCACACCTGACTTAGCCCATTCACTGTTCATGTCTTTGGAGGTCTGTTTCCTCATGTTCTTGCACAGCTTCCTCAATTCTTGATCTTGTCTCGGAGTTGTTGCCTTTGGTCTTCCACTTCCTTTTTGCCTCTTAACGAATTCTGTGGTCTTGAATTTCTTCCATAAGTTGGAAACTTCACCTTGTGTGCATCTAAAGCACTTGGCTACATCTTGCTTGTCGCCACGTTTTCAGTTATTCTTGTTTTAATATGATCGGATAGCTGTTTTTTTGGAGCCATTATTAATGGGGGTCGACTTTAAAATGAATATTAAAATGTGTTGATTGCTGTCATGGAATAGCTCATTTAACAGAAAAGGGAGCTAGATGAAAATTCAGGAATATGAAATGCAATTTACAAGTGAAATGGCACATATCAGTTTCTTATTTCTCAAGTTTATGCGTATTAATTTTTATTTTCCACAGAAGAATCACTTCTATAACTTTTAATGAAAATCCAACCATTTGGTTATGAAAATCAAATATAGCTCGTTTTTATCACCACCGACGTATTAGCAAAATTAATGCTTTTATGTAACGAAATCACCCTAAGAGCGGTCCTTTGTAACCTGAGGCATGATATTTCTTCAATTCAAAGCATGATATTCTTTCCGACCGGTATTCCTGTTTCAAACAAGTTTACGCAGCACCCTTGGTAAATTGCATGGTAATTTTGGCCAAAGAAATAAATCAACAAATTTCGATTAATTGGGTATTTAACTTATCAATATATTGTCACAACCAAAATGCCCCCTTATAGATTTGCCGAGCCGGACAAATTTCCAGGTTGTCTGCCCCTAGAGCGGGCTCTGCCTCCATGCTTTGTCAGGAGATAAAATGCAACGCCTGGCCCACCTTCTCTTCCTTGCTCCAACGTCAACCATGGAGAGCCACTGATGGACTGAATCATCATATGACATGAAAAGTGGGTCTTCTACAATAATATTCATCTATTTTACCAATGATTATTTTCAGAAGAATGTCCTAGAAAGGCCAGCCCAGTGGCCAAAAGCGCTGGAGCGTACAAAGAATCCGTCGGTTTGCTGGTATGGATGTTTGTGTTTATTCTCGGAATGTAAAAAGATAATAATCATGTTGAATACTCTGGATTGGGTGAGGAAATATTAGAAATGACCTAGTTATTGGCGCGTCCATAAAATCTATCGAACTAACCAACCTCCAGGAAATGTTCCAAACAGGACCTGTACGTGAAGAAAGTGTTTGCTGACCGTTTTCTGGATAGCACTTGGAGTAATGCATTTCGAGGTGTTACTGTTAGATTAATGTCATTTTTATGTGTACTGTGATATGCTTCAACGGACTCTTCAGAAACTCTTCAACAACAACCTTCATTAGTAAATCTCAAAGGCCGTACTACTACAGGTCTATGAAAGATAGCATACAGCCTTTAAGATCTTGCCGTTTGGGTGGGAAACTGTGCTTCATCTCTCCGTACACATATGACATCTCTCCCACATATTATAATCTGTTAGATTGGATACTCATGGGCAAACGACAGTTTAGAGATTGTCATGCCCTCGAAATAGAGTTGGAGACTTTTTCACCTCCAAAATCAAAGTTTTTACCAAAGACATGGGATTTACATTTCCCAGCCATTCTGGAGATGTTATTAATTGTAAGGTTGTTTTTTTTTTAGGAATAAATTGAATTACTAAGAATAAAAACTGTGAATTTTTAATCTAATAATTATTTGTATTATCGTACAATATAACACAATATTACCAATTTAAAAGATAAAATTTTTATATCAATAATGAATATACGTATTGTAGCGTACCGTTTTTTTTTTCTCGAACGGGTTAGTGAAACACGGAATTTTACGTGTTTTAGCTCCAATTGCTACGACTTTACGATCATTAGCTGCTCTGTTTTCCCTATGTTGACCGATCGTGGTACTCGCGATGTGCTTCCCTCTTCCTCGTTGTGCGCTTTATACTAACTGATTGAGCCGATGTTCCTGTCTCTTTCTAACTGTGGAAATGGAACCGATTAGTTGTCTGACAGTGAGAGGCAGGTGTCCTTGTTGATGGCTAAGTTTTTTTCTTGACGCTTTTAGTTTGGTTCTTAGGAGGTTACCGTGTTCCCCCTCCTAACATATATTTAAAGGGTACACAAGACGCGTTGGGTTCGTGTTGTTTTAATGTGTTTTATTTTTGTCCCAGACGTATGAGTGTTCATTTTTGTTAACTATCCCTCGCGTATCGGTTTTTTTTTACTTGATTCGAGGAAACATTTAATTACTTTCCTCTAGTTCTGACCTGGCCACGCCAATATGAGACTAATTTGTGATTTTGACACTTTTCTCCTTTACAAAACCAATTTTTTTTCACGGCTGAAGCGACCAGTTAATATTTCACTCACCCTGTGAACTAAACATGGTAAGTGTATAATTTAGCAATGACTTGGATGTTTTTTATTTGCTGTCTTGAAGTTTTGATCAACAATCAGTTCATAGAATCTAAAAATTTTTTCCACTTTTCCTTAAAGGTTGATTCTTTTGGCCATAAAACAGATAGTAAAAAGTCCAAGAATTGTTTTTTCGTGGTTACGATTTAAAGTAATTTATTTTTTTGATGAGGAGAAAACGTGAATTTACGGGTTTCACTGTTTATTTGTAGGAATTATTATAAATTTTTTTAAATTTTCTGAAATTATTTTTATCTTTATTGTTTTAAATTTTTCCTTTAAAAAAAACAAACAAAAAAAAACATGTAGCTAATAAGATTGTTTGAATTCTCCTTCAGTCTGGCTGAACGTGTGGGTAATTGCTGCATCATTTACTAGCACTTTACAGTATGTATAGTAATTATGAGATAAATCGTTTACTTATTCAAAGAGCTCATAAGGGAGAGTGAGTCTCTTCCATGTTAAAGCTGGTCCCATCATCACGCACAAACTAGGGTAATTTTAACGTGCTGCCATCTAATGACGTTTGTCAGCATCACGTCAAAACCGAAACCTTTCGCGATGCTGTTAAAAATAAGATTCGTGCGTTCACTTTGAATAGAGTTTAAATATCAACAGAGTTCATGAAAATTAATACATCCTTTCTAATAATTAAATTTTATTACAGTCTCCATGCTGATAAGAGTTAAATAACTTTTAATGCTGATTTGTAATAATAATTATGATAAAAAATTTGACAACCCAGGATATTGACGGTATTTCCTAATTTCATTAGCTTCTTCTTTCCGAATTTAGTCATTGAAAGCATATTAATAAAAAATGTTTTTATTTTCTTGCTTTTTATATCTATAATAATTGTGTATAATTGGATAATTGAAATGTATATACTTTTCCGAAACAATAGTAACAATTAAAATATGATAGCATTATTCTGCCGTTTCTTCTAATAAATAGTAAAAAAAATTTCAAAATGAATGAGAATAAAATCTAATAAATATTCCAAGGAGCTTTACCTGTGACATAGAAGTAAAATTAAATTCGAGAATTTAAGGTCTAGTTAATATATTAGTAACGGATATTATAATGGAATTTCATTTAATTCTTTCCAAATTTACGTCTATTTTATTGCTCAAATATTGAATGATTTGGTTCCTGAGCCTCGACAAAACGATTTCACGTGTGCATGCCCATGTCACAAGGCTTAAAAATGATCATGAAAGTAGCAGTTTATTCATTCCTGACGAGTCAATTGTTCTATGACTTGCCATTATTTTGGTTTTCTTTACGGTCACTGTTTTAGCGCGTGAATTCGAAAAAGGGGTCACGAAAAAGCCTGAAAAGTTGATACAGCCGAGCTAAAACTTCAATGGTCATATTTCAAAAACTTTATTTGAAACAGTTAATCCATTTTCAAGTAATCGTGCAAACGGCGACTGGATAAACGTACAGTCCAAATGTGCATTTTTATAAGTAGTCTTTTGCTAAAGCTCGTAGTAAATAGCGCTATTTATTCGCTCGAATTCTTGAGTAGATTTACCACTACCAACCGAACTACCCTATTTTCGAAGATCACAGAACATTATATCAACGGACAAATAGACCATGACTAACCTACTCTGAAAAATAATAAAATACTGTCCTGAACTTTAACAAACATTTTATGCAGTAACTGATGTATTCCCAACAATTTTCTATATTTTTTATTATTTTTCCTATATACTTTCCTAATTATACTTTATTCCATCTGGAATGCATATAAATAAATAAATAAATAAATAAATAAATAAATAAATAAATAATTTAAAAATCGGTTCGTCACACACATCATCTGGTTTGAAACTTTTTTCAATGCTTCAAATCATCACATTCATTTCGCTCAGTATCATGTTGACACCCAACCTAATTTGACTCCTTCCGTTCGTTTAGTCAAGTCGATATATCCGTATGCCCCAGAATCGATTTGACTCAGTTTACTGGACAGATTCAGCAAATTACATTGAAATGGTCACGTTCATTTCGTCCCAGAATCGTTTCGCCACTCTGTCGAATGGTCGCGTTCATTTCGTCACATTCACTTCATCACTTCACGTATTCAGTCAGTACAAAAAGATTTATGAATTATTAACATGTAGCCGTGATAACCGTAGTCCCTTTTTCATTAATGTCTTTACCTTATGTTTGGAGAATTAAATCCAGTTTTAATTATTACTTACGTTCCAATTTTGTTTAATTATTTAATTAGGTTGAAACCCCAAAAGTACAGTCTACTGAATCCCGGATAGCGTTGCGTTCCTTATTTTTTTTATAATATATCTTATTGTGTGGGCCACATAGAAAGTACACTTCTTATAGCGATAACAGAAACTGAATCGCTCTATCCAGTAAAATCTTCTGTGTGAAAATTGATTTCGAGTGGTTATTTGCGTTATCGTCGCATAGTATCCAAGTTTCTCACCTTATCTTATAGTATGATTCGCCTTAATGGGGTTCGATCAGAAGTCCCGGTTTTTCAGGAAAAAATTTAAATTTCGAACTTCAAAATCTAGACATTGCTAAGTGATACCGAGATAATTTTTATATATAAAACTACCCTTAATACCCGGCATTGCTTGTGTTTTAATAAAAAAAAAAAAGCTATAACTAAAAATTAAACAGTGAAAACTAATTAAAAAACGTGTCAAGAACAGTTTTTAATTAAATGTATTTATTCTGTTGAACAAAGCAAAAAACTTAAGTTAAACACAAACCCAAACAAAACAAGGAATTAGTTAATGCAAAGCTTCCAAATAAATAATGTTCTTAGTGAAACTGTTTTGGTTAAAGTAGATCTAAGGATTATGTGGAATGTCAACACGTGAGCAACCAACATATAGCTGGCCATGAGAAAGTCAAGGAGACTTTATATCAAGTCCAACAACCTTAAGAGATTGTCCTGAGACTTGCTGATTGACATAGCGAAACTGAGCTTAAGAGGAAATTGCAGTCTCTTGAACTAAAATGGCAAATCTTTGTCTGATGGGGCCAGCGGGATTCTTGGAATGAACACAATTTCAGTTTTGTATTTCGCTATGATGACCATAGTCATGACCTCGATAACATGAAGCTTCATGCTTTTCATGACTAACCTTGTTTCATTGCACAATCGTGGAAGGTCCAAGTTTCTCAGCAGTATGACTGAGCTCCTACTTGGAGGATTAGGTTGTGCAGTGGCATTCCAGGTGGCTGGACAAAGTTTAGAAACTCAGATGAAAACTCTACAGCTTCATTCTGATTGACAACAGTGTCAATGAATCGAAAAGAACTTGCTGGTTCAGGTAATATTTTTATCAGATCTAGAGTGATTTTTTTTCTAACAGATCCAGTTTGATTTTTTCATCTTCATCATTTTGTGGAGCCAAAATCGCACGCTCAAACAAACAGGTGGAAGGAGTAGTTGTTGTTCATGCTAGAAAAGACTTGAGCTCATCTATTGTACCAACCATCTCTTCATATGGCAGTTGATGCATGTTGAGCTGTTGGTAAAAAAAATAAGGCAATCCTCTGCTGCCAGTGGCAAGCAGTTGCTGTGAAAAGTGCACAGCTGTTAAATCTTCAAACAGACGGGCTTTCCTGGTGGTCTTCAGTTCCAGTTTCTGAACATGTTGCCAGAGAATGGAGCTCTTCAAAGAAGCATTCAGCTCATCAGCCTTTGTGCCTTTTGAAATGACGATTCCCGTCTGTTGAAAGTCTCCTGCAAGTACCACAGTCAATTTGGCCTGCCTAAAACCTTCCCAGGGTCAACCTAAATTACCATGCAAAATTTCATCAAGATAAACCAGCCATTTTGGAATGCATAGCGAACAGACAGACAGACATACAGAGAAATTTTATATATATAGATTCGCTCCTAGTAACAGTATTGTAGCGTGACTTCGCAAAGGATTATGGGTTAAACCATCGTTGATTACAAACAGATTACAAACCACTATTGCTAATTTATCATTTTATTTCATGCGCTTGTGCTTTCTGGGACATTATTAATAAAAATTAAACAATGCACAAAACAATGAAAATGCTTTTTAAACTGGACATACCCCTGCTAAATTGGCAACACTGATGTCAAACTTGATGGCCGAGAGCGTTAAGGCTCAGGTCTTTTGTGATGATCAGGTTAGGTTAGGGTCTTTTCTGGCGCGGATGTTTTCTCACTCTTATAATGAGCTTGCAATTTTCATTTGCCAGAGTATAGGGTTATTGGCCAATTCACTTCAAATTAACTATGCTTTTTCAGTGCTTCATAAATTTGGAGGAGACCTCATCCTGCAGTGGATAAATAATGGTTGTAAATGATGGTGATGATACACTGCCTAGCCAAAATAAAATCGCCGTCGAATATTCAATATGCAAATACTAAGGAGTCAGTCACAGGCATACTACTGAAGTCTTGTGCGAAATACTTCCTTTATATTGTCCTGCATTAGTTTATTTGTTTTGAAGAAAGATGTATGTGGACGCAGCACATGTTCGCGGAAAATATGTCACCGAGTTTCAGAAGGAACAAATTATCGGCTTATTCCAAGCAGAGAAAACAAGCAAAGAGAATGCAGCAATTACTGGGAAAGAGTAAAAAGTGTTCAACAATTAGTAAAGCCTTGGAAGGAAAGATCTGAATCATCAACCCTGAGTAGTAACTGTGATCGGAAAAAAATTCTGACTAATCGTGACTGGAGATCATTAAGACGCATGATGAAGGAGAAACCGAAGAAATTGTACCTTAGACCTGACAGGAAAGTTTAACAAGGAAATCAAAAGCTTATCCATCCGCACAATGCGACGAAATTTTAAGGACTGTAAGTAAGCAACTGCTCTGCCACAAGATATCCGATTTTTAGTAAAACAATAGGAAAAGATGATTACTGTTCGCCCGGGAGGACAAAAATTGGAAAATGGAGCAGATGAAAAAAGTCATCAGGTTTGATGAATACAAGGGTTGGTCGAAAAGCTGTAACTTTTTTATTTGGTGACCGATTTTCAAAATTCTTTTTATATCTGATACTTACATTTGTCCTCAATATAATGCACTATTTTCCATTAGACAGAGTCCTGATTCTTTTCCACGCATTGCGCCAACGCATGAATAATCGGATGAACCCTTCGGAGCAGAATTCCAGGGTTGTTGTCGACACGAGAATTGAATGGCATCTTTCACCTCATCATGAGAACGCAACTCATGTCCCTTAAGGTGCTCTTTCTTCTTTCGGAAGTGGTGAAAGTCACAAGGTGAAAAGTCTTCCATCTTTGAACTGTACACGCTGCAACGCTTCTGTGTGTGGGGATCGTATGCGGGCGAGCGTTATCGAGCTATAGAAGAGGGTCCAAAGCTGCCATTCAATCTCGGTGTCGACAAAAACCCATGTGTCGAATTTTTCTCCGTCGGGTTCATCCGACTAGTTACGCGTTGGCGCAATGCGTGGAAAGGAATGGGGACTATGTCGAAAAGTGAATAGTGCATTACACAGAGGACAAATATAAGTATAAGATACAAAAAGAATTTTGAAAATCGGTTAAAAAATAAAAAAATTACAACTATGGAGGCATTACTTTTCGACCCACCCTCATAGATGATGAGCGCATCAGGTTAAGAAAAGAACTGCACTATCCAAGCCTGTGGAAACTCTGCGATGATCTGGGTTTGCTTCTGTTGCTCTGGTCTGTATTCTGCAATGTTATGCAGCCGAGTGTCTGAATCTGCTGGATGACCAGGTCATTCCATTCTTGGACGAGTTTCTCTTTTCTGATCGAACTGGAGTGTTCCAGGAAGACAACGCCAGAATACACCAAACTTGATTTCCAATTGATGGTGGCTTTTCCCTCTGAAATTGGCTTAAAAACTCATGATTCGAGAAAATACAGTACATTGAAATTAAAAAAATCCTTCTTTACTACTCTGAAACGGCAAAATGTAGATCCAAAGGAAACTAATACACTGTTAGAGGGAGCCTTAAACTTATGAAAACGGGTTAAGTCCTTTATGATATAATTTTGTTAAAAAAAAATAAAGAAATGTTGTAGCATTTATTTCAGCGAATAAAAGTTAACGGAGTCACTATAGGCAGAGACTCCTTCTATTGAGACGAATAATACATTCTTCAATAATTCGTTGGTTAGTCCCCTAAAAAGTATCCGCATCGTCATTAGTCCTTCAACATTTGTCATAGATGTTTACAAGGCAGGGTAATCATTCTTTTTAAAATTATGCTGGGTGAGTTAAAAGTCTGTTACCCCCTTCCTATCTTGGATACCAATGTAGTTACGCAAATTCCAATACAAGGAATGATTAGGAACTGGAGGGTGCTCTATCTGATGGAGCACCTTTCATCATCTCAAATATGCAAATTAAGGCACATCTAAATTCTATCTCGAAAACCGTAAGAGATACACAAAAAAATTCTAATTGCACATTTGTTCAACAGCAAATTCCAAACAAAACAAAAAAAAAGTTCACCAAAATCCGATGAGTTGATCACTCTCAATCCTCATTGCAAGCTCATTGGACGACTTCAATGTGGCATACAGAACAGGTCGAATTGACTGCGAGACAAAATGATTCTAGGACAAAGTGAATGATGTGATGGGAAGTGATTCTGGGACAAAGTGAATGATGTGACGAAATGATCTGATAACGTTTTTGTTTCGAGTTTGTTTGTTTTATAAAACGCTAAAACTTTCCTCCTCAGTTTTCCCATCGAATAGGGTATTTTAACTGAAGAAACAAATTAAAACGCGACCTTCTACCACGAAAATTGTTGAGAAATTTCGACTGTTTTCGGTCGATAAGCCGCTCGCCGATAAGAATTTCTCCTTAAGGGTTTTAAGTATTTCTTCGGTTGAATTCGAGCTGAGGAGCCTAACAATTTTCCTTTCCCCGGAAAGAATGGGATAGTCTGAACACAGACGAAACAAAGCCAGCGAATTTATAAACAACACGATTCGTTCTTTCGTTATAATATTCGGTCGCATGCAAGCATAGAAGCAGGAAACTTACAATTTTTGATTTGTGTGGTCAAATTCCAAACTCGAATTTCTCTAATTTCTCCAATTTCTCTAATTTTGTCATAAATCACTTTGTCATTCAGTCAGTTGAAGGATCCAATTCGTCACATTTATTTCATTGCAATAACTCAGGCCAACGATGAAATATCATCTTGAATGAATTTGCCTTATTCTTGTGGGTTTGTTTTTTTTGTGCGCTGAATCATCTGCTTTTAGATTTTTTTCCTTCACGTCAGGTTTCCGAGTTACGCACATAGGGACTGACATGTAAAAAGTAATTGGCGTGAAGAGAAGCGGCTGCAATGTTAAAGTATTCGTATTTTGCGGCCACAATGAAAATTTATCAGGCCCTAAACTCTGAATAATTTAAAAGTGTTTCATTGATAAACAAATCCGTGGATGAGGGAAAAAAAAATCCGAGATTCGGATTCAGCACAAAAGAAAGCGTACGAGAATCACGTCTTAACGTTACAAATGAATATTAAAGGATTTTTTTTTTTGTTGGCCTGTGTAATTCAAACCATTTTTTTTGTCACAGATTTACTACTTTATTACTCAACAAGAACATTTTGTTGTTATTATCAAAAATAAATTCGTTATGTTCAAATGCATAGAAATTAAATTCAATTTTAAATTAAGACTATATTAACACTTTTTATTTATTTATTTATTTATTTATTTATTTATTTATTTATTTGGAAAACTACAATTTTTAATTCTACAGGGTGACCCAAACTTATCCAGCATAATTGTTTAGGAACATTGTATGGTTCAAATGGAACAAAAATGTCCTATAAACATTACATCTGGTTTCGATCCTGTGTGAGAAATCGACGTCTGAACGATCCTGTCTCCCTGAGAACTTGGTGTACCCTCAAAAACGCCTCTCAATATGGATGGCGCCTATGAGAAAATGCATCCGCGTACAACGTGCTGGCTTCTGCAGCGTTACCAGCAGTAAGCCCATAGTAAAAATGAATAGTCGCATATTCGTATTTTGTGAAAATAAACGCCATAATGAACTTCAACGCTGTGTTGCAGAATATGAGCAATTGCTGAAATCAACGGCCAAGTCAATGAAATACCTTTCACACGTGTTACGACGATTCCTCTTCCTGTTTGGCATGCAAAACAGAAAGAGTATATTTAAGAATAAATAGGTAAACCTACGTTTTTTTTTCTAGGAAAAGACTCTAAATAAAAGAAAATAGACAAACATCGATATCTCACACACGATCGAAACTAGATGTATTGTTCATAGGACATTTTTTGTTCCATTTGAACCATACAATGTTCCTAAACAATTATGCTGGGTCACCCTGTATAAATATGCACACTGTTTTAAAAAAAGAGAAGAGAAATGGTTTATTTAAAAATAAAAATTATAATTAAAGGGGAATTATTTCCTACTGAAAAACTGCGCACTTATGACTTGAATATAAGACATTGTAAACTGAAAATGTACGGGTATAAACATTTTAAACGCCATAACCGTGTATTTTGATGGTGGCGCATAAAAATGTTAAAAAATTGAGTTTTTGTTAATGATGGATGTAAAAGAAAAAAAGGACGAGACACAAAAAAAACCTGGAATAAAAAGGAAATTGGACACAGAATAGAAAGACCCTGAAGAAAAAAAAAGCTGACGTTTCGGATAGAATCCTTGGTCAAGGCAAAAAAAAAATGAGGTTTTTGTTAGGTAATTAAATAATGAGAAGAAGTAAAGGTCCAGGATTATTATATAATACTATACAACTAAATGTTAATAATAAAATGGTGCTGATAAATTGTTTTATTTATCAAGCACTACTTTCTTTAAAAAAAATTAAAAACTATATTTGATGGGAAAAAGTTTAAGACCTATCACTTCTATGGGGGGGCCCCCCCCCATTTTAGTGACTTATTCCATTTACATGATCAGCCAATTACTATTACGTTGCATGCAAATATATGCAAAGTGTGGATAATTATTTGTAGTGCATACACCATTTCAAAATGACTTTAAATTGGCAAAATACAAGTCCATCTATCAGAAAGGGGCAGACTCGCCAAGAAGTGACAGAGCCGCAAAACAATTCCTAGACTGCACCACATTATAGAGCGAAAGTAAAAATAACATGAAATATGTGAAATTAATGAAGAACGTAGTGTAAATATCAGTTGGAAAAGTGTTTCACGCCGCTCGAATAATGCTGGAATCTTCACTAAAAATCGTAAATCTAGACTAGAATTTGCTATACTCATTTGTCATGGACATCTAAAATGTAGCATAAAATCTTGTTTTCTGATAAAAACAAGTTTCAACTATTTGGCAGTGACAGAATAAGAAATATTCGACTGTATTAATGGTCAAAGATTTAATCTTGAACTTCAATTGCCAACAGAGACAATTGCCATTTATCGCATTGATTGTGTGGGAGCATTTTCTTATGCTGGATAGATGACAACATACACCAAATAGATGACATTACGGATCGATATGTATACAGAGATATTCTTAAAGATAAGAAATTCCAAATAGATTGGTAATTATCAGGTCATTTAATAAATTCTTGCTTATTTCAGCAGCCTGAACCACTTAATAAAAATTTGCATCTTTCTACCTATTCTTATGAGAAGAGTCTTAATTGAAATTACTTTATCATGGTCATAAGCAGTAAATGAAAGGTTAAAATTCGAGCTTCATTGTTTTTTGAATTCAAACTGTCACAATACAACTGAGACATCCTGAAATGTATGTTAAGCGTATGCACAGGATGCCTTGTCAACATGAAGAGCTCAGTTTCGGTTTTCAAAATTCCTGGATGGAGATGAATCCGTCGAAGATAACACTCGCTCTGGACGACCGCCTGCTGTTGATGGAGATGCACTGAAGGCAGTTATTGCGGCTAATCCATGCCAAACCTGTCATGCATTTGCACAGTGACAGAGGGAACTGCGAATAATTATTTTCGCATACAGGGAAAAGTTAAAATATTGGATAAATGGATCCTCCCTCAGAGCCTGCTCTAGCTTTCATGCCACCCCGGACGCATATTACCGACTTTTACATTGCTAGAGTTTATTAGGACTCTTATGCGTTCTCCTATGATGTCAGAAGCGGTGATAACTAGCGTTGAAAACGTCATCCGCAGTATGACTTAAAAATATTTTTATCTTTAATTTAATCGTTTTTTGAAACAAATGTCTGTTTGTTATCGAAAAAAAAATTTGCTTCATTTTTTTATATCGCAAAATAAAATTATCGAACATGATTTTACTTCAACGGCACTGATGAATTTCGCGTCCTGTTTATTATTCGTTCAATGCTTGTGAATAGGCTGTTAAGAAACCTTTTTTTAATCGAAAAAAGTATCCAAAATTTTATTTTTATGAACTCTAGCAATATCAAGATAGGTAATATGCGCTCCGGACAAAAAGACAAATTCCCCCCTTTTAATATATACTTTTTAAAAATATACAGGGCGTCCCAACGGTACACGTCCAAAATGAAATATTGAGTAAAGGACCATAGTACTTATGAGAATCATCCCCATGTATGTATCCGAAATGTTATTATTATGGAGATATTAACGATTTTATGATTTTGTCAGTAAGCTTACCTTATTCCTTTAAAATGTGTGTTTTCGGGAATGTATGTCGTTTTGAGGAATTTGGTCAATGGAATTATATTCTTTGGGCAACATAATATTCAATTTCAGAAAATGGACGAACTGCATGCATACAATTTTTCGCAAATCAAAGTTAAAGTAGGAAGTTCTGAGTTATTGTGAAGTTTCAGAAATCTTTGATGATGAATCTAAACAAAATAAATCAGGTCAGGAGCACTGATAGGTTATTAATAGACTGTTAGAAAAAAACAGTACATGTAATAGATTAAAAAAAAAGCATGCAATTTTAAAGGTAAAAATAGGAGTTTCATAGTAAAATTGATATTTCCTCTGGGAACAGCTAAATCATCTTAAAGGTTTCTACAGGTGGATTATTGAAAACCTACACATATTATTTGGAAAACATGTCATTACAATAACCGTTCGAAGTGTCTGCCACCAACTTCTACACACACTGTCCAATGAATTAGAAACCCGTGATGAATTACTGTACTGATATGTAAAGCGGAGTCACAGGTCAGAAATGATTGTGATATGCAAATAAATGCAATCATTTGAGGTACATGGTCATTCCAAGCTGCAAGTACAGGGTAGGAACCAGGTTGCCAACTTACAGGTTTTTAGATGGGAATATTTATTGTTGGATATTGTTATAATACAAGCTAAACAATGCGCAAATGTAATAATTATTACACGGTTGGCAAAGCTGGTAGGAACAAGCTGCAGCTGCTCAAGTTAAGCAAAATGGGGAAAAAGCAGACCTGTCTGAATTCCAAAAAGAGTTTTTGTGGGAGCCCGTCTAGCTGGAGCTACGATTTCCAGGACAATACAACTGACCGGAATCTCAAAAGTCAGGTCTCCAAGGTGTTCAATGCGTGGAAACGGATTCCACAAGTGTTGTCGAAACGGCAGAATTGTGGATCAAAAGCAATCAACACAGACAGGGACCGACGTCGTCTGAGACGGATTGTGTGGCAAAACGGAAGGTCTACTGTGGAGCAATTGATGGCAGACTTCAATGAAGGATCATCACAACCCATCTCCTCCAGAACAATGTGCCGGGAGTTGAAGCGAATAAGGATGGGAAGTCGCATGCCAGTGAGGAAGCCCCTGGTGTCAGAACAAACCGGAAAGTTCGCCTGCAGTGGTTTAAAGAACAGTGTGACTGGACAGTAGACGACTGGTAAAAGGTGATGTGGTCAAACAAGTCACGTTACACATTGTTTTGCACCGACGGCCGACAGAGAATTTGGCGGCAGCCCCATGAAGCGATGGACCCCTCATGTATTGTGAGAATTTGGCGGCAGCCCCATGAAGCGGCAGGAGGAGGCGTCATGATATGGGCCATGTTTTGTTGATATGGCAAGGGTCCCCTGATATTCCTTGACAGTCGGGTGAAAGCCAAAGACTACCTGAACATTGTTGCAGATCAAGTCCATCCTGCAATGGTGCATTTGTACCCAAACGGTGAAGGGTTCTTCATGAACGACAATGCTACTCTCCATCGAGCAAGAATTGTTCAGGAGTGGTTTTCTGAACATGACACCGAGTTGCAACATCGCCGTGGCCAGCGGATTTGAATCCGATGGAGAATGTTTGGGATATGTTGGAAAGAGACATTCATCGAAGGCATCCGCTACCGTCTACTCTGCAGGACCTGAAGGTCTCTTTGGCGAATGCATGGTCTGCGATTACCTTACCTGCATTGTAACGCCTTGTAGAGTCCATGCCAAACCGCGTATGTTTTGTAATTACAGCCAAAGGAGGGTCAATACCATATTGAACGAAGGTTTCTAATTCATTTGCCTGTGTGTGTATATATCTTCGAAGGGTTACCGACAAAATCATAAAATTGTTAACATCGTTAATAAAATCATAAGCGTAATATTTTAGATAGCTTGCATGGGGGTGATTCTCATAGGTATTGAGGACCTCTACTCAATTTTTCATTTTGGATGTGTACCGTTGGGACACCCTGTATATCTTTTATTTTAAATAAAGATCAATTGATTTTAAATTTTAATAAAAACTTATTACATTTAGAATGAAACATTCAAAATAAGATTAACAGTCAAGTAGCACAAAACAGTAAAATTTAAAATGTACTTGTATCTGGTTACAAATTGTTATCCAGATGCATTTTTAATACACAGATTAATGTGACCATCCCCTACATTCAAATTCGGCGGAAAATGGTTACGTCCAGAAGTTACATACCAGTATCAGAATTGGGGCTGGGTATAAGAAGGGTGTCAGAGGGAAGCAGAAAACATTGCGATTGTTGGAGTCATGGCGAAACTTTTCACCATTTATCCGACCTCCATCATCATTGGCTTTCGAGCCAAGGGCGGCAGTATTTCTGAAACTGCTAGTTTTGTGAACTGCTCGCGTGCCGCCATGGTGAAAATGTACTTTGCATAGCAGAATGGCAATACCCAAAATCAGCGACTTGCCATGTGTGGGGCACCACGGGCCATAGTTGACAGAGGTGAACGACGGCTACGGAAATGCGTACAAGCTAACAGATATGCAACCATGGACCAACTGACCTCCCAGATGAATCAGAAAGCTACTAAACATGTATCTAAACGACAGTTGGGCTCCGCAGCAGACGGGTGGTTTGTGCACCAATGCTGTTCACTGGAAACAAAGACTGACATTTGCTCACCAGTATCGCAACCAACTGGCGAAAGATGTTTTTTTCCGATGAATCATGGTTTAAGTTCCATTGGACAGATGGGCGATGGCGTGTACGGCTTTCAGCGTCAGAAAACATTTGCCGCAAGGGTCCAGGCCGAAGGAGGCAGCGTTTTGGTCTGGGGAATGTTTTCATGGCATTCCCTGGGTGCACTCATCATTGTGACCGGCACCATGGACCAATGGAAGTATGCATCTGTTCTTTCGGACCATGTCCACCCCTACCTGCAGATTATATTTCCTCAGCACGATGGCATTTTCCAGCAGGACAATGCGCCGTGCCGTGCAGCGCGCAGTGTCCGGGCATGGTTCGAAGAGCACGCGGATCCGTGTACGGTGCTCCCATGTTTGGTTGTGAGAGCTGGTTTTGTCCGATAATGATAGCCCAGTTCATGTAATCTGTTTCTTAGTCTTTTGTCACTCACTTTCACACCTGACTTAGCCTATTAACTCTTCATGTCTTTGGAGGTCTGTTTTCTCATGTTGTTGTACAGCTTCCTCAATTCTTGATCTTGTCTCGGAGTTGTTGCCTTTGGTCTTCCACTTCCTTTTTGCCTCCTAACGAATCCTGTGGTCTTCAATTTCTTCCATAAGTTGGAAACTTCACCTTGTGTGCATCCAAAACACTTGGCTACAACTTGCTTGTCGCCACGTTGCAAGTTTTCAGTTATTCTTGTTTTCATATCATCGGATAGCTGTTTTTTTGGAGCTATTATTAATGGGGGTCGACTTTAAAATGAACAATAAAATGTGTTGATTGCTGTCATGGAATAGCTCATTTAACAGAAAAGGGAGGTAGGTGAACATTCAGGAATATAAAATGCAATTTACAAGTGAAATGGCACATATTAGTTTCTTATTTCTCAAGATTATGCGTATTAGATTTTATTTTTCACAGAAGAGTTACTTCTGTAATTTTTAATGAAAATCCAACCATTTGGTTATGAAAATCAAATATAACTCTTTACCAATAGATTATTTTCCAAATGATTTTAGCCGGCCAGATGGCCGAGAGAGCTAGGGCGTAGGCTTTCTAGTTCTCAAGTCCGCCTGGCCGCGGGTTAGAATCCCGCCATGGGCATGGATGTTTGTGTTTGTCCTGGGCTGCGTACTGTTATCACTTGTGTAAAGCGCAAAATGACCTTTGTAGTCGACGCCTTAATCTCTAGAACCCCCCCCCCAAATGATTTTACAAGTAATTCTTTTTTATTTAATTTGTTTAGATGCATCGCAATGAGTTTGAATACATATTAGTTTTTTCTTTCCAGGGATTATATAAAACATTGCACTTCTTAACACCTCCGACGTATTAGCAAAATTAATGCTTTTATGTAACAAAATCACCCTAGCGGCCCTTTGTAATCTAAGGCATGATATTTCTTCAATTCAAAGCATGATATTCTTTCCTACCGGCATTCCTGTTCCAAAGAAATAAATCGACAAATTTTGATTAATTGGGTATTTAACTTATCAGTATTTTGTCACATTCACAACCAAAATGCCTCCTTTTAGATTTGCCGGCCCGGACAAATTTCCAGGTTGTCCGCCCCGGGTCTATGACAATTGGGTGGATGACAATTGGGTGGACGACAATTGGGTGAACGACAATTGGGTGAACGACAATTGGGTGGACGCGACAATTCGGAGAACGTCAATTGGGTGGATGACAATTCGGTGGAAATGCAAATTCGATCGAGATTTTTAAATCACCGAAGAATTTTAGATATTTAACTCGTTGTTTATCTATAATTGACACATCTTTTTTGCAATTACAAAACAATCTGCTTCATTCATTTTAGTTCGAAATCACTTTATATTGAGGAATCTTTTATTTTATTATTTATTACTTTACAGATAAACGAGATTATTTCTTTATTAAATGATTTTGTAAAAAGTGTAACATTTTCTATTTTTTCTCATTGCTCAGAGTTCCATTATTCAATTAAAAATATTTTAGCTCTTGAATTATTTCTTATGCTCATTCAAAGGGGCCAATACCAATAATAGGCAGCTGAATGTGTGACATGGCATTAATTAGGCCTCCCCCCCCCCAATCCTCTTGTTCTAACCTAACCGCATAATATATATGCATAGGCGACCTATTATGATAAGTAAGAGTTGAATTAAGAATCATAAAATTTGAATAAAAATATAAATATATATGAGTTAGTATAAAAGAATAGTGTAGGAGGAGTGAGATGAAGCACAATAGCCTTCAGTTTATGCTCCTGTTGCGTGTCATTTTAAAATAAGCGAAGGCGGTTTTATGAAATGAGGAAATAGGATGCCTACAATTGTTCTTAGTCAACGAAGTTAAGCATTATAAAGCTATTATGAACTTATTAGTTTTGTTGAGAAATATGTTAAAAATGAATATTACTAACACTTCTGACGTTAGCATTGTGCAGTTGGATTATTGTTCAGATTTTGAGATGTACATTAAGAACTTTATTTTTAAAACCTCATTTTATAATTGAATTTTTAAAATTACATTTTTACATTCTTTTTTACATATTTCTTTTTATGTTTCAAATAGTCTATGATTGTTTAGTGTGGTTAAAAAAAACAAACTATTATTGTTTTGAACATGTTTTTTGTAGATAATTTACTATTGATGTTTTATTTATTTAATGACTGATTGTTCAGTTATTGTTGAGAAATATAATATATAGAATTTTTTAAATTGTTTTAATGTTAATAAAATTATATTTTTGATAGATAAATATGTTTGATTATATACATTTATGAGAAATTATATTTTCGAGAAAAAAATAAAAGTTGGCTCGATGGGCGGCAAGAACGCTAATTATAATATTATAGTGTTTTGATTTCGCCAAGGGCATTTGTCCCTAGTCAAGCCATAGTGGAAAAATCCTTGGGTTTATCTCGGGATAGGAAGGGCTAGATGGCTATTTTTTTTTATAGATACCACCTGCTCTTCTGGGGTGTGGAATTTGAAATAAATATATGAGGGAGTATATATAAATATATTTCAAAAAAAGCACAAAATACCAACACCTTTATACAATAAAGCCAGTAAAAATACTCCAAAGGTTCTCCGAGAACATCTACCATATATTAAGTACAGCTAAAATTCCGTTATAATGAAGCTGAGAGGGTGATAAAATAAATTTGTTAAACTAAAATTAACGAAAACAGCTGCATACGTTGTCTACATAGAAATTATATGCATGTGGGTATTATATAGCTCATTATATATTTTAAGCAAAATGAATTCTGCTTAAGGCATCTATTTTTTTTTTTTAAATGAGGTTATTTTTTTGATGTACTTAATGCATTGTTGCCATTTTGCCTACAAATTCTTCAGTATCACTTATCTGTTTGTACACTTCATCAGTCTCATTTGGGCGACTTGATAAATATAAACTTTTAAGTTGGTTTAAATTGACCCCTCGCAACGAGCGCAGAGAAAGTAAGGCCCCGTTCACTTAGGACGCTGCGAGTCCTGCGACGAAATTTCTATAGGACTCGAACAATGGATAACGGAGTTAATCTAAGTGAACACGGCCTTAGTGAACACGGAGTTAATCTAAGACAGAGCCGCCGGGGGGTCACCAGCCCACAAAAGGAGTATTGCCGTTAGCGCGCCCAGTGAACATTGCGATGTTGAACTTAGAAAAATGAGCTCGGGTCGCCCCCCCCCCTCTTTCTTGACTATTGTACTTAAGTGCTTTATCTCACTCCTACATTCTTCTACGATATTCTTTTATTCTAATAATTATATTTCTATTCCAATTTTATGATATTTAATTCAACTCTTACTTATCATAATAGGTCACCTATGCATATATATTACGCGGTTAGGTTAGGGCAAGAAGACTGCGAGGGAGGGGGGGATCAACGGGCTAATTAATTAATAATAAAAAATAATCTCATTTATTTGTAAGCTTAATAAATATTAAATAAAAGTTTCCTCAATATAAAGTGATTTCGACCTAAAATGAATGAAGCAAATTGATTTGTAATTGCAATAAAGATGTGTCAATTATAGATAAACAACGAGTTAAATATCTAAAATTCTTCGGCGATTTAAAAATCTCGATCGAATTTGCATTTCCACCGAATTGTCATCTACCCAATTGACGTTCACCGAATTGTCGCGTCCACCTAATTGACGTCCACCCAATTGTCGCGTCCACC
>JAHWFO010048762.1:14823-59874 GCA_023313115.1 Rhysida immarginata | reverse complement strand
TTGTCTACAATTCAAGAGCAGTCGACTATGCGCTTGGCGATCGTTATTTCAGAATTTAGCAACAGATTTCTTATTAAAATCTTTTTTCCTTCGTTTCCGACCTGCAGGCTAAATACATATAGCTCAAGAATACACATTTTCTAAGAATATTAACAAAAACTTGTTTGAAAATATTTACATACATGAAGCACTCTCTTGTGCTATGAAACTTGAACTGTGAAAATAATAATATACTGTGTCTACATGTATGTATTTATGGGTATACATGGATAAATGTGTAACATTATGTGTAAATGTTTGTGAACTTGTGTATATCAATGTATATCATCTAGCCATACGTGTGTAAACTTGTGTATAAATGTGTAATATGCCACTTATCGACGGTTAGATTTTGTCGATGAGTTCAGCCTAGACCCCTTAGTGTATGATAGGTTTCATACACCAGGGAACCTGTCCCAGGAGATCCCCTTCCCAAAACATACATTAAACCTTTGCGAGTCCTGCTATCCAGTGGGAGCGACGTGTCCCACCGGCATCACAGGGACTTGGGGAAAACTGACTCACACTCTCCCCCCCCCCCTCTTTTTTCTCAGCACCTCTATTTATCCCTTTTCCAACATCCAGCCTCACTCTCATTCTCAAAAAAGAACGCAAAACGAAAGTGATAACGTCAAAATTGCATGTTTGTTCAATAAAAACACCTTTACTCTTGATCTCATAAGACATTGATCATTCTTCATCAAAATATATAATCTCATCAGTCATTCCACGGACCAATGCCATTCTAACTCACTAGACTATACAATGATCACTATTTCCTCTCAGTTTGAACATCCCCTCCACATGAGAGCTCATTGCAAAAATTACTCATCTAACATTATAATTGTTCATTAATTCAACTATGGGTTATTCTAATTGCCAAACTCTTATGAACATTACACAAATACATCAAATACACTCAAATAACCCTCACTTTGAGAGACCATCAAAGTAATTATCGTAAACATGAATTCATTAATATTCAAATCCTCTATAAAACACGTGAAATGTTACACTGTGCACAGCCAAAGACTTGAATTTGCTCCGTTATCCTGATTTCGCTTGATCAGGCAAGGCCTTGGAGTCTGCTCATGATGGGTGTCTCAAATTGTAAACAATGAGCAAGACCAGTTGTTACTTTATGGGTACAGTGTTCATGACTGATTGCGAGTGGCCGGAACTTATTAGACAGGCCTTTGGAGATAGAATCTAACCAAGTACCGTGGATAAATAGCATGATGTAAAGGAAGAAACTCTTGTCCACAACAGAAATATGTTTAATATACAGGGTGATTATAATTAAAGTTTAAGTTTCAAAACCCTATAAAAAAAGAACCACTTAGTAGAATGACGTCCAATTGGAACGGAATGTTATTGAAGAAGGGGGAAATCTTATGGTATTAGAAAAAAAAGTGGGTCAAAAATTTAGCAACAAATGACGCTGTAAGCGTCAGAATATGTAAATGAAAGATGTTGCGTTCAGTGCTCCGATTGCAAACTTAGTGGAATTGAATTCGCGCATTGCGCAACACATTCTGAACATGACGCCGGAGACACTTCGATCAGTTGTGGAACATGCTGTTTTTCGATTTCAACTTGTTGCACACAACGCTGGAGAGCATATTGAACATGTTTTGCGCCAGTCTCCCGCAGTTTAAAAAACCGATTTGATGGATGCTTTGCACACTGAACAGTACAGTTGGTTTAACGTGTAACTTACACCTTAGCCTTTGTTTTACGATTCATTTGTCATTTGTAGTCGAAATTCTGATGCTTACAGCGCCATTTGTTGCTAAAATTTGGACCTACTTTTTTTTTCTTATGCCATAAGCTTTCCCCCTTCTTCAATAACATTCCGTTCCAATTGGACGTCATTCAACTAAGTGGTTCTTTTTTTATTGCGTTTTGAAACTTAAACTTTGATTATAATCACCGTATTTCGATCACCCTGTGATCGTCTTTCAGTGTAATACAATAGAGAAAAAGCAAACAGTGGTCTTTTATAATATACAATAGCCAATCAGAAAATTACAAAATAATGAAAATAAAGATAGAAATCCCCAAAACTCGGGGAACCAATCTGAGAAATACAATAATAAGGCAGAAAAGACAGGAAACCAATCGGAGAAACTTTACGATAATAGAGCCAGAACATGGAGAACTAATCGGATACAAAAGATTCAAAAATACAAATTATGTAAAAATTGTCTAAAAAATTTTTTTTTTTAATTATATAGTAATTTGTGTATACATTTATATAAGCAAAATAAACTAATTTATCAAGAAAATGGAACTAAGAAGACGTAGATTTTGTAATTAAATCAAACTGATGGGATCCCCCCAACGGGCCTCTATTCAAATTCTGTAAAAAGTCTCGTGTCCTCCATACAGTCACGAAAGAATCTGAATAGATAATCCTTGTTGACATTTCTCAATAATCTGACATTATCCTTGGAAATATTGTGACTGGTCTCCTAAAAGCAGGGCTGTGGAACGTAACTGAAACGTAACGAAATAACGATATTAATAGCGGTATTATAATGCTTAACGTAACGAAATTTTTTAAAGCAGGATAATAACGGAAACATAACAAAATCTGGGCTGCGGACTGTAACGGAAACGTAACGAAATAACGATATTAATAGCGGTATCATGTATAACGTAACGAAATTTCTTAAAGCGGGATAATAATGGAAACATAGCAAAATCTAGACTGCGGGAAACAAGCGTAGGAAATATATATATAATCAGGAGTGTTGGGGTTCTGGAGGAGTCCATTGATAACAGGGAGGTGACTGTCATTCAAGCATGAACTCCCTTCATACAAAAAAATAAAATATTATTAAAACATTATGATAACGTTATTTTCTAAGATCACGATATCAAGTAGCAAAAATCATAACGTAACGCAACCTAATAAGAAAATGCGTATCGTCACGTTATAACATTACATAAATCAATTCGTTCAATAGCCCTGCTTTAAAACGTTATAATAACGTTATTTTCTAAGATAACGATATTCAGTAACGTAACACCTACCATAACGAAATCAAGTAACAAAAAACATAACGTAACGAAACCTAATAACAAAATGTGTAACGTAACGTTATAACATTACATAAATCAATTCGTTCCACAGCCCTGCCTAAAAGATGTTTTGCTACTGCCGAATTTTCTGGACGTCCGTATTTTGCATGGGCAAAATGCTCTTTAAATCTGGTTTCAGTGTTCCTCTTTGTGTTACCTCAATAAACCATCTCGCAATTGTTACATGGGATCTTGTAAATTCCAGACTGTAGTAAAGGAGGGGTTTTGTCTTTAGGGTTGCCAAGTAGAAATTTTAACATGTTTGGGTTTTTATAGCCCAAGTCCAAATTGTGTCCCTTTAATCAAGTCTCTGTTATAAGATACAGAGATAAACCTTCTATTTTCCTTGCTTTTCTTCAGGGTTGTAATTTCTCGTACTTTATGTATAAATTGCCTCCTCCTTAGCAGTTCATCTATCATAGTTTATTGTAATTACATTAAAGTGGTCGCAAAGCTTAACGGTTACCAGCCCACTATGATAGATGAACTAGTAAGAAGCAGGTGATTTATACACAAAGTGCGAGAAATTACAACCCTGAAGAAAGGCAAGGAAAATAGGTTTATCGTGTGGTATCTTGAGTAAAGGGCTTACAAGGGATATTTAAAGGATACAACTTGGACTTGGCCTATAAAAACCCAAACACGTTAAAATTTCTATTTGGCAACTCTAAAGACAAATCCCATCTTTACTATAGTCTGGAATTTACGAGATCCCTGTAACAATTGTGAGATGGTTTATCGAGGTAAAAACGAAGAGGAACATTGAAACCAGATTTAAAGAGGATTTTGCCCATTCCGAAATATGGACGTCCAGAAAATTTGGCAGGAGCGAAACAACTTTTGGAGACCGGCCACAATATTTCCAAGGATAATGTCAGATTATTGAAAAGTGTCAAGCGTCAACAAGGATTGTCTATTGAGACGCTGTACAGAGGATGCGAGACTTTTACAGAATTCGAACAGAGGCCCGTTGGGGGGATTCCATCAGTTTGATTTAATTACAAAATCTACGTCGTCGTTCAATTTTCTTGGTAAATTAATTTATTTTGTTTATATAAATGTATACACAAATTACTGTATAATTAGAATAAAAAATTTTTTTAGACACGAATAATGAAAAAATTCCTCCAAATATAAACATAATATAGTTTATTAACCTAACAACCAAAAACATATGAAAATACAGAAGTCTGCCAAAAGAACAACAGCCTGCCACCCCTTGACTTAAATGTAACAGTTCCAAAAAAATGAAAATGAGTGATGTCATATCCTTTGACTTCACCTTCTTCCTTTTTAGTATTAGTATCATTTGTTATTTTTTTGTTTGGTATCTCCCTCCTTTTGATTCTGAAGATGAGCAGCTGGTCTGCTTGAAAACGTTAAAGCCTTGTGGATTTTTATGGGCTTATCATGTTAAGACATTTTGCCCACTATATTCTTTTTTCTGGAGGATTTTATTATCATCATTTTTCTTCATTGCATAAAGAGATCTCTTCCATGTCAGCAGACCCGCCTTATATCTTTCTATTTTGTGTACATGGAGGTTGCATTAATATTGTGTGATTTTTTTCTACGAGCGTTTCCAATTGCCATCCATCGCACCATGAAGATTTTCATCCCGGAAGACGTTTTTGTAAAAAATATCACCCAGCTTGTTTTAAATTTTATGTATTTTATTTTTATTGCAATCTTCAGACCAGAAATTTTAGACTTTTAAATGTATCTTATGTTTTTAAAATTATGTGTTTGACTGGCGTGTTTTTTGTCATAGTATTGTTTAATTGATAATGGGGGGAATTTTCAACTTGGGAAATTTATTCAAAAATTCTAAATTTTGAATTAATTGGATTTTCATTTTTTTTGGAATTGTTACTCTTCACTTTTTTGGAATTGTTACATTTAAGTCAAGGGGTGGCGGGCTATTGTTCTTTTGGCAGACTTCTTTATTTTCATATGTTTTTGGTTGTTAGGTTAATTTTTCTGTTGGGTTAATAAACTATATTATGTTTATATTTGGAGGAATTTTTTCATTATTCGCATTTAATTTAATTCCCAATGTTTTTAAATTTAAAATTTTTTTAGACAATTTTTACATAGTGGTGGCGGCCAAAAATTTAGCACCAACCAAATGACTCTAAAAAAATATTGCCAATATTTGAAAAATCAAGGCTCAAAGTTAATTCCACCCCTGCTACAAAATAAATGAGACTGTCTGAAACAAAGTATTTAAAAAAAATTTTTTTTTTTTTTGAGAACTATGAAAAGGGGAGCATGTTTCAGAATATTGAAGTAATTGGCTGGACTTAAACGTGGGTTCCGCATTGTAAGTTTGTTGTATTTTAATATACACTTTGTATAAGCAATAATTTTAATTTCACTTGTACACGTTTTAACCAGCAGTCATGGGAAAACGACAAAACGTATTGCTAGATCTCCGTGAACAAATTAGACGGTTATGCAACGAAGGACTAACATTTGATGCCATTGCCAAGATTGTTAACTGCAGCAAATCATGTTGTACGAGGCCTGTGAGAAAAGTATCCGACCTTATTTTTTTTTGCGAAAATCTGATGGATTTGGATCACGTGTGCTTGCATGAGCCGACCTTGAACCTTTGTGCGTATGCGTGAATTTTTTCCTGCCTCTCAATAGCCTCAGTTGCTGGCAATAAGCATTAGAGGGAGGTAGTGTGTTGTGCTCTCGTCGGTTTTTGATTTGAAGGAAAATGACGGAACGACTGGAGCAGCATTACTGCATCAAATTTTGCCAGAAACTGGGCGACAGCCAGGTGGAAACCATCCGGAAGATTCAGACGGCTATCGGTGACAATGCTACATGCATCACACAGATTAAGGACTGGTACAACCGGTCGGCCATCAGCGTGCCGAAATGACCAGGTCATTGCCAAAGTGAACGCTGTGGTGATGCGGGACCGTCGTGTGACTATCAGAAGTTGCGGAAGAGGCGGGAATCAGTAAGTTTTTGGCACATTCCATTCTGACCGAAGATTTGGCCACGAAGAGAGTGGTAGCGAAATTCGTGCCGAAGCTGCTGGCAGCGGAGCAAAAGCAACTTCGTGTTGACATCTCACAGGACAGGCTGGCCTCCGCAAACAGTGACCCCGACTTCATGAACACCATAATCACTGGTGACGAGTCCTGGGTGTACGGGTACGACCGAAAGCCTCCAAATCAAAAACCGACGAGAGCACAACACACTACCTCCCTCTAATGCTGATTGCCAGCAACTGACGCTATTGAGAGGCGGGAAAAAATTCATGCATACGCACAAAGGTTCAAGGTCAACTCATGCAAGCGCGCGCGATCCAAATCCATCAGCTTTTCACAAAAAAAAAATGTCGGATACTTTTCTCACAGGCCTCGTATATGTACAATTCAGTGGTTCAACAAAACTGGTTCTGTCAGAGATAGTTCAAGATCTGGAAGACCTAAAAAACTAACCCCGCACATCAACTGTATAATTCATCGTCTCTCCAAAAAAGACAACCTTAACTTCAACAATGATTCAAGGTGAATTGTCTGCTCATCATCACTTTAGTATTAGTTCTCGTACTATTCGTCGACGATTAAACCAGTTTAGTTTGTTTGGGCGAGTGGCACGAAAGAAACCTCTTGTGTCATTAAAGAACAGGAAAGCTAGGTTAACTTTTGCTCGTGCCCATCTCAACTGGACAACACAACAGTGGAAAAACGTGCTGTGACCGAATGAGACAAAAGTAGAGCTCTTTGCATGTGATGGCAGAAAGTACATCTGACGTAATAAACATGAAACATACAAACGTCCATTTTCTTTACAGCCAACTGTGAAACATGGAGGGGGAATTGTGATGTGGGGTTGTTTTACCTGGCATGGTATAGGCCCAATCCATCCTATAAATTGCATCATGGATCGTTTTGTTTACAAATCCATCCTTGAGAACGTTATGCTTCCTTATGCCGATGATAATCTGCCCCTTACATGGTCAGTCCAGCACGATAACGACCCAAAGCATACCAGCAGACTTGTCAAGGAATGGTTACACATAAATCATATTAAAGTTATGTAATGGTCTGCTCAGTCAGCAGATTTGAACCTCCCAAAAAATGCTATGGATTGATGTCGAAAGGGCTGTTAAAGAAAAAAAACCCATTAGTATTCTTACACTACTTGATACCATCAAAGAAGCATGGAACAACATTCCTGAAGATCGGTGTAAATGTCTAGTGGAGTCCATGTGTAGCTGTTATTAAAAACTTTGGTTACCCAACCCAGTACTGATTCTATGATGTATTATTTATTTATTCTGTATATGGTGCTAAATTTTTGTCCATAGGAAAATCACCTAAAGGATTAAAAAGAAATTATCTCATTGTTTCAATTTTGAATTGAACATGCATGGTTATTTGTTGGATGATTTCATACTTAATTCTTTTATTGGTGTAATTTTTTTTGTAACTGGTTAAGAATTTTTGGTAACAAACAACGTAAGCCAATGTAGGGGCTAAATTTTTGGCCACAACTGTATATTATAAAAGACCACGGTTTGCCTTTTCTTTACTGTATTACACTGAAAGACGATCACAGGGTGATTGAAATACGTATATGTATATTAAACATATTTCTGTTGGGGACAAGAGCTTGTTCCTTTACACGAGGCCTTTAGAGATGTTAAATCATTCAGTAGCTGTAGTTCATTTTGTGAAAAATGCATTTCTTAATAAGAGTTGTGCGATAAATGATACAATGTTATAATTGTTGGTGTTAATTTTTTTTCTCCCCCACAGAAATGTTAACATCTGTTGAACTGGATCATCATTCCGTCCACTTTATTCCTCGTGGGTTGTCTAACAGTGGAAACTGGTGCTATATAAACGCTGTATCCTTTAATACATTACAAGAATATGTGTATGGATATACATTTATAGGACAGTAAATGAAATGTTTTAGGTTATTTTCTCTTGTTTTGACAGAAACTTGTGAGTTTGCATTGTTTTAGCAGCTGTTTTTTTTTTGTTTTCTTTGTGTTGTTTTTTTTTTTTTTAAAAGGATGTAGTTTAGAACATCAGGAGTTGGTGTTGGTGTTTAATGCTCTCTTAAAAATAAATTTTTCTGCTTTGATTTTACCATGATTATTAAACTTAATTGAAATAATTTGTAAAATGATTTGTTAAATCAGTACTTGTAATAATTGAATTTAGAGCTTAATATGTTTTCCTACTTTCTGGCATTTGATTCTTATTTATTTATTTATTTATCTATCTATCGTTGTATGTTACTTTGTATTAATTATTTGACAGTTACTTTATTCGTTTTATGTTCATTTTGAGTGCTCAGTAGATTAAACCTTGAGTAATAATTGTTTTCTGAAATATTTTGCTGAATTTGTATTGTTGTGTAAAAAATAATTTATAAATGATTGCCTAAATATTTAAATCTTCAGGATGATTAGAATACAGAGGCATAATTGGTTGGTGTAAGTTGATCACTAATAAAAAAAAAAAAAAAATAATTAAAAAAAAAAAAAAAAAGGTTTATTCATTTTGTTTTGTTTTTGCGTGAGGTTTCCTTAAAAGATAATTTCATAAACGAACGAAAACTGCTAATAAGGGGCCGTCCATAAATTATGTACCACTTACGCTTTTTGTTTGGTAGGGGGTTTGTGAATGGTTGCAGAGACGTGGGGTTATTCAGGTCTGGCATTACACAGCGCTTCTTTATTGAGATTTTAAATTTGCGGGATGATGAGATCATTCTGATGAAATTCTCTTTTTTGAAACCAGCTTTGTGATTTATCTTGTAAAGCTTGTGTGGAGCATAATACTTAGTCTTCTCGGTCTGTATTTGATGCGATTGTCTCCCTTTCCCTCGACTCTGCAGAAGATCGTTTTTGTTAAAGAATGGTAAACGTGTAAATCGTAGAGATTCTTGTATACACAATGGTTGCCAAAGCATGACTGGTTCTTCACTGAAGCACAAGTTTTACATTAGAATTGACACCATAAACTGCTTGATCACTCGGAGGCGTTTGCTCTTATCTTTTGTGGCAGGATGTTTTGTCAGGCATTCTAAACAACTTCTTTCTTCTGTGCTAATGACGTAACCTGAAGTTTGCTGGAGTTCGTATTCATTAAATTGAATGAAGGTGGGCCAACCAAGACTGTTTTCAACATTATAGTCGACAATTATGAAAATTTGTGATATGAAAACGTTATTTCTACTGGAGTTCATACTGGAGTACAATTTGAATTTGTTCAATAGGGTTGAGTGGCATAAGGCATCTCCGAAGATGTGAGTTATCGGGAATAAATCTTGTAATGATAAGTTTGGATCTCATTTAGATGATCATCAATGTAAATCTTACGAAGGCTAATTTTTAATTTGCTGGTGAATTGTTAGCAGCGTTTGGTCGTAGAGCAACCGACAGTTAATCAGTTTGTGCAGTGGGTTCCATTCAGATCTGCATTTTAGCTAATCACCACAAATTATATGTTAATTAACAAGAAGGGGAGGAGGCTCCATTATATTATATGACGTTGAACTTAATCTGTCATTCACTACACAAACTTTCCATTGCATGAAAACACTTCTGCTGTATAGCAATCTGCACAGTGTATATGCAAATCTATAGAGAATGTGCCCTAGAAAACTCAAAATTAAATGGTTGATGTGGCTAATGAAGGATAAGATACTGAAGTTATTTTCATATCTGATTTTTAGTTGAGGTTTTGGTTTAATCAATTTTGTTTTCCAAACAACTTACCCTCAATCTTTTAATAATTTTATTGACAGGATTATCGGTCCAGTTTTCTTCGCTTGAAGCTACAGTAACTGGATTCTTACCTTGACACTTGCTGGAACTACAGTTTTTATGTCTTCGGGTAACCATTCTCCTGGTTAACATAATCTTCAAACAAGATGGAGGTACCTTGCATTGGAGTCCCCTCAGTACCATCTTCCAAGATCACTGGATTGGGTGTGGCTGAACAATTTGGTATCTCAAGCTATCGCGGATTGTGTGAAGAACTTTGCGTTTGTGACTCCAGTGAATGAATGACCTTCCAGGATTGCTACTGTACCAACAGGCGTGTTCAATAAAATGTGGCAAGAAATTGAATACAGATTGGATATTGTTCATAATACCATTGTGCACTTGTAGAAGTTTATTAGGAATATGTCAAATAAAGTGTTTTGAGTTATTCTTGCATCTTATGTAGTTTCATTTTCCAAACATTCATACTTTTCTAAGATTGATAAAATGGAGGAGGTTTATATTGAAAACACTGTATGATGCATGAGATCATTCTGAAATATTTCAAGGCACTTCACAAACGAAAAAAGTGATTTGGTTTGGTGGTCAAGAATTCCTCCAGAGGAGTTTCCAGTACCCGTTTCTCCTGAGTTTTCCAAACCAAACCAAACCGGACAGTCCAGATTTACATGTTTTAGTCTTTATTTGCGAATTTGTCAAAACGTGTTCTCGGCCATTTCAAAATTTTTTAAGCTTGATTACTTCGTAAAATGTTAATTGCCCTTGTATTCAGAGTCTCTTCTCAAAAAGGATTTGGAAAAGCGTAATTTATAAAATTCAGGATGTTTCCAGGTTGCCAGAGTGGGAACCTGAAATCTGGGAGTGAGTAGGTTGATTTGAAGTGAATGAATAAGATGCATCAGATTGTGACTCTAGCAAATTGATAAAATTGAAGGAATATAGTGATAAAATAGCAGATACTTCCCCATAGAAGATCATCCATTTTGACCCCATGGGAGGACGAAATAACTCAATTGTTTACATTTTTCAAAAAGAAATTTTTTTCTATCTCTTCAAATATTGTATCGATGCCATTTCTATTGGTCTCGGATCGTTGGTAGCATAGGCACGATTAGGTTAGATCGTGTGCAGGATTCTCTATGAGCAACAAATTGTGCCACTTTTGAGGGCTGTTATGTGTTATAAAATTTTTAATTGCAGTGTTCTCCCCATAAATTTTATCAGGTGGGTAGGTGGGAGAAGTAGTTGGGTTGATGATTATAAACTAATAACACCTTATACAGTGTTAACTTTATTTATTATGCCATTAGGTCTCTTAAACCAGCTGGGGAGAACACTCAGTTGATAGTCTTAATAAAATACGAGGTTCATTAATAACTGGTCAAAAGTTTAATTAACCTATGTAATTTATGGACGACTCCTAAGAAAATATAATAGAAATGCGATAAGTTGCGTTTGAAATTTTCAGTAAGAGCTAATGAGGAATAGTATCCAGTTGTAAATGCATAAAAATAATTTCACAATAACATGATTTTAATGAATCTTCACGGATATACAATTCAAGGTCAAGCCTCCTTGTCTACGTGAAGGCAAATCTGTCAAGTTAAAGGACAAATCTATAGTCAATTTAAGTTTATTTAAATCGAAAGATTGGTGCATTAATAACGTCGTGGCTTATTAAAAAATTTTTTAATTTGAACCCTAAACGTGTGAAAAAATGAAAATACTGAATGCAGTTTCCAATGGCGGGGCATCAGTCTTGGTGACATCAACTGAGTCATGGTTTTGCTTCACAGGGTCAATTAATACATTCCCCATGAGATTAATCATCATCACTATATAATAAATTATTTAATTTCATTTATGTATGTATTGATGATGATTAATCTTGTGTGCAATGTATTAATTTACACTTTAAAGCAAAACCATACTCGGTTTACATTTCCTAGATAGTTGACTCGCTATTTGAAATTACGTTCGGAATTTTTTTTTTCACATGTTTAGGGTTTGTGAACTAAAATTTCTTATATATACTATGTTATTATCTTTCAATTTAAATCAAGTTGTCCTTTAACTAACTTTTGGGTAACTTCTTATTCAGATTGATATTAACAATGAAATTTGGTAGACTACATTTCATTCTCCATTATATTAGAAACAAGATATTAGCAGTTCTTTTTTTACTTTCATGGAGAAGCTATCCAAAAAATTTAGTCAACTTATTGTCTTTCATATAGACTCATTGATGAAGGAGGCTTAGACCCCAAAATGTAAATCTGTGAAGTTGTATTAAATCATGTTATTGTGGAATTGTTCTTTGGTTATACAGGGTGAGTCAAAAGTCGGTTTAGCCCCTTCCTATCTTGGATACCAATGTAGTTATGCAAATTCCAATACAGGGAATGAATAGGAACTTGAGAGTGCTCTATCTGATGAGATCAAATTAGGAAGCATCCAAATTCTATCTCAAAAACCGTAAGAGATATACAAAAAAATTCCAATTGCACATTTGATCAACAGCAAATTCCAAACTAAACAAAAAAAAAAAATTCACCAAAATTCACTGAGCGGATCACCCACAATCCTCATTGCAAGCTCTGGTTTCCTCAGTAGTGCGTGTCCTTTGTCGACCGTGACACTGACGTTGTTGGATAGTTCCTGTGTCCAGAAATCATTGTATAATTTGTCTGATTGCTTGACGTGATGATTGGCATTGATTGGGCTATCTTCCTTGATCCATCCTGGTTGTTGCTTGATAATTTTGCCTCGCCTCACCAAAGCAGATAATTTCCTGTTGATAATTTCCTGCTTTGGTCTGATTTTTCTCAGCTTCAACATGCCTTTTTATACCAATTGCACAGGAAACTGGTGACTTTATAGTATATTGTGGAACTTTCCAGAACAGTATGAGGATGGTGCATGAAATAATTGGCTTTCGAAGGCAAATGGTATTCAGAAGGATAAAAAACACACTGTGGTTACTTCCGAGACTTGAACCCAGGATCTTTGGACTCCGTTGCTCTAGTTTCCTCCTATGGCCACTCATCCCTTGCCTCAACAGGAATCAAGGTTTTAATGTTGCAGAGCTTGCAGTGAGGATTGTGGGTGATAGCTCATCGGATTTTGGTGAACTTTTTTTTTTTTTTTGGTTTGTTTGTTTGGAATTTGCTGTTGAACAAATGTGCAATTGGAATTTTTTTGTGTATCTCTTACGGTTTTTGAGATGATGAAAGGTGCTCCATCAGATAGAGCACCCTTAAGTTCCTATTCATTCTTTGTATTGGAATTTGCTTAACTATATTAATATCCAAGATAGAAAGGGGGCAACAGACTTTCGACTCGCCCTGTATATTCCACAGTTTAGGGTTTCAATTTGTGTAGCGTATGGCCCTTGCAAGCTTTTGCACTTTACCTTCCTGTCGTTACAATTGGAAAGTCTGTTATAAATCTGTTTAATTTTAAAGTTCAAATCTTTTGTTCTTCAGTTCTTGATTATGCTAACAAAAGCATATGATCTTTGTGGATCTTATTCTGCACTGTTCTATAGCCAGGTGATGTAGGCATAGAGATGAATCGTTTCTGTAATTCATATTCCTGCGTTTTAAACCCATTTTTATGAGGAATAATTGAACTTTCGAATGGAAAGATGGAGGGGGGAGTGAATTTCTTTTCTGTGAGCATTTATTAGGCATTCTTCATGATAGCCAATTGGTATTTAAGAATTTAGTACAAGGAAATTGTCTCTTTGACTTGCGTTACTTGACAAATACATAAACAAAAGACCTATGGAAAGTAGACAGATAAGTTATTTAAAAATTACAAAACTTCCCAAAGAAATTTTTCTAAATTTGACTTCCAAGACAAATTATGTGCAATTTTACTGATTAGATGATGCAATAAGATGACCAAAAGGCTGTTGAAATTTTAAATGTATTGTGGCAAAGATATAAAGATCATTCACATTATCCTTATAATTTATCAGAAGGAATGTCTTTAATTAAAAACCATGATTTGCATTAGAGCGTCAAGATTTCTTTAAGAACAGAAAAGTAAACTACGTAATTTACTTTCACCATTTGCGGAGCTGCAATATAACTTAGAGGTGTCACAAAATACCATAACGGGCAGCCCCATAATGCTTCTTATGTGCATTTTTAAAAGTGCAAAGTATTAATAACTGTATATTGAGGCTGTTTATTTCGATATCTGCTTGAAGTAATCATAGAAAATTGAGCTTGGAAACTTAAATAAAACTATCTAAAAGTAGTAGGATGTTTAGAAGAAATCTTGCCAAATTGATTTACTTTATTAGGGAAAAAGTTTGAAATCACGGCTTTAAATGAATTGGTTTTGGCTTATGAAAATCATGTAAGGAAATGCAGTTTTGAAGTTTCTGACAATTTGATTTAAAAAAAGATTGAGAGAAATCCAATTTTATGCTTTTGTGTTTGAGAGACTGTGTTCATCTTGTAGCACTTTCTGCCAAAAAACTAATTTTTTTTTTTTTTTTTTAATAAGAATTACGTAAAATGTTCTGCACAAATTTTTGTCTATATTAAATCAGATTTCTTTCCAATGATCAGATGCCAAATTAGGGTTTTTAATAATTGCACAATATTGCTAAGATATGTAACTAAGGGCGTGTCTATAAAGTCCGACCGGTCGCCAACAGGTCACGTGGTACGATCGGCGATCGGTCGGCGGCTGTTTGCTTCCGTTTGTTCGTTCATGGACAGCGCGGTCGTGAGCATTCTGCTTCAAAATGGCGTGGCAGCAAGTTTCCTCATCATTTAAGTTACTACGAATTAAAATTGTGTACATACATAAATTTTCTTCACCCGTCTTTTCTTTTTCGTATTCATTTCTTGTTTCTTGATGCTGTCCAATGATGTATTTCTCTATCTCCTTTCTCCAAAATATATTTATTACGTATTGGGGATTCGAACACTTGAATTTTCTACTTTCGTCCGCCATTTTGATTCTACTCATCGAGGCAGCCGACCGGCGTTGGACTCCGGTTGCGATTAGTGCGACCGGTCGCGTTATGAAAACTCATCGCGACCGATCGTTACTTTATGGACAAGCTGTTCGCGACGGGCTTCGACTGGTCGCGACCGGTCGGACTTTTTAGACACACCCTAAAACGGTATAAACAAATGAAATTTGACAACCTATATCTATCTACTCTATTGTTCCAAAGCTTTTCACACGGCTTTCTCCCGAATTGACTTTGCTACAAGTTTTTAAGATCAAGTCTTAAGTTGTTTATATTCTTCTTAGGTAAAAACTTGCTTTAGCTCTCCCTTTGCATTTTCTGCATGTATCAATTGGCGTCTTATCAGAATGTGGATTTGCGTTTTCCTTACTTAGCATTCTGGTCATTTCTGGCTTTTATTGTTACTTCATGTGCCTTATCAATAAACATGAACTTTTCTTTCATGGTATTTTCTTTGCTTATTTTACTTTGGATTGACACCCAAATCGGATTTTTTCCCTATAGTTTTGTTCTGTGCTATGAAATTTTTATGGTAGTTGCAAGTTATGATTGGTATGAACTGCATGCTGTATTAAGTGAAATCTACATTAAAGTCTTAATTATGTGCAGAAGGGATGTTTGTGATTTGTTTATTAGTTTTGTCAAGTTTTTGAATTTTTTAATTGTACCTGCTTCACCCCCTTGATTTCCTGTTAAAGTTTTTGCATCTGTTATCATTACTTCAAGGTGCTTCGGAATATCTTTTTAAAAAAATTAGGTGCTTTGGGTTTTGCCCTGTGCCTCCTAAATTACTATGCGAACAAGAAACTTCATTTTTAAGGAAAATAATTAGTGCAATAAAGGTTCAAACTGATGCCCCTCTTGAGTCTTGTTGTACATACTTTCCACCTATAGCTCCATTTCATCTGCGTTCACTTGCCTGCACAACAAGCAGAATTAGGCTAGTTATTACAATGTTGATATGTATAAGGTTAAAATATAACTATCAGGGTTTGCGCTAGGACAAAATGTCTAGGAGTCAATTTGATTCCCAGGCCTGAAAAAAATGAAGTGAGGTTAAAATGTGGTGAGAATGGTTTGGGATGATAATATTCAAAAGTTAACAAGTCAGTTTTGATTCGCTGGTCAAAAAATCACAATTCAATTTTTAGCAAAAATGCCCATTGTGAGTAAGCGCGAACCCTGGCTATAACACGTATATTCATCTATTTATATTCTACATCTGCAACATTTCGATGTTTACTATGAGTCTGGACTTTTGGGACACCCGTTTATTGTGGAATAATAAATGTGCAACCTAACGCTTTGATAGAGAACCTTTAAATGAAAAGAATGACAATTGAAATGGAATTCCCCCCCTCCCATCTTTTTTTTTTTTTTCCTTCTAATTTATCACTCAAGCTTTGTATGCTGCATCTGTAGGAATATCTTTGAGATTGATTGCCAATGGGCCTGTATATTTTTTTTTGTGATAGACTCTGGGGAAATTTTTTATGTTGTATGTATAGATATTATATTGTTCACAAAGATTTTGCACCTGATTGGTTCTTGAGCATTGAAGTTGAAAGAATCTTAAAGGTGTAGTTTGATTTTAGTATAGCTTCTGGTAAAGCATTGGCTCTAGAAAATTTAAGATGTGAACTGCACAAATATGTTTTCTTATCTTACTGCCACTCGTGTTTTTTTCTAAACTACCCTGTGTTGGGCATTTTAGAAATTGCTGTGGAAATTATTGACTACTACATTCATTTTATCATTTCCTCGTTTATATCATTTTTTTTTTTTCTCCCCTGAAAGATTTGTAACTAAGAATGTAACAACAATATTAAAATTAATGTAATTTTCGGGATACAATAGGCATATGATTTTTTTATTGATTTTAGAAAAAATTCTCTTTGCATCACACGTACCTAGTTTGTTGTAAACAAATCGAATGAATGCGAATGCTGTGCGTTGTACAATGAGAATTCCATTTGAATTTTTTTTTTTTTTTTTTTTTTTTTTTTTTTACAGTTTGAGTTTATACAGGGTGTTTTTGAAAAGGATATTGTGAGACACCTAGCGATGTTCTTCTGCACCTTAAAATAAACACAAGTTTCCTCATACGTTTTGTCGAAATTGCATTCCTTAAAGAAGTAAACAGCTCGTGAAGTTCGGTTAAACTCCGCCCATAATGTAAACAACAGCGCATGAAAAAAAGTAAACATAACACCACCACGTGTTCCATTAACAGGTTTCTGCGAACTGCCTGTGCACTAATGTGTTGACCCTAAACTCAACTGCAAGATTTCTTAGTTTTAAAATAGTGACAATTGAAAAAAGCGTATTTAATTGAAGTATGTTTTCAGTCACGCAGTTTCCATTAGCCTAATTTGGCTTTCCTGTGAGAGCAACGAGATTGATATTATTAGAGTGGAAAATAACTGATCGTCAGCGCCACCACTATGAAGCCGTGATAACTTGCATGTGTCGACCTCAACTGCTGCTTATTTAACCTCAACTGTCATGGCTGACGCTAGCTAGTTAGGTTGCTCGTATTAATAATATAAGCTAAGTTTAGACGAATCTATTTCCTGCATGCAGCACCATGATAAATATGATTATAATAAACCGAATGTTTATTTTCTTATTCTTATATTTCAAATTTTTATCTCAACTATCAATTAGCTTCAAACATGGCGTCGTTATTTCCACTGTAATAATATTAATCTCGTTGTGTGAGAGTGGTTGAGTTTAGGGCCAACCAACGAGATTAATATAATTAGAGTGGAAATAAACGTATCATCAGCGCCACTACTATGAAGTCGAAGTAACTAGCGTCAGCCATGACAGTTGAGGCATCGCCTACAATCTCTTATCATTGTAGGCTATGGTTGAGGTATAAGACTCATTTCCTTTTTATGGATTTTATTCTAGCTTCTTATCATTTAGCGATATAGTGACATTTACGAGGATGCTTTACGCTTGCTCGATGTTCAGTTGTTCACAAGTGATTAGGCCTAGCCTTCTGGCTGCATATCTTGTTCATTATAGCCTGTATTCTGATTTCCTGATTAGATTAGCCGTTAATACTTAGGGAAAATATTGTCAAAATAACCCTCGTATACCATTCATGAGTTATTCAATAATAATTATTTCCTCTTATTTCTGTATATAACAATATTGTAATAAATGGAATAAATTTCACAGAGAATTATTTTCTTTTTATATTCATTTCCTGCATACAACACCATGATAAATATGATTCTAATAAACCGAATGTTTATACTTCGTATTGTGACTTCGCATCATATTAAAAGTTTTTACCTCAACTGTCATGGCGGACATCACTTCAATTCGCTTCAAATATGGCGTCGTTATTTCCACTCTAATTATATTAATCTCGTTGGGGCCAACATATTAGTGCACATGTAGTTCGCAGAAACTTATTAATGGAACACGTGGTTTTTTTTTGGGCCCCCCCCCCCCCCACCTTCTTCATGCACTTTTATTTACGTTATGGGTGGAGTTTGACCAAACTTCACGAGCTGTTTATTCCTTTAAGGAATGCAATTTCGACAAAACGTATAAGGAAACTTGTGTTTATTTTAAGATGCAGAACATCACTAGGTATCTCACGACATCCTTTTCAAAAGCACCCTGTATACCTTGCAGTTATTATACTCAATTTTTTATATTATGCAGTGATGATTTTTTTTTTTTTTTTTTAACTTCGCGTAATATGCGTATTACATTCAGAAATTATGGTATACATTAGGCTATAATTCTCATCTGGTTTTTTTCATTTATCGTTAAATTTCTGCTCCTATAATGTTAGTTTGCTTTGTCAAAAGACTTGTAGTAAAGAGACAAATAAAAAAAAAATTACATGAAATATTTTGTGGATTCTTAATTAATTTTGTGAAAACATTTGAGCATGGCATTTCTGGTTCTGTATTTAATGCAAGTATGACGGTTGATGACTGTACTGATACAAAAGCTGTGTGACTGCCTCTGCCTTTTAAGTATAACCAATTGTCAAGTCTAGCCAGTAACGTTAAAACTCTTGAGCAGAAAATTTCTTAAGGGGAGAAAACGATGACTACGAGCAATTTTTTTTGTAACTGCTTCTTAATGGCAAACCTGCATTTGACCAGCAATACCTTTTTCTTTCAATTGAGCAGATTGTTTAAAAAAAATAACAGAATCGCTTACAATGCAGAAAATTTTCATGAAATTATTTTGGATTTAATATGGGAGAATAATGTTTTTCATAGGAGTGGTATCTATCTATCTATTAATACATATATATATATATATTTTTTAAAATTTTGGCTTACTTTAAGCGTACATCAGAAATTGATGCTGTTTGGATAATTTTTTTGTTTTTAAAAATTGACTGATGAATATGCAAAAAGATTTTCTTAACTAGTGCTAGACCCTACAAGCTCTTTTAGCTTGTCCCCCATTTTTTAATTTAATGCGAAAGCTTCCTGTTGTATCAGGATTAAAGAAAGGAAATTCTCCCATTCCTGTCATAGATGCAGTGTAAGTTAAAACTATTGTTTTCATTTCAAAATTGTGTTGTTTTTCGTGGTAATAGTGATATTTTTCCCTTTCCTCATTAGTGTCGAATTTGTTCATGAATTTGTGCCTATGGGTCCCTTACAAAATACATCAAAAATCAATCGTAAGTACACTGAATATTTTTTTGTGTAAATTTCCCTCAAATTCTGAAATTTGTTACGTAAACAGTATATCGGCGTTTTTTTTTTTTTTTTTGCTTAAAAATTTAAATTGTTGCATTTCCGAAGCTGGAAAAATATAAATGAAATTTTAATCTGATGCTTTGAACTGTATTATTAAATGAAACGACTTGCAGCGAACATGTATTGGGACAATGTTGTTATCAATAACTGATTTGGTTGATTTTAAAAGAGAAGTGATAGTAATCGAACATCTATTATGTGATTTTTCTGGAGTTTAATTTAAAAGTATTGTTTGCATGCATCTTACGTCGACTATAACCAGTTTGTGTGATTTTAAGGCTGTTACTTTGCTTAAAATGAAAGATTTCAGAAATTTCTTTGCATAATCTGGAATGGTTTCAAGCGTGTAATTAATTTTTGAGCATTTAACGTACAGTCGACATAGTTTATAACGACCAAATTTTTTCTTCTTTAAAGGTAAACTCCACGGAAAAAATCTACTTTATTTTTTTTTTTGTGTCATAACATTAACCCAGGTTAATGGAGTATATATCGATAATACTAATGGTAGAAAAACACTATAGTGATGTCTTAAAACCAAGGAAAGAATAGTATGTGGATAATTATTATTATAATAAATGAAAGAAAACTCTTTAACCACAACGAATAACAGAAAAATACAACCTGGATACGCGCATTTCGAAAGCACTGCTTTCATCTTCGGCAGGAATCCTTGACTCCATGAATCCACTCAGTTGAAAGTGAACTGAAGTCAAACGACGGAAAAACGGTATTTATAGCGAAAATTAACGATAAACCAATCTGAGAAGAATAAGTAAAGATACGTTAATGGAAAGAGATGCAGGAGCCCTGATTGGTTACAGTCGCCCGCCAGTAGATTAGTGATAAATCACCATTCGGTCCCGTATCAGAATTAAGTAAATTACAGTGGAACCCACTTAACTCGAACTCTGTTTACTCAAAATCCTGCTTAATTCGAAATTTATTTTGAGTCCCAATCCCTAGACAAAGAATTACATGTTTTTTACCCCGTTTACTGAAAGTAATTTTTATTAAAAACCTGGTTAACTGGAAATAATTTTTTTTCTATAAGCTTCTATTGTATTGGTTCTACACTGTATTACATAAAATTGTATAAATAATTGACTCCACTGTATAAATAAAACTGCCATAATTCTCTTTTAATACCCTTCAGAATATTTTCATTCATTTAAAATTCCTGAAATCATTCGAAATTGAATTGCCGATAGCCAATGACCGCATGGCAGTTGTCACGTGAAAGCAACTTAAGATTTAAAAATTTTAAATCCATCATTTTAATTGCTCTTCAGGATAACACCATTTTAAAAATTACAGTAAAATTACTGTACATGTAATTTTAAAAGAGTTTTCTAGAAACTTTTGTAAAATCAAAACGAGTTTCTCTCAAGAATTTGAGGGACTCGCTTTTGTTGGCGTAAGTGTACACTGTACTGTATGGTTGACCTTGTCGCGTGTATAGCAACACCCTAAACGCGCATGCGCTGAAGCGATGGGATGCATTGGGTTTTAACGGTTATTTAACCGCTATTTCACCACAGTACAGGTTAAGACGTACCTGAGACTTGAGACCAGCCTAGAACATGTTGGAACTTCCCATTTTATGCAGATGAAAACTCATTTCATGTCATTAAAAGCTGACAACAGCAGGCGTGTAATAGCATCCGTTAACACAGCAATTATCGCCGTCATGTCGGACCTCCAAAAGGGGATGATCATTGGCTATCGGGCCAAGGGGGGCAGCATTTCAGAAACTGCCACCTTTGTGAACTGCTCTAGGGCTGCCGCTGTGAAGGTGTACCGTGACTGGACGAACCAAACAATTTCGAGCAACCGAAAAGGTAACTGTGGGGCCCCATGGGCCATCGATCCTAGAACAACTGACTAGTGGGGCCACTAGGCATGTCAGCACCAAGACAGTGCAACGATCACTCTTGAGTTTGGGGCTCCGGAGCAGGCGTATGGTAACGGAACCCGTGTTGATGCCTGTGCATCGCTGAAAATGCATCCAATTCGCAGTGGACTATCGCCATTGGACCTCGGCCGAGTGGCAAAGGGTTGCTTTCTCTGACGAGTCGTGGTTTCTGGCGAACGGAGTGGGCGGACGATGGAGAATTCGCCGGGAAGCATCTGAGAACAGGCATCCCGACACCATCTTGGTGAGGAAGGTGTGACTGTTTTGGGGATGTTTTTGTGGTTTGGTCCGAGTCCACTGATACCGCTGGAGGGTACACTGAATGCTGTTCGTTACTTGACGATTGTCGTAGACCAGGTACACTTTTTCTTGTCGACAATGTTTCCTGAGGGTGATGGCACCTTTCAACAGGACAGTGCTCCCTGCCATACTGCCAAAACTCTCCACGAGTGGTTCGAGGAGCATGAGGATGAATTCAAGCTACTCCCATGGCCACCAAACTCCCCGGACCTCAACCCCATTGAACATTTGTGGGACCATCTCGATCGCCATGTTCGCAAGCTGGTCCTTCCACCGCGCACGGTGATGAAATTACGGGATGCACTGATCGCCGAACGGTCTCAGATACCTGCAACCACCTTCCGAGGACTTACGGACTCTCTGCCACGTCGACTAGCTGCTGTGCTTGCTGCCAAAGGTGGATATTCCGGATACTAGCAGGTGGTTATATTAATGTGTCCCGATCCTGTATATTGACATTGACATGGAGCATAAGGACCAAATAAAGAGCAGTATTGGTTATTGCTCCCTTGGAGGTTGTTCCAGTCCAGTTTTTGCTTAATTTCTGTTATAAACGATATCGACTGTATTTCAAAAGTAGTTTAAATTCCTGCTTACAAAAGTCCAGACAGGAAAATTTAAAAAAGATTCTTATAAGTGGAGTTTATGAAAACGACATTGGAATATTGTCTTTATTTAATTTCAATTTTATTCATAATATAATTTTTCAACTAAAGTTAAATATTTGCAATATGTTATGAGGGTGGGCTGAAAAGTAATGCTTCCAGGGGCATAACACTTTTTAACGAATTTAAATTTATTTTTTTTTCAAATGATGGCTTATTTTGTTCTCTTTCAAAGACACTTTATGTCTATGTCACTAGAAGGTGTAGGTGTGCTGAAAATGAAACATAATGGCGACCTACAAGGAAGTCAGGTTGAAACAGCGCGCAGTGATTGAGTTTTTGACAGCTGAAGGTTGCAATCCTGTCCAAATTCATCGCCGAATGACAGCTGTATATGGCAATGCAACTTTCGACGTTAGTATAGTGAGAAGATGGGCAAGGTTAGTGAAAGAACGAAACCCGGCAAGCTCTAGCCTAGCTGATCAACCCCGCAGTGGACGACCAATCACTGCAACAGACGAGCAACATCGAGTTCGTGTCGATCAAATGATTCGTTCCAACCGTCGATTTAAGCAATAGGACATCGCTACAGAGCTTCAAATTTTCAATGAGAGAGTGCACGTTATCATAACAGAGTTACTGGGTTATTGTAAGGTGTGTGCTCGTTGGGTACCGCATATGCTCACTCCTGAACTCAAAGAGAAGAGAAAGAATGTTTGTCAGTATCTGTTGGCCCGGTACGAGCGTGAGGCTTTTCTGCAGCGCATTCTCACGGGGATGAATCGTGGGCACATCGTTTTGACCCAGAGAACAAACGACAATTGTTGGAACATCACCATGCAACATCTCCACGTCCCAAAAAGTTCAGGGTTGTCGAGTCAGCAGGGAAAGTCATGGCGACCATCTTTTGGGACTTCCAGGGCGTTGTCCACCTTGACTTCTTGGAACCAGGAACAACGATCGACTCAAAACAGTACGTGCAAATGCTAGAGAAGCTTCGTGCCCAGTTGCTCCGAGTTCGGAAGGGTATGGACCTTATTCTGCAGCACGACAATGCACGTCCGCACACAAGTCGAGAAACACAAGAAGGGTTGCTGCGACTGAAGTTCATGGAGGTTCTACCGCATGTGCCGTACAGCCCTGACCTCGCTCCCAGCGATTTTCACTTGTTCCCAAAGCTTAAAGAATCGCTTAAAGGACATCGATTCAGCTCTGATGACGAGCTGAAAGACGCGATTCGTTCCTGGTGTCGAAAACAACCAAAGGACTTCTTCTGTGACGGGATGTCACGACTAGTGTCACGTTGGCAAAAGTGTGTGGACAGAGATGGGGACTTTGTTGAAAAGAGTACAAAATTTAAATTCGTTAAAAAATAAAAGTGTTATGGTTCTTAAAGGCATTACTTTTCAGCCCACCCTCGTAATTTTGGGAAAAAAATTGTAATTTGACTCTGTTTAGATTGTTTAAAGTTTTTCAAATTATATCCTACAGACAATGTTCCGAATAGGGTTCGTGTTTTTATTCGCAAAAGGTTTGTACTCATCAAGTGACATCACACTTTTCGAGATTAATAAGTAATACGAGTAATTTGTACGTTTTATTATAAATTGTAGCATAGAGGCAAATGAAACCTGTGAACAGCTATTGAAAAAAAAACATTGTATTTTATGAGTAAGAGTACCAGTTTTAAAATTGATGTAATATTATTTGACGAGATAGAAATAAGTCTTTGCATATGAACAAGTGAGTTATTCATCCTCCCATGACGGTTAAAAGGTGGTCTTCTAATGACAAATGGGGGGAAAAAACAAAAATGCAAAAGTCATTGATACATTGGTTTTAAAAGAAAGACGTTTTGGGGTACCAAATAGGTATCAGGCTTGCAGCAAGAGGTGTAAATGAATAAAAATTAAGGAAGGTATCAATTGCGCGGTGGAGGAAATAGAACCCGAACTGTCAATAATTTGCAACTCCTGCAATGTGGTGTAAACAATTAAAAAATTTGTTTTAAGAAGTTTCACAGTATGTGAAATGTTCCATGTGGGGGGGGGGGGGAGAAAAAAAGCTGTATATCTTATGTTTAGGTGACACAAAGTCAAAGCAATAAGCAAAAAAAATAATAATAATAATAATAATTGGACAGAACCTTGACAGCAAATGCTAGTTTTATCTGCACGCGTGCCGAGTCGCAACATTTAATGCAAGCCGCACGACGATATTGGCTAGCCTAGTTTTATTCGTGCATTGAAGTTTTTACTGTACCATCTCTGCTTATCAAGTAGTGATGTCAAGATCTGGATATCCGGATCTTTTTTTCAGACCGAGATCCGAGAACCGGATGTTGGTCAGAAATCCGAGATCCAGAACTTGGATCCGAGATCTGAGATCCGGATCTTGGATGAGAGATCTGAAAATTGCATATATGCAAACTTTTTCTGAAAGCAGTTTATAAAAGCTTCTATTAAGTGATAGCCTAGTCCTCTTAAGTCCTAATTAGTTTTAATACGCATCCAGCAAAAGGATCCGAGATCCGAATCAGAGATCTGGATCCAACAGACATCACTATTATCAAGTAACTGGTTTACCTAATTTATATACTGTAATTTCCGGTAGTAACGCTGCGGCGTTTCTGTTATTAAAAGTTAAAAATTCGGCGTGTGCGGCGTATTAGCCGCCGTGGCGCTACTGCCGGAGATTTTACCCCCGAGCATCGAGATAAAGTTTCACGAGCGCGCACGCGCGGGGTTGAATGGTCACGAGAGTGCTTGAGCGCACCATTGGAGGGGGAGAAAGCAGCTTTTAAAGTTTAAGCTAACAGCCAAGATTGAAAAGGCCTAAGAGCAATCGTGCAGGCAGGACTCAACGAAAAATGTATTCGGCGCTGGAGGAAATGTATGCAAAAATATAGTTTATGTAAAAAATTAAAAAATTTTCCGAAAAGTCTGATAAGTTATTTGTTAAGGAATTCGCAGGAGAGAAAAAACACTAAAGCTCATGAAAGTTTGCCACCTACTGCAGATTTGGACTAGTACAGAGACACTGCTGTGTATTTCTATCAATTCTCGGTTTTGCAAAATTTTTACCATATTTAACCCTTATAACTGACACTCAGATCTTCACAATTTCGGATAAAAGGGTTTATACCTGTAATAGTTATAACACATTTACATAGACTATATGGGGTATGCTAACCTAAAAGTTGGAATTTAAAAAAAAAAAAGAAAAAAAAACTCGAAGCTGCGAAGGATTAAATAAACTCTTCTTGGTTCTTTCTTGTTTGATAAACATACGCAGCCCATAAGTTTAGTCTCAAGTATATCTCAAAAGAGGCGTTATGTAATGTCAGATGTACCCCCCGCCGGGGCTCTCTGTAACGGAGTCTAAAGCACACACCCTCAAGCATTACATACAGTGTTCGTACGGCCTTAAATTCCTGGAAAAAGCTTGGAATTTTATTAAATTATTTTTAAGGTCTGGGAAAGCTGGAAAAAGGTTTTAAATTAGCTTTATCAACTGGAATTTCTTTCATATACAGTAAAACTCCGCAAATCCGGAATGACTAGAAATCCGGCATAATTTTGAGTCGTTGATTCTTGTTACGGGGAGTCGCGGTTATGGAAATCGAATTTTGGGGCAAAAATTCGAAAATTGGAGGATTTTTTTATTATCTTCTTTAGCATCTCTACTATCGATCTGCGTGAGTGTTTTATTAAAATTTCACTATTACAGTAAAAATATAGTTTTTATAACCCCCCCCCCCTTCAATTTCAGTCCACAAAACGGCTGCCATTACGCGAAAGAACGCACAAAACACTTGTTTTTCGCTCTGCGATAACTCGCTGAAAAAAAGCGCGTATCGGCGCCATCTTTTTTTTATTTGAAAGAGAGGCCCGTTTTTTATAAGGTTCCGTAAATTTTGTGGGGGCCAATCAAATGCATTGTTGTATTATGATGAAGAAATTGCCTAACTAGAAAGGATATGCATCTCGCGCAATGATTGGCTTTCCCCGATCACGTGATGACCGGGCTCCTGATTGGCTAAGATCTCTACAGTGGCTATGGCGAACGTGGATGGAGCTCTTCCTCTTTAGCTGTCACTAGCTTTCAAACGGAATTTTTCTTTCGTTTGCAGCTGAAAACCACCTACGAAGCTTTATTTTTTTTACGTTATTTTTCACGATGATGCCAAAGGGCACAATGTTCAGAAGGGGAAAGAGGGTGTTCGCAATATTAGCGCTCGAAAACAAAGTTGCTTCGGCTCTACTGGATAGATTTTTATGATCTTGGGCATTTTGGAAAGGTCTGAACCTAATAAAGACTGCACTGATCCAATTTTTTATATAAAAGCAAAAGAAAAAAAAATTGTGGAAGAAAACAAGACTGGTACTCGAATTCGAAAGTAAAAAATTCTTTCGATTGTTACATAAAATAATTACAATATAAATGTTCTGGGAACAGGACTATAATGAAAAAATAATCAAACAAATTTATCTTTCCTATGGCGTACAGGAAATTTTTCTGTATTGTTTCTACATTTTTTAATATATTTTGTTATTCACGTGTGCATTTAATTAAATCGTTACCATTTAACACTAGATAAGGAAGCCGCCATCTTGTGGCGGCCATTTTGGACAAAAAATCCAGCGAATTTTGAAAACCGGCAACGGTCAGGCCCCAATGATGCCGGATTTGAGGAGTTTTACTGTACTCTGGAAAAATTTATTCATTTCGGGCCACCTGATTTGGATGTCAGCAGGTCGAAGAGGTTGACGCGTGCATTCAACCAGGCAGCCTTCTCTTTATCAAAATATGATTCTGTCACTCACACATGTAGTAAATGGAACACATGTTAAAATTTATCCAATCTAAAGGAATCGATAAGAGCTTTAAGGATAGCTAACCACTCTTGTCATTTTATCAGTGACAAAAACGGGGTTCTTGTCTTTGAAGTTCTTAAAAAGGTTCACGTTTTTTGGGGGAAAAAATGTTTCTCTACAATTCCTTATACAGTCGACTCGTGTTATAATGAAATTGGTAATAACGAAATTACTGAAATAACGAAGTTTTTCATAGTCCCCGTCAGTTTTGTTAAGAAAAGACAACTGCTTATAACGAAATCTCTTTTAACGAAAAATCGGGTAAAACAAAGTAATTTTCCAAGGACACGTAATTGAATGTATAGTAATTTCACACCTGATATAACGAACTAAAAACGACGTCGTAAATTGGGCAAAATAACGATTTATCGTAAAGGCAATTCACAATACATGCCGTTAAGCTTATTTCATGTAAAGACGAAAAAACAGCAAAAATTGTACGCTGATTTTGAGAGTGCGAAAATGACGTCTTTGTTTGCTTGAAAGCAGCCAATAAGAATCCATACAAAAGCGGAAATGGTGGAAAGATCGAAAGCGGAAGGAAGTAGAATTTACTTCTTCAGTAGGCCTATTCTTCAGATTACGATCATTGATTTTACAAGGTGCATCCAGAAAGTAAGTTTCCCTATTTAAAAAAAAAAAAAGAACTCCCACTTACAGGAACATATTTATTGGCAACAAGTACAGCAACATTTCAGCTATTTTTCAACATAGCCACTGCCAGAATTGAGACACTTGTCGTATCGTGGGATCAACTTTTGTATCCCCCTGTCGTAGAACTCTGCTGCCTGTGGTTTCCGGGGTGATGTGCGAAATCCAAGTCTCATCGCCCGTGACTATCCTGTCGAGAAACTCGTCGCCGTCATCGTGATACCGTTGCAGAAACGTCAGTGCTGCTCCTAAGCGTTGAATTTTGTGTTCGGGTGTCAGGTTTTTCAGCACCCACCTGGCACACAATTGTTTGAACAGCAGGTGTTTAGTGACAATCTCATGCAACAAGGATCGCGATATCTGTGGAAAATGGGTGCTCAGCTCCGTAATCGTGAAGCGACGGTTCTCCATCACGCGCTGCCGCACAAGCTCAACACGATCATCATTTTGAGGGATGGTCGCCCACTGCGCTCTTCGTCAGGGACACTTTGACGACCTTCAGAAAACTGCTTACACCAGCGACGCACCATCTGCTTACTCATGATGTTCGGCCCATAGACCTGACAGAGCTGACGATGAGTTTCAATTGGCGCAGTGCTTTGTGCATTCGAGAACTTTATCACCGACCGAACCTCGCAGGCGGCGGGAGAAAAAATAAGGGCTTCCATTTCGGACCATTGCTACTGGCACGAGGCGGGACCTGCCCGGCTGGCATATGATTGATACGTCCTAGATCTGTTACGCATGCGCAATTGACACGGCTAATTTAGTTTACTTTAAAGGGGAAAACATCGGGAAACTTACTTTCTGGATGCGCCTCGTATTAATCTAATTACAGTAGATTCGCAGTTAACAGCCGATGCGTGCGATCAATCTAAAAAAAAAAAAAATATAAGACTTTTGTAGCACCACCCGTGGACTAGCAGCAGACATCGGGATATCACAATCGAGTGTGGCTCGACATCTGCAAGCCAAGCCATGGGAAAGGTCAACAGGAGCTGCTGAGTTGTGCCCCACGCACTGACGCCCATGCAGGCACAACAACGGGTGAAGCTGTGTCGTCAACTGCTGCAGAATTTGGAGGGCATCGAGGTTCTGCCACATCCAACATACAGCCCCGATCTGGCACCTTCCGACTACCATCTCTTCCGGTCCATGGCACACTTCCTGCGTGGATGGCGCTTCTCCAATGTCTGTGAGGTTGAAGACGCCATGCGTGACTTTTTCGCCCAGAAACCGGAGGAGTAGTTTTCGTGAGGGCCTCTGCCAACTGGCTGATCGTTGGATGAAGACCATCGAGCATGATGGACTTTAATTTGAAGATTAGCAATGAGTGGGTTCTGTCCGGTGCCCATTTAATAGTTTGCGCGGTGATCGGCCACTACTTTTGACTCGACCTCTGTACATTATTTGCATCAAAGAATTCGTCAGACGTTTGGATGTGTGACAGGAACTTGAGTAAAGTGTGACAGACCCCGACGAGGGGGTGCCGCTTCAGTGGCAATTATACATTGACTAACCCTCGTCGGAGTCGGTCACCAGATTTCTGGACCATAAATAATAAGTATGCTACAAATTACATGATAGTTCTTGCTATACTCCACACACAGCCAGACGATAATTGTCTGTGTGCAAATGGGAGTCTCTGCTATGGTTCAACAGGTGATCTGTTGCCGCTTTTGAACTAGTTCCATGCAAGACTTGCTGTGACGATCAAGCATCCAGTTTTCACCTTTATTCAGCCAGGAATGTACATAATTCGCTATGATTAATCAATACCCATGCAGACATGACTGCGTGTCACCTCTGATTGTGCTGCATCATGGGCCGTCTGCAGTCGAGCCAAGTGGATCGGCCTCCGACGTCAATAATAAAACAAAACATCTCGCCAATTAGATAGCGATTAATCTAAATATATTGGTTTCACACCCTGGTTATCTTGGATGGATTCTCCAAATGTTCATAATCATGGACACAAGTTATGTGGAATGATATTCTCTGTGCTTGCTGTGAGATTTAGCCTATAACGGGGGAACTTAATTCAAATAGTCCTAACGTGTCCGTGAAGGGACTCGTAGTTTATATCGGGGTATGCTTATTGTTGTCAAGAAGTGGATGAAGTCGAGAACAAACCATGCTGTTTGAAAAAATTAAAAAAAAAAAAGTAATTATGTTAAATAGTTACAATTTACCTTGTAGAAATAATTAGATTAAATAAATTAGCGAATCATTTATGATTTGCCCAAGAACAATGTTAATGTATTTTTGATACACCCTGTACAAACTTTGAGGATAAAAAAGAAACTTAATCCACATAAACATACGAGGCATTGCGGATACGAAGGGTGAACTCAACATTGGTTCATAAACTTTAAATGCGTGTTTGTCGAGTTCGCCCGTAGCATCCGCAATGTCTCGTATGTCCGAAAATTTTTAGATTTTGAGGTGTTAAAAAAAGTTAATGTTCAGCATGGTGGTTTGAGGTGTAATCCAATTTTGTTAGAGATGCACTGGCTGATATCTACCATGGCAGATGGATAGGTAGGGGAGGACCAGGTTGTTGGGCCACCTAAAACAATTACAGTAGCAGACTTTTCTAATACAGAACACTTCATCAGCGTGTTATAGAAGCATGTGAAACCATTCAGCATTGTCTGGGAGTATTTTCTGAATGGGTGTGAGGGTCAGTGATCCGAAGAGTGCACGTGCATGTAGGAGCAAGCCGAATTTCTAAAGTGAATGTTTGTTTAGAATTTCTGAGGTGAAGTATTATAAACTTTCGTTAACACTTTTTTTTTTTTCAATTGAAAAATGGAAGGAAAAATTCTGCGACCCTGATTCGAACCAGGTCGGAGAAATTCTTGATCTGCAGGCCAGGTTCCCGTCTCCCATTGGGCTTTCAACTGTGACAACTTGGTTGTCTTTAAGACACCTTGAGACAGCTTGGCTGTCCGTGGTGTCTGCGATAGCCCAATTGGTAGAGGCATCGGCCATGATAGTCGAGGTTCCTGGTTCGAATCCGGGTCGCAGAATTTTTCCTTCCATTTTTCAATTGAAAAATCATTACCTATGCTTGGAGACGTATCTCCAGTTAATAATTATTATTATTCACTTTCGTTAATACCTCAAAAGCTAAGGATTTTGCTGACATATGTTTATATGGACTATGTTTCTCATTTGGTGTGAGGAAGTTGCCTTCAAAGTTTGTGAACTTATTTTATTTTTCCTTCCTTGAGAGTAGTTTTCCTTTCAAGTCGGTGGGTGTGCATGAAATGGGTTAGCTTTTAATCTATGTTATTAGTTTCGTAATACAGAACAAAAAGAAATAACCCCTTAATGTCCAAGCGGCTGCCTGGCCTGATTTATAAAGGTAACCTTTCTCAGATTTGACCATTGTATGGGATTGAGTGTAACGATGTTAATTGATCCAGTTAGCCGTAGCAGTCATCAAAATGGTGCATAAATACGTTTTTACTTTGAACATACTCAAATTGGCGAAAATGTATTTTTTGTCGAAGTTTTGGAATTTCAGGGAATTCCAATTACGGAATTAGGGGATTCCCTGAAATTGCAAGGAAATTTTTTTTATCCCTTGGAATTTGGGTTGATCATGGTAAATCAAATCAATGTTCATGTTAATATTGAATTGGGTGTAGCTTAAAAACTTATTTTAAAAAATTATTAAAGATTACATGTAAAGAAAGATGATCATTTTGGCATGTTTTTGTTTTTCCTTTAATTCATTATTTGAGAAACTAGGACTCAATAGATTGCCGGAGGCGAGCTGAGCTCGGAAGTTTATTAAATTTATAAATCTATTTACTTTCTTTTTGAAAGACATTCGCTTGAGTTCGTTTGTCAACTTATACGGTACAAACTTCAACTGATCTTTGCTTGCTGGCATGCACTTTTTCACACATGGTCACTGTTTTTCCAACACTTTGACACGCTTGTTAACAACAATTTGATTATCAATGGAAAAGACCTCATATTCGAAATCTCCGAAAAAAACTGTCGGTTGAATTTCTTCTATTGTTGTTCCACAAACTTCATCAATTTTATCCTCAACTTTTTCCTTTTTTTTTCTTCTCAATCTCTTCTTTGTGGACGTCTCGGAAAACTTTAGCCAATGTTTTAGTTATGTTGTCAAACCTGATGCGATCTTGTAGTGACTGATAAAAGATCAGGATCATTTGTTTACATCCGTTTACAATGGGTTTCAATGGGAACTTTTGGGAAGCTTTTGACAGTGATTATTCCGCAATGGTAGCAGATTTTGAAAAAAAAATTTAAACTCGACCTTCCGTATAGTATGTCCCAGCAGTGTGCAAAGTTTCATCCGATCATCTTGTCTCAGTCAAATGTAGTTAACACTCGAAGATTTGCATGAGTCGGGAGTAACGAGCTTCGCTCGCTCAGCTCAATTAAGTCAAACTCTACTCTTCCTCTTATTTCTGTAAATTTTCAAACCATCTCTTTTGGAAATGTTTGTTCTTAGGAATTCTCAGTTGCCAAATTTCAATGAACTCTCTCTCAGAATAGCAAATGCACCATGGTGACCTTAATATTTCCAAATTTAAATCTCATATTAATTTAAGTTTGTTTTTTTAATGGTGGTATAATAGGTGTTCAGAGGGGGAAGCAAAAGAAATAGAATTTAATGGGTGGTACTTTAAAAGAAAGAACCTCAAAACTTAAGAGTAAACGTGGCTCGTTAAAACACTTTTGTTTTGGTTTAAGAAATTGCGATATTTATTTATAAAATGCAAAAATTCTGTACGAAAGAATGTTCTATACAATATGATTTAATTGAGGAATAGGCATTGCGATCTCAATTACAAAAGAAAAATATTTCTCGGAATAAAATAAAGAAATACTTAAATGTACGTTAAATACAGCAAAACATTGAGGAATTGAGATTAAATATAAAAAAAAAATTGAGACAGACCAATTCCTTATAAAGAAAAAGGAAAAGAAATTTCAAAATTCCCATTTAATGTCTAAAGAAAGACTGCGAAATAATAATTAATTATTAATGGGAAATAAGAGTTGAAATGTGCAGCATGGCGTCCCTTATGCGCGTTATTGTTGAAATAGCATTAAAAGAAATTTCCTTATTACCTTATGGGTAAACCCTCAAAACAATGCTGCTCGGTAAAGAATCATGGCTGCCGCGAGAAAGTGAGAAATTGAATAAGAAACGAAACATCGAACAGCAGGGTAGGAGTAATTTGCAGAGCATTGGAATGAAAATGATAAATGGAAGTTAGACGCCATGCTGCAGGCTAGAAAGGATGTGGAGGACCATAAGGAGGAACGACTGGTCAAGCCAGAAGCTGGAAGTGGTCGGTCTGAAATAAAAAAAAAGTTACCACGGAAAGAACATCAACAATAGTGGGACACGCATTCTCGTGATCACGAAAATTATTCGCGAGGGACAACTAGCTGCAGACAGTGATAACCATGTGGAGATTTTTTAATTAACATTTATTAAAACAATATATACTCAACAATCACTGTCTGCAAAACAGTAAAAAAAAACTTAAAGAATAGAAAAAATAGAATAATTAATTACAAATATAATTATATCTATAAAAAATCTGAGTTTTTCCGAACAACAGGTGTTTTGTGCTTTTTACTAATATTGTTAATTTTACATTGTTTATGTTTTTTCTTTATAGCCAAAGGATCTACAGGCAAGCACAAAGAAGAAATAATGCTTGGACCTCCTTTTGAACCAATGTATATTTACAACATGTTGAAAACAAGCAAGAGCGAATCTTTTAGAGTAAGATATATTTTGGTTAAACAAAATCACCATTATTAAATGAATACTGTTTTGTATAATTCACCAGGGTGGGAATTTGTAATTTCTTAATACATTCGTCCCTCCACAAGTTGGCAATTTTTTTCCTGAAATCCAAGGTGGCAGACAACGATTTCATAAGCGGCTGCATTTTTCCCTTAAAAATTTTAAATGCTGACTTTATTTATTTATTTATTGAAATAGGTTAGGTAAGATACAACAACGCCCACCAGAGCCAGAATGGTCAAAGACTGACAAGTGAGGCTCTGGGGACGAGAAAAATAAGAAGTGAAAAAATAATAAATGTTAGTAAAAAACTATCAACAATAAACAATCAAAAATAAAATAAAAACTGATACAAATCAAGATTGGCCGGAGCATAATTTAGACGGCCTTAGCATAGTGTTATGAAATTAATATAACATTAAATAAGGCAAAAATGCAAATAATCGATATCGAAAAGTAATATAATAAATATCACTAATTCCATCTAGGCAAGAAATAATAAATATAAGATATCATTATAAAATGTTGGAATGTGCAAAAATAACAATACACAGAGAAAATACTTAACAGCATCAAGCATATACAAGGTGTTTTTGAATTGAGTACAGATTTTTTGGGAGATGATAGAAGAGGTCCTTAGAAGTATTTTTTGTCACATGAACATTGGGTCCCCGCAGCTCCGTTTACTTACAATACTGCATTGAACAATCAAATGAACAAGAGCTACAATAGTCATCTGTGGTCTCATGTCAACCTGTGTGCAACACATGTTAACAGTTTTCAGCATCGTTTTTTGTTGAATATTTGGGCTGGCATGATTCACAATGTCCTGATTGGGCCATATCTCCTACCATGCCGTCTTAACGGGCAAACATACCTCGGTTTCCTCAAGGAGGAGCTCCCTGGTCTTCTTGAAGATGTTTCACTAATGACCAGACATTTGATGTGGTTTCAACAGGACGGCGCACCTTCGCATTACACAAGAGCAGTTAGAGATTACCTAAACGAGACGTATCCTGGTCGTTGGATTGGTCGTGGCGGACCAGTTGCTTGGCCACCGAGATCGCCAGATCTCACACCGATGGATTTTTTTTTTTATGGGGAAGCATAAAATCAATGGTGTACTCCGAACCCGTAGATACCGAAGAAGAATTGGCGGCTCGTGTTGTCGCGGCGGCAGGTGACATCAGCGACCGTGCAAATCACCTGTTTCCACGCGTACATCAGTCCATCATAAGGCGTCGCGAATTGTGCTATGAAGCAAATGGCGGTCATTTCGAACAATTACTGTAAAAGTCATACAGTAGATTGCTTGTGTTAATTGTTAAAAATAAAATAATCTAGGCCTACCAATGCACACTGCATCCCGGTGTCATTTGATTGTTCAATGCACTATTGTAAGTAAACGCAGCTGCGGGGACTCCATGTTCATATGACAAAAAATACTTCTAAGGACCTCTTCTATCATCTCCCAAAAAATCTGTACTCAATTCAAAAACACCTTGTAACATGTACTAAATTAAAATGGCAGTGAGCAAAGCTGATCATAATTTAAACGAATATATAATTTACTACAAAAGAACTTCTGCATATAAATGGAAAAACTAACTTAAGCTAACATACACATTAAGTAAACACATAATTTTTTAAAGTTTTGCGAAAAATACGATATGGAGACAATGGACGAATTTCAGGTGGCACCCGCGACTGACAAAAGATATACATCTATTTCTGTAATTTAAACGGGACAGTGGAAAATAAATATCATGAGCGTTCCTGGTCGGATAATTATGCCTATCATTATTACAGCATACAACCTCTGACAATTAAGTTCGGTGAATGACGTCACACCCTAATCTGTGCAAGCTTTACGCGAGTAACAATGCATGTGAATACAAGCCCAGTCTTTGTTTAAGCAAGTTCAGACAGGTCACGTTTGTGCGTGCAATGGTTTAGCAGATGCTCGTTTCTTCAGTTGAAGGTGTAGCATGTGCACGTAACTGTGGATAATGGATCAAAGAGGAACACTGCCGTAATCGTGCAACAGTTTCTGGCCGACAACGGGGTCATATCCATAGCTCATCCACCTTATTCACCAGACTTGGCACCGGCAGACTTTTTCTTGTTCCCACGCCTGAAACGGGCCTTAAAGGGACACAGATTTGTGGACATTCAAGCAAATGTGACACGTGAACTTAAAGCCATCCCTAAGGAACTTCCAGGACGTATACACCCGATCCCAAAAGTGTATTGCCTTCCAGGGTGATTATTTCGAAGGACAATAAAGGAAATGTGGCTCTATCTGTTTTGCATTTTGTTGTGTGAACTCATTCACCGAACTTAATTGTCAGAGGTTGTATAATTAAAGGAGTAGTAACAGTAAGTAAAGAATTGACAATCCTATATGCAAAGGAACAGAGCTAAAGAAAATATATCTGCTGCACAGTCAGAATACGCAAACTAGAGGAATGACCGCTTAGGAACATTAAGAAAGGTACGGAGAAACCACTTCTGGAGCTTAAGGATCCTAGTTAAATTATAAGTGTTAGTAGAGCCCCAGAATATTACTCCAAAAACAAAGAGAAGAACGGATCCATGAATAATACAGCAACAGTAAAATGTTGCGTGGTAAAAAGTTTAACATGGAGATTGGGCCTTGTTTAGCTTGAGCAGAAGAGAATTCAAATGAGAGTCCCAGGAAAGATCACAAGATAAAGTAAGACCGAAATATTTAAAAGAAGTAGTACTCGTAACAAGAAGGCTACCATAATAATCGCTGTCTAATTCCAGAGTATTGGCTACTCCGATTCCTTAACTTATCTAGAGCATCATTCAAAGAAATAAACAATGCGTTAATGTCGTGGTTAGAAGATAATAAGGTGATGTCGTCAGCATATAAAATAATTTTTTGTGTAAGTAAAGAACGAAGGCAAATCATTTATAAATAAATTAAATAGTAGAGGCAAGAGTAGAAGAGGTTACTCCTGAATAAGCCATAAAATAGTGCCAGTTAGAGAGAAAATCAGTTAACCATGCTAAAGGTGGGCCATGAATATTAAATATAGTGGCAAGTTTTAGTACAAGTATCGTAACTCAATTGGAATCGAATCAAATGCTTTAGTGAAATCAACAATGATCGCCGCCACATGTTGACTGGAGGCCATTTCCAAGGAAATGAATTCAATGAGTTCGTAGCGTGCAGTGTCGACACTTCTGCCAGGAGTGAATCCATGCTGAGTAGGATGAATTAGATTATAAGAATGAACAAAGTGTGAGAGATGCTTAAAGAATAGCTTTTCAAATAATTTAGCAAATAGGGGTAAAACAGAAATAGGGCGATAATTAATAAACGATTTAAGGGTCTCCCTTTTTAAAAATTATGGTTGTGATTAAGGTTGCCTTAATTTGAAAAGATATTACTATATTTATTTATTTGCTTAGTTACTTTTCAAACCCGCTTGTTTGTTAGGGTCATGGGGGCAGCAGCCCTATGGAGGATCTCCAGCGATCGCGATCTTCCGCCATCAGGCGCATGTTCTCCCTGGTAATACCCAAGCGACTCGAACCCAGATTCTCGATGTAGTCTAGCCACCTGGTTCTAGGCCGACCACTTGGTCTCTTACCCACCGGCTTGGAAAATAACAACTGCCTAGGAAGACCAGTTTGCGGCATCCGTAAGACGTGGCCATACTAGCATAACTGAGATCTCTCAATGCGGAGAAGTAGCGGCTCAACACCTAAAGACTCCCTTATTGTGCTGCTGTGCACTCTTATCTAGTAGGGTAACATCTGCCACACCTCTCAGAAATCTCATTTCGGTCGCTTGTACCCACAATCGCACTCTTTCGGTCATTACCCAAGCCTCATGACCATAGGTGAGAATGGGGACAAAGATAGATTTGAAGACTGAGAGCTTGGCTTTGTTACTATATTTAATCAGGTTTAATTTTTCCTTGCAATTTTCTTCTTCGAAAACTGGTACTACTGCAGAATGTGTATTACGAATGCAACGCGGCAATGAAGTAGATGCGAATACTTAACTTTAATTGAAGAGTGGAATTGCCGATGTTTTATCTTTGAAAGTGCTTAGCACGTAGTAGTTTTAAAGAGTCTTGGAATTCCGCAAGTCAAGGGCAAGGCCCTTAGTTGGCGACCTGTAGAGGGACGGCTGTACTAGTGGTAACTCTGGAAAAAATTGAGGGAAGAAACTGAAAATGAAAAGGGGTGGGGGATTGAAATGGATATTTTCGTAGCCATGTTCCTCTCTGAGGTATTAGTTTTCTATTGTTTTCTCCCACAGTTTTTGAATATGGGTTATCTGTTTCTATTAGGGTCGACAAGAAGATGCTGAAGAGTTTTTAAGTTGGATTTTAAATAAACTTCATGAAGAAATGGTGGAATTAATGCTGTCATCTACACCTGGTGAAACAAAACGTAAGATGGAAAGCATGTTATTATAAAATTTCTTAATCTATAGTTTTTTTTTTGAAATGCTATGTTCAGAAATAGTGTAAACTTTCAAAATTTCCCCATTCTGTATACAGTAGAATCTCGATAAGTTGAATTTCGAGGGAACAGCAAAAAGCTTCGATTTATCGAGTTAAGTAAAATACAAAAAGTGTATATCTTTTTTTTTTTCTATTGGTGTTGATGGCTGTTCAGTTTTTATTGCAAATTATTTGGTAGGATGTGTATTTGGCCAATTAGAATCAAGTACGCTTGTAAAGCCAATCAGAAGTGGTTATGAATGAAAAGTAATCTGAACCTCTTGTGAAAACTTCTACAGTCGAACCTCCGTAGAGCGAACGTCGATATAGTGAAATTCTCTCTATAACGAAATTTTTCTGTGGTCCCAGCAAAAATCTTATTGATTTAATGCTTTTTCAATCTCTATATAGCGAAATCTTTATAGCGTAATTATCCCTATAACGAAAGGATTTTTCGGTCCAGACAATAAATTTTAAGGTATATTTTAGCTCTTTATTACGAAATTTGGTTCCCAAACAACCAATAAACGAAATCATCGCAAACTGCCAACAAGTGAAGTTAAAAACAAGCTCTTACGTCATAAGCTCTGCCCAGTCGGCTGCGGCTATGGCATTAGGCTTATTTAATCGGCAAAATTACGAAGAGGTCTTGAGAACGTTATTGCACCAAACTACAAACTATCCATGATGCACTGCCCAGCAATAATGGCGGCCTGCTGAGATGTTTAAACAATGTGCAAGCATGTTAAAAATTTATTTTCTAAGAGAATCGGCACGAGAACTACTACGAAAGCTTTCGAAACTCGGAAGATTTTTTATATTAAAAACTTTAATGTTTGTTCAAATTTATGAATTTATTTTATTGAAAGTTTTAAGCCCATAAACATTTTTGTGAAATGTAATTTTACCGATGCCGATGAAAATATACTCGTCGGCCTTAATATACATGCTTATGGATACGTTCTATCGGTATTTTTATGTAAAATGTGTATTACAGTATTATTTTCGACTCGTTCTGCTTTCAAATTTTAATTATTTCAGTAAAAATAATCGCAATCCAAACAAAATTTTCAGCAATGGCGGCCTAGATGACTTTAGATAGGCAGTGATGTCACGTATCGTATCGAAAAAGTTTTGATCTTAATGTTAAGAAGCCTTCAAATTAATAAAAAAACACTAAATTTTTTATATACAGGGTAAATACAAAAGTCTGAACCCCCCCTTTTATTTTTTGAACCGAAGCAGATATGTCAATTTTGATGATTCCAATGAATAGGAAGTTGTGGGTGGCCTATCCCATGGTGCACTTTTCATCATCCCAAATATGCAAATTAGGACACATTCAAAATTTATCTCAAACACCGTAAGGGATAGAGAAAAAAACCCAATTGTAAACTTGTTCAGCATAAAAAAACAAACAAAACAAAATAAAAAATCATCCAAATCGGACCGACCAATCACCCACAAGCAGAAGATCATGTTGACCATTTCCGGAACAGTGTAGCTTGCCATCCTGGAATTGTTCTGTCTTCTGTGTGCTGAAACGTGCCTTTTATTTGCTTTTCCACATGAAAGTGAATGTGAGTATGGTAATTTATGTTAATTTTTTGATTTGCATGCTTTACATGGTGGAAATATCAACATTCAGTTTTCCTTGTCCAGTGTGACTGTTAGTAAGCTACGATTGGTTGGTCCGATTTGAATAATTTTTTTTTGTTTTGTTTGTTTTTTTATGCTGAACAAGTTTGCAATAGGGTTTTTTTTCTCTATCCCTTACGGTTTTTGAGATAAATTTTGAATGTGTCCTAATTTGCATATTTGGGATGATGAAAAGTGCACCATGGGATAGGCCACCCACAACTTCCTATTCATTGGAATCATCAAAATTGACATATCTGCTTCGGTTCAAAAAATAAAAGGGGGGGTTCAGACTTTTGTATTCACTCTGTATAAATACTAAATTTAAAAAATATAAATGCAATTATCAACAATTTACACATCAAAATTATGCATATTTTAACACCACCTCCATGCAACGAAATATCTATATAGCGAAATGATTTTGCCGGTCCGTTGAGTTTCGCTCTACGGAGGTTCTACTGTAATAGAGAAGAGATACGCCGACATCAGTTCGATTTATAGATGTCCAGATTGATTATATTCGATTTGTCAACTTCAATTTTAAATGCTAATGTTCCTCAAAAAATAAAATTGATTTGCGGAAGTTTTAATGCTTTGAATTATTAATTATAGAGATTTTAGCCCCGTAGCGGAAGGAAATTTCAAATTTATCCGTAGGAGGAATTCAATATATCGAGATTCTGCTGTACTTTAAATGTTAAAAAGTCTTGTTTTCTGTAATTTCATTTGCGTGGAGAAAATTTATTGGTAATTTCTTGCATTTAGCATGGAAAATTTTTTTTTTTTTTTTTTTTTTTTTGTAGAATATTTTGTCTAAAGTACAAAACGTTCTTTGTTCCGATGCGTAGTTTTCGAGATTTTTCAATATATTCACTTAAATTAACCACCATGTGTATCCCTAGAAAGCTTCTTAATCATGATACATTTATAAAATTTTTAAATAAAACTTACGAATTTTCTTTTTCATCTGAAATGAACTTTTTTTAAAAAAACTTTTTCATACAATACAGTTAAAAACGGCAATGTTTCTTCAAACGGAGAAGTGGTGAATCATATTCATGAAGATGGCATTGAAAATGAAAGCGACTGGCTAGTCATAGGACATAAAAATAAAGGATGCACAACACGATCGGTAATTAAAGAACTGCGTAATAAGATTTGGTTGGAAAAAGATAAGATCGTAAGAATTTTTTTTTTTTTTTTTTATTCATGCAAACAGATACCATGCAGTCAATCTCCAATTCAGGAAATATTTGGAGGCCAAACTTGTTCAATGTTGCATCAGGCAGGATCAGCAAAATCGCTGACTCTACAACCTTTTTTCACTTTGCAATTGGATATTCAAGTAAGCTCAAATAATTGTATACTGTAGTTTGTTTAGTGCGAGTTTGTAGGGAGTGGTAGAGAATTTTATACCAACCGATGACAGTAAAGAAGTCACACTGATCACTTCAGGCGCATTCGTGCGAGTTGTTGATCTCTGGGAAGGAGAGATGAGACGTCCGTTAAGAGGCTGAAGGAGTTGGTCCCTGTGTGAGGAGAATGCGAGGGTAGAGACGTCTCGTGATACCTTGGAGCATAGTGATTAGAATTAATAAGTGTGATTACTCTCGTAGTAACCGATGCTAAAACCGGGCGAAAGGCGGTTGTGCGAAATAACAGCGCTGCTGTCGATATCGACCAAGTCCGTAGCGTTTTTCTTCTTACTGCAAATGGGAATTTCACGTTTTGTGTCAAGTTTGTCGTATTTTTTATTGTTTCACTATTTATAAGTGATGAGTGTGATATAATGTGCTATTAGTGTAATAGCAGGAAATGACTTCTTGTTCTGCTGATTCTCCTGAGGGGACGAGAGGGCCAATTTTCAATCTATCGAGGCGTTTTTCTTAATAAAATATTAGCATAAATCAAAAAATTTTGAATGATATATACGAGGGTTGGGGCAAAAGTCATGGCAACTATTTTTTTTCTTGAAGATACCAGTCCGGTTGGAAAATGTAACTTATACAGACGAAAGGACAAGGTGTTAACTACATTTGTGGAGAATGAATAGCACTGAAATACCGTAACACACTAATTTATTACGGTAGTTTACAGGGCAATATGGTCGTCACGGTGAACGTTGCTCATCACTGGTTGACACACGTCCTTGCTGAAACTTTCCTACCCACCGTGCTACTGTACGGTATGGTAGGGCATTATTCCCAAGGGCTTCCACTAATTCACTGTGACATTCCATCGCATTTCTCCCTCGGAGAACGACTATTTTGATGTAAGCGCGCTGCTCAACACGGGTTACTTCCATCTCGCACGACACTCGCCAACCGACTGATTTCACAGCCCTCGCTGCGCTACTACCAGCTATCACAGAGCCATCTGTTGTTCTGCATACACACTATGCCTGCAGAACTTCCACACGACACATATACGTTTGTGATTTGGTCACATATCTACAAGAAAAAAAATAGTTGCCATGACTTATACTCCAACCCTCGTATATTTTATTACTTTGGATGCAAAAATTCGAAATTTCCCGTGGTGTTACCTTTAAGAAACGGTAAGAATTAAAAAAGAAATTGAGTTTTAAAATTAATTTTGAAAGCTACTGTTAACGTTTCATCTTTTTCCTTGTAAGCGAATACTAAAAATCTCCGACTCACTGGTTGAAAATGCATGCAGTGACATCTTGCAGATGCGCCAGAAAACTGTGCAAGTAATCACACATAATAATTCTATTCGTTATGCTTGGAGGGATTTTTATATAAATTGGGATACAATCGGTACAGAATGAACATAATTGGGATAAATAAGTATCCCTGTTTATCTTCCAAAAAAATATGGACGTCTGGTCACCTTAATAACAAGGGCATATCATTCAACCCAGCACAATCAATCCAGTGTTCTGGTTGATGCTGTTCTTTATCCCTTGCAAAAGCAAACCATCTCCTCTAATCATTTCGGGTACTTCTTTCGTAAATTTCATCTGGAGATGCCTCTGAACAGCAGTTACTGATGAAGTCATTGTACAGGGCGTTTCTACACGTTTATTACTCCAAAACTCTTACAGATTTTAACATGATTTTTTTTAATTCACAAAGAAAAACTCAAAAAGTTTCTAAGTCTCGCGTGAGTTGATAATGAAAAATGCGGTTGGCACATTGTTCCATTTTCCGCGAGATGCAGTAAACAATGGCGACTGTTCAAGAAAAAGCTCATTGTGTGTTATGGCTTGCGGAATTTAAGTCTAATGATTATAGTTCAGAGAATGTTCAAAACAAAGTTTAAAAAGGATCCTCCAAATCATAAGTCAATTAAGCTATGGTATGAAAAATTTTTAAACACTGGCAGCCTGTTCCACAAAAAGGGTAGAAAGACTGGTAGACCTTCAGCGACACTACAGAGAGTAGAAAAGGTCAGGGAGGCGTTCGATCGTAGTTCCCGTAAATCACTTCGCCAAGCGGCTCATCAACTGGATATGCCGATGACATCCGTACATAAAATAGTGAAGCACGAAGGTCTTACACCGTACAAAATCCAGATGATGCATGAACTGAAGCCAGACGACCGACCGAAACGCAAGAAGTTTGCCGAGGATATGCTCCAAAAAATCGACAATGATCCCACCTTCCTTGAGGACATTTGGTTTTCTGATGAGGCAGCATTCCATACTTCCGGAGCAGTAAAATAACACAACTGCCGCATTTGGGGCTCACAAAACCCCCACGTTCTAAGGGAGCATATACGCGATAGCCCAAAGGTTAATGTTTGTTGCGGTTTAATGCACGATCGAGTAATCAGACATTTGAAATTTGCACATTGAAATTTATTAAGTCATGCTAAGAAACTTTTTGAGCTTTTCTTTGTGAATAAAAAAAGTTCTCGAGTCCACCTGGTTGTGGGTTCGAATCCCGCCGTGGGCATGGATGTTTGAGCGGATCAGTGTTTCTTTCAAAAATCGTCTGCTTATAATAACTGTAATGGCGTCTTACTACTAGCGCCAATATGCAGGTAAATACATGAATTACTCGCGGCACATTGTCTATAGAGTTTGTTTGTCGCGGGCCGCGTACGGATATAACTTGAGTAAAAGGCGCAAAATGACCTTCGTAGTCGACACCAAAGCAAACCAAACCTAACTGAAAAAAAAATCACGCTAAAATTTGTAATCTCAGAACAGGCTTAAAATAACATAAGCGATTGCTAACATATAATATCTTAGTAATATGACCAATAGCAGTATGTAGGTAAGGTTAAGTTGAGCGTACTTACATACTAACACAATAGCGAAATTATAATAAGTAATATACAAAGGGCGCTACTGGGACCTATGAAGGCATAGACCGACAAGCTTGATCCCAGCAGGGGAGAGTCGAGATTAACAATATGCTGAGGTGATCAAATTTCTAGATAAACATTAATTATAATGTAATTAAGAATAATGATGTTTTTTTTTAAATTGGTTGACATTCTTATTATATATAATGGAAATTTACTAGGTGTGCAACGCATGCCAACGGGCACTTGCAGAAGAGAGCCGAGTGAGTTGATTAGTTGGAGGGTAACGATGACCTGTGTGTTTGCTGTTCGACGTGGTCGTGGTGGCATAATCTGTTTGAAATTGAGAAATTAATAGGAGAAATGCAATAAACTAAAACAAACATAAAATGTTTTAACTGTTAAGTTTGAGTAATGACGTTATCTCTTCTCAAATATTTAGATGAGGTTGTTGTAAATATTTGAACAGTTAAAATAAAACCTCAAGGTAGTTGTCAGTTGGAAAATGTACGTCTAGAATCGATTAAAGCAGTCGATAATGACCAATAATGTTAATTCTGTGTAAAAAGAAAAGGTTAATATCTCATCTCCAAACATACCTTATTCCTCGAACTTACTTTTCCGACGTAGAGTGTGTATACTAGCACCTTTTTGGTGAAAAATTAGTCTGTATAAGTATCTTAGAACTCGATAAAATGGATAAAATCGATGAGATTTGTCACTAATGTTATTCCTACGTAAAAAGAAAACGTTAATTCCTCGGTAAAAATTGCAGCTAAAATCTCAAATTTAATTTTCGTAAATAGATTAGAAGTTCTAGCACTTACTGATTACAAAAAGTTGTCCAAA
>JAHWFO010048762.1:0-14723 GCA_023313115.1 Rhysida immarginata | reverse complement strand
AAATTGAACAGGGCTTCGCCGTATATTCAATGAAAAAATTCTATTTGGTGCGCTTTTCTATTATTGTTTACATTTCATTTTTCATTGTTGAAACTATTTTAGAGTAAAAGAATATTTTCTTAGTACGTGATTTTCTCTATAGCAAATCGTAGAGAAAATTCTTTTTCTGGTGATTATTCCTCGATGGCTTGATCGATTTTTCTGAAAATACTTCAAAACCATCTGTGTCCTAATAGGATTAATTGAGCAAAATTTGGTTGACATCGGTCGAGTGGTGTCGGAGGCATTAGAGGACAAAGGTTTTACATTCTCGTCGGTAAAACGCTACGCTCACTCAGCTCAATAATATATTAGGATGAAAAATATAAAACCGGTTGGTAATTGGTTTACTAGTTATAAGAGACCATTATCAATAACAAATATTTGCATTTAAATATTCAATGAGAGCATAGTTAACAGAGTGATTGCTAAAATAATAATACAATACCTAAACGTAAAAAAGACTAGTTAAGAGATGATTATCTTATTAAAGTTTTGACGTATTGGATTAAATATTTCCTAAAAGTTAGATCTGATGAAGTTAATCGTATTTCCTTAGGGATAATTGATATTAGTGTACTTTAAGATAAACTATTATAAAATATGTAAATTAAGAAAAGGTAAATTTTTTCTGTCCTAGGGTGAAAACATTTTGTGCATCAAATCTGCTTTAGAAGGTTTAGTGATGAAAGAAGCTTTACAAGGTTACACATGCAGTAATACTAATCAGGAGGTATTAAAAACTATTTATTTATTTATTTAGTTAGTTAGATCCACAAAGAAATAATTAAATAATGTGGAACCTCCATTATTGAAAACGAAATTCAAAGGACTGGCCAAATTACCGGGTGATTCAGTCAATTTCTGACCCTTTCACTCGAATGACGTGCATTAGGGATAAACAATTGAAAGAATATGAGCGCCATATCGAATTTCTAAATAGTTGGAGTTTATATTGTTGGATGAAAATCGTATTGTTGAAAAATGGCGCCCGCTTTATCAACAGAGCAGAAATGCAAGGTTGTCGAATGGTATTTCGAGACAAAATCACCTGTAACTGTGCAAAGAAAGTTCTGGAAGGAGTAGAAGTGTCGAGACACACCAGGCAGGCAAGCAATCGTGGATTTTGTCAAGCAATTTCGTGCCACTGGATGTGTTAAAGGCAAGGAAAAAGGCGGGAGCGAAGCTCGTGTTTGAACGGCCAAAGTTGTCGAAAATGTTCGCTCGAGGTTGGTCGATTCCCCTACCAAAAAATCTGTTTGCCGCCTATTTATTGAAGAAGGGCTGTCGTATATCACGACGTGGCGAATTTTGAGAAAGGATTTACACCTGTTCCCGTATAAGATCCATGTTTATCAGGAGTTAACAGACACTGGAAGACAGCAGCGACAACAATTTGCGATTGAGTTTGGAGCAGAAATGGAAGCCAATCGGGACATCGTGGACAACCTGTGGGTGTCAGATGAGGCCTTCTTCCATCTGTCAGGTGACTTAATAAACGCAACGTTCGTTTTGGGGTTCCCAGCACCCTCATGGGATCCATAAGTCACCTCTTCATCCACGAAAGGTTATGGCTCGGTGCGCAATTTCCAAAAGAGGTATCATTGGTCCGTTCTTTTTTGAGGGCACCGTAATGTCACGGGCTTACCTTAACATGTTGGAAACTTTCTTCATCTCCGAGCTGCGAAGGAGGCGTATACCGCTTCGACATCAATGGCTTCAACAAGATGGGCTAGGCCTCACACCACTTTCTCAATCAGAAATTCGGAAATCGTGTCATTTCAAACAGGTTTCCAGATCGATTCGGGGGTGGCTTTCTTTGGCCCCCTACAAGTCCTGACCTAAACCCGTGTGATTTTTATCTCTGGGGGTTCCTTAAAGACAGTGTGTTCACTACAGCACCAAGAACCCTAGACCAGTTGCGAAAAAGCATTGTTGACTGCTGGTTATGAAGTTTGTTCATAGAGTTATGAACAAACTTCACCATTCGGCTGCGAGCGGTTCAAAACTTTCGTGGTGGCCACATTGAGCATATCATCAAGACTTTTCCACGGGAATAAAAAACTCCGAACTATCATACTGAAATGCTAAGTTTGTAAACATTAATGGGTCAATAAATCATAGTACTGAAATGGTCAGAAATTGACTGAATCGCCCTGTAGTTCATAATATAAGTATTATGTTGCATGGAGATGGTGTTTAAATTTGACATATAAATTGTTAAAAATTGCATTTATGTATTTTAATTTAGAATTTTATGTAAAAATTTTCGATATTTGACATTGCTGCCTATCTAAAGTCATGCAAGTCGCCATTGCTGAAAATTTTTTAATAAATATTTTATGGAAAAATACCAATAATACATATCACCTAAGTGTTCATGTTAAGGCTGACGAGTATTTTACACCCGTCGTCTCAGTAAAATTAGCATTTCACATCATTATTTACGACCAAATATTAAACTTTTTAATGTAAAAAAAATTCTTTTGAGTTTCGGCAGCTCTGATATGCCGATTGCTACAAGAAATGGTTTTTGACATCCTCGAACATTTATACTAGGCACGCTACCATTATGAATTTCACAAGTGCAGTGTATTCTCGGTAGTTTGGTTTGATAACGTCGTTCTCAAGAGCTTTTCGTAAGTTTGCTAATAAATAACGTAATGGTATTGCCAGCAGAGCTTTTGAAGTAAAAACATCGTTTACCTTCGCTTGTTGGCTGTTTGCGATGATTTTGCTTGTTGGTTGCTGGGTTGTGCTAAATGTAGAAACCAAATTTTGTAATAAAGAGCTAAAACATAACTTAAAGTTTATTGTGGGGGACAGAAGAAACCTTACGTTATAGGGATAATTATGATATATAGATTTCGCTTTATGGAGGCTGAAAAAGCATTACCATAAATCTTCTACTATGATGCGAATTTTTTTGGCCTAAAAAAGCATCTAAATTTGCTGGGTCGTATTATATAAGAGGATAAAAATCAGCCCTCTGACGACTGCGGCAGGAGGAGATTTTGTCCTGATATACATTAATTACATTGCATATTCAGTGTCCAGTTCATTATACAATAAATTAATTCACTTTTTATTCGAATTTCTCGTCGCCAACATCTAACAACATCGAAAATAACTTCTCCCAAACATCGATACTTCTAAATAGGCCTACTTTCAAACTGCCTCGAACCAAAGCCTACAAGAAAGCTTATGCAGTGAAAACATTAAACTGAATAAAGATCACTTGTCTTTTTATTAAGAAAATTGATGTACTGTTGTGTTTTTTTGTCGATGTGCAAGTGAGAAAGCTTTCCATCTCAATGTAGGGCTATAAACTTCCCAACTGACTCGATGAAGTCGAGGCAGTTGCTTTTGTCGAAGTCGATTTTGAAGGTTTTTGAATATTAAATATCCAGACTATTTAAAAATAAAGATTTTTTTTTTTGTATAAGTTTGCACATTTTATTTCTCGTGAGGAGTCAAAAATGGGGGTCGCATTATACAAGAGGATAGGATTTTTGCCGATTTTTTTTTGGGCTGAAAAAGTGGAGTTGCATTATACAAGGGGTCGCATTATAGTAGAAGATTTACGGTATATCCGTAGTATTTTTCTGGAACCACAGAAATCATTATTCTTTATATGGAGGTTCTACTGTATACCATAAAACTTTGATTAAAGGCCGGGTATTCAAATAAGCACTGGTCTCGAGTAAAGGCCTGGTGATGTTTTAAAATTAGATTAAATGCCGGGTCTGATTGTTTTACGGGTTAATTGTATAAATTCCAGCTTTTTTTTTATTCCCTTAAACGCCAGGTCTCGATTAATTGTCGGGTGGATCAAGACTATTGTGACAAATTATCGCCCAGGCCTCTATTCAAGGTTTGACGGTAGTTAATTGTTGTTACATTAATTTATTTTGTCTTTTGTCTTTACAGGTTGAAGCATCTCGAAAAATCACTTTAGAAAAGTTACCGGTAGTATTGATATTGCACTTGAAGAGATTTGTTTTTGATCGTGATGGTGGATGCCGTAAACTCACAAAGAAAATAGATTTCAATTTTGATTTGGAATTGAGTAAAGGTAGTTTGCAATTCACAGTAGTTGTTTATGTTTATTTTCTTTTCATTTTTTGTAACACTGACGTTTCTCATTAAAATTTGCTATACGAGGCAGATTCTTACCTGGTTTACTTAATTGCACTTTATCATGAAGATGTTTCTGGAAAAGAGAATGTTATGAACCATGTGCGAGAAAACAATAATTTCAAATGATTCAATTATCGGACTCAGTATGTAGTTCCATAATGATGCTATAATTTCTTATGCTTTATAAGCATGTTTAAATACTGGAAAAAAAAATAACATGGAAGACTGATATTGCTTCAGAAAACCAAATTTAAATCAAAAAGATAAACTATGAAGATTTGCTTTTGAAAAGCAATAAAGTAATTTATTTAAATCTGTGCACTCACGGAAGTCAAAGCGATCTTGTGCAGTCACGGAAGTTCGACTAACTTTGAATCTCCCGATCTTGACGTGGTTTTTCTTTCATTGGATGGACTAAAGTATTAGTTTCTCCCTTTGCGTCGCTCTTCGTTCTATACAATGAAGGAATGGCATATTCTTTATAATATAGTCAAAGTCATAATTACAAAATGGCTCAAGTGTCGTTAAAGATATGTTAGGCTTATGCTATACAAAAGTAGAACAAAGGCTTTCCCTGATAAAGAAAATTAATTTTAAAAATAAACAATGTCAAATGTGTGTTTTTTTTGTATTCTAATCTCCATCTCAAAAAGTTTTTAAACTGCTTGCAAGGTAGGAGCTGAAGCGATGTACGTGGCGCTAACGACAGTCATATTGAAAATTGCGACTATAGAGAGAAAACCATGATGGTTCTCATGCGTTCTGTGGTTTCATGAGAGTAATCACTGATTAAGCTGCAGATGAGATTTAGAAATGAGTATGGACGCGAATCTCCTAATGTTAAGAGCATCAAACGTTGCTATGGTAAGTTTATAGAGACAGGAAGCTTTCCTGACCTTCAGGATTTGGTAGGCCTAATGTGAATGACGACACGACAGACGAACTTCAACTCGTCGTGCTTCAAGGGAACTTGGCGTATTTCGGAGCACAATGGTTAAAGTTTTGCGTTTTTATAAGGTGCAAATCAGTCAGCCCTGCAACCAAACGACTGCCCTGCCATCAAGCCTTTACTCCGGAGATTCTCAGGCACATTGATGAAGATAATTACTATCTTCAATGTGTGTTTTTTTGGATGAGGCCCCACTTTTCATGTATCTGGGTAGGTGAATAAACACAGTGTTCAGATATGGAGGTCAGAAAACCTGCTTGTTATGATCGAACATGAGAAGGAGTCCCAGAGTTAACGTTTGATGTGGGCTAATGGATGATAAAGTTAATGGGCCTTTCTTTTTTGCTGAGTCCTCGGTTACAGAACCACTTTATTTGGACATCTTGCGGTGCTATGTAGCACCAATCATTGGTAACTTAGCAACAATTTCATGCCCTGCCACATTGGGCGTTATCAGTTTGTGAATTCCTCGATTCAACATTTTCCAACCGACGATTTGGAAGAGATGGTCCTATAGCATGGTCGCCACGTTCTCCAGACATAACGCCCTTAGATCTTTTCCTGTGTGGATACGTTAAGTATAAAGTGTTTGTTACACATTAAAGGGAAGAATAACAAATGTGATATTGACTATGACAGAAGACAAGTTGACGAATACGTGGCGAGAAATTGAATGTCGTTTAGAAGTTCTCGGAGCTACGGATTCTCCACATGTTAAAGTGTATTAATGATGTGAAGAAAAACTTTTTGAGATGAGGATCATAACACAAAAAACCGTATGCATATCAAATGTCAGGTTGCAGAGATCATCTTTAATGGCGCTCTAGAAAGGACAACTTCACACTTGCAATTCGAAATAACCCCCATTGCAATCCGAACATTGTTGCCAACGATTTGGCATCTTCTCGAGCCCTCTCCGATAGAATCCATGGTCACGGGACTCAATAAACCCCCGGAATGCGTTTTCGACGTCTGCTTGGGTTAGGAAAATTATCCAGGCTCTGGAAAAGATGGTAGTCGGTAGGGGAGAGGTCTGGAGAGTACGTGATGGGGGTGGAAGCACCTCGTAGCCCAGGGCCTGTAGCGCCTGAATGGTTGTTCGTGCAACGTGCAGACGCGCCTTATCATGCAGCAGAAGGATATTTTTGCGATGCACAAGCACAGGTTGTTGCTGACACTGTTTTGTGTGCATATGATGCAGTTCATGACAGTAGGTCGCAGCATGATCGTCTCTCCCTGCTGCAGGAAGCGGTAATGCACCATACCACGGATATTCCACCAAACTGTAACCATGAGCTTCCTCGGGTGCAAGGGGGGTTTAGGGAACACCTTGCCTATGGTCCTAAGATGTCTGCTGACAGTCGACGCTGATACAGCATGATCCCCTGAAAGGTCCCGAACAATTTTTGACGGGCCCTCTTCCACAGGTCGCTTCAGATCAGCGTCATTCAACACGTTGGGCGATCTACCGCGTGGCTCTTTTGCCAGGTCCGTTACTTCCGCCCGGAATTTTCGGAACCAACGTTGGACAGTACGTTCATTTATGGTGTCTACACTGAATACCTTATTGACGTTTCGAGAGGCATTGGATGCAGTGTGATTCAACCTGAACTCATAATTCGTATGAAGTCATGACTGTCTTTGCTTGGGTTCAAACGCTATTAAATATCATCAGAGACATGCAAGTTTCAGGCAGCTGGTCGCTGATAGGTTTATCTCTGAGAATGTACCAGTTTGCTGTGGGTACTTGCTACTAAACGTGGAAACCGTGCTGAAGCGCGGAACCCACCTCGAAATCTGACACTTGATATGCAACGACCTGATATTTATCTGAGATTTTTTTTTTTTTTTTTTTTTTAATAATTTTCTTTATCAGGGAAAGATTTTGTGCTCATCTTGTACATCTGGTTTCAAAGTCACAAAAGCAAATATGATATGGACAATGTCTCTGGGGTTCATCTATTCCAAAACTGGCAGTGAAAATCCTGTGTTGACTGCAAATGGTATCCCAGGAGACGAGAGCGTGTCGGGCTGCTCCAGGCCTGTTTCAGCCTCACTGACGTTTTCCTTGAAAAATTTTTCCGTCCACTGGAAATGTATTTGGGGTCGATTGCTGTCAAGGAATAGACTTCAGAAAAAAGCTGATTGGAAGAAGTATTGGCCAGACCAGAACTTGTTGGAGAAATGAATTTTGCTGATGTTTATCATTGACGCCTTCACTTGAAAACATGCTCATGAGGAGCGTGATGTTTGTTCATTGACACTTGTGTTTGTCCTAAGAGCTAATGCAACTTAAAACTAATAAAAAACTCTTTCACTACAACGATTATAGATTGAAAATATACAACCTGATACTGTAAGTACTTTAAAATCAATAAATAAAAAACACCTGCTGGACGCTTTTGAAAGCATTGCTATCCAACAATCGGATAGAAATTTAATAATACCGTATTTACCTGAATCTAAGACGAGGTTTTTTTTTCAAATTTAGAGGGCAAAAAATGGGAGGTCTTCTTAGAATTGGATCTTTACCCCTATGACCGCATGCGATGGGGGAGGGGGTGCTTCACTGCAAGAGTCATTTGCTGTTTTCGATCTTTATAGGCAGTAGCACAACTATGCCGTTTTCATCAAACATTACATTTCATCCTCTAATAAATATTAACTTTTATGTTGGGTGGGGAGAGAAGCTTCACAAATAAAATAGTTGAGTTTGAAACTCTACGTCGGATCAAATATCGGGTCGAACTTTGAATACATGTATCGGATCCATGTAGCCGATTCAAAAATTTTTCTAGCTAAAACAAAGCCAAAATCCGTTGAAACTGACTGATTCAGTTGTACTAATGAATTTTTTTAGCAGACTTTTGGCATAATTTTGATAAAAAATCAAAAAATTTAGCGGGCGATACTGATTTAAGTCGCCATTACTATCCCATTAGTCTTAGTGTTTGGCCATTAGAGGAAAACGAGACCGAGGGAGTTATCCAATGAAATTGCTTGTTTTCCACATGCTTCGTAAGAATAACAGATTGCACAACAACTTAAAAACATAGGGTGTGTCTAAAAAGTCCGACCAGTCGCGATCAGTCAAAGCCCGTCACAAAGCTCATTTTAGAGTCATCAGTGACTGACTCGAAATTTTGACTATGTTCGATCGACACGGGAACGACGCAAGCATACGCAGCTGACTTTATTCATCGCGATTAGTGCGACCAGTCGTATTATGAATCGAGCGTCGTCCAAATCGGGAGAAAATTTAAAAGGCAGGTATGCCTGCATCGTTCCCGCGTCGATCGGACATAGTCAAAATTTCGAGTCAGTCACTGGTGGCTCCAAAATGAGCGTTGTGACGGGCTCCACAGTGACTGAACTGTTGGCTCCAAAATTTCGCGACCGGTCGGACATTTTAGACACACTCTTAAAGAATTTCAATACTGTGGGAGTACATATAGTTCGGTTTTTGACTTAAATTTTTTTTTTTCTTGAAATACTTGCAAATTTTGAGGGGTTGTCTTATATTTAGGTCGTCTTGATTCAGGTAAATACGGTACTTAACCTAGATAGAGGCCCGATTAGCGACTCCCCTCTAATTCGATGGTTGACCCAAGTAACCAATGAGAGAAAATGATTTTTTATGTTTTTCTTTTATTGGTTGTTGTTCCTTATACGTACTCAGCTGTTTCTAGACACAGGCAGTTCTCTCAGTTTCCGTGAGGAGCTCCTGGGCTGCTGAATGATGGAAGCAATTGCTTGCGAAAAGTACTTCCAGTATCAGGTTGTATATTTACAATCTATAATCGTTGTGGTGAAAGAGTTTTTTTATTAGTTCTAAGTGTTGCATTACAATTGTCCACATTTTTTTTTTTTTTTATCTAAGAGCTAATAATGAGCTCGAGACTGAATATCTCATGATATTACAAATCTAAAATATTGTTTATTTATTTATTTTTAGAGTTGCTTAGTTCAAGTCGTTTGCCTGTCAAACATAGAAAATACCGATTATTCGCAGGTAATGACCTCATCGATTATGTAGTTTATGTAATTTTCTTTTATTTTCTAATACCGTGAAACCAAATTGTTAACAGCTTTTCTTATTCAAATATGAAGAAAATAAAATATCGCAGCGCGCTTGGACTGTCGAATAATGTGGTTGGGGGGGGGGGTCTGCTCTTCCAAATGCACCCGGTCTCAGTTCGCTCCGAGCATTAGGAGCGGTAGGACATGTCTTTGCACGAAGTCTGTTTTTCGATTGTGTCACAGCACGATGAAGCGTTCGCTGGAACAGCGGTACGCGATCAAGTTTTGGGTGCGGCTTGGGAAGAACGCAACAGAAACTGACATCAAAGACGTCTTCAAGCTCCACCACGACAATGCTCCCAGCCATAAGGCCTTCGTCGTCGCCAACTTCCTGACCTGGAGCAAGACCCCCGTTGTGCCCCAGCCTCCTTACAGCCCTGACTTGGCTCCGTGTGACTTTTTTTTGTTCCCTCGACTGAAGAGAGAGCTGAAGGGAAAGCACTGGGAGTCGGTGGAGAACATCCAAGCTCATGTTACAAGGTTCCTGAAAAACATTCCAGTCGAGGAATTCCAGGCGTGGCCGAATCGTCTCCGCAAGTGTATTGATGCAGGTGGAGACTTATTTTGAAGAATTTTAACCATTTGTACCAAGCGGATCAATAAACCTATTTTACCCAGAAAATGCGCATTACTTTCATAATGCACCCTGTACACAAAACTTATTCCAGAAGCCGTAATAGATAGGGACCAGTTATTAATTACAGACTTGTTCTACGTTCAATTATGAACAGAATAAAAAAGAAAACCTTTCTAATCTTTGTTTTAATCTCAAAGCTTGTTAGTGTAACTGCAGGGATAGCTAACTTTGAGTACGGACAAATCGCAAAATGCATAGGTCTATGCATGCATGATAACTTTGACTTTGGGTTTCATGTGTGTTTCCTAAATCGTATTTCATTTACAGGACAGTTACGCGAGATTTTGTTACCGTGAGAGATGCGCAAGAATACGCTTTTGGGATTATATTGTGCGAAAAACAAGCTCGTTAATTTTGGAAATTGTCAAAATTGTAATAGCAATGATTAAAATATAAAAAGCTTGCAATATGTCTTAAATATTTCCTAAACTGGTAAAAACATGGAGACGGTTAATTTCTCCATGGGTAAAAATTAAAAGTCGTGTTCCCTAACTTTACGGGAGAACTGTAACCCAGCCTAGTCACGTTAATGGATTCATTACTGTATCATCTCTTGTTACATTTACCTGTCTTTAAGATAATGAAAAAGATGTGGCGCACAATTAATATACCAATTTATTTATTAACAAATTCACACAAGGGGGGGAAAAAAAAAATATTAACGAAAGCCCAGTGACATTAGCGACGGGGGCCATGATTCTCCATTGTAAGTTCACATCCATACGATCACGCATCGCTAACGTTCAGACACCAGCAATCGTGACTTTTTTTTTTTTTTTCCCCCAACGGTGTAAATTTAATTATAAGTTCTCAAACTATGGAAAATCATTTACTTATTAAGTAGGGATGATTTAGTAATAAATTCAGATCATGAATGTGATCAAAGATGAGAAAATCTGGACACGTTGACACCCCCAAAAAACGCTACGCCATAGCTCAAGTATAGACATGAAAATAAGTAATAGAAAGACTCGTTTTTCAAACAAAATTTCGTGAGCTTTATTATTTTATCATCTCTTCTCGTGGAGGTCGAGGGAGGGGGGGGGGGGAAATCAAAAGTTGGGGGCAATGCCTTCATGTGGTGCTGTAATTTTAAAATTATTTCTGAAATGATTTTATTAGTTTTTATTATTAGATTTTATTATTTTATTAGTTCGAGGAGCTTTTAAACAACCTGTTTGACTTGTGTGGTATCAATTTGTTACTGGATGGTTTAATTATGCTTTTAAATACGCGAAGAAATAGCGTTATCGCTTAACATGATGCCATTTAGGAGCTAACCCCTTTCCGCGCATGTGCAGTGGCGATCTACAAAGGCATGTGTTTCAATGATGTGTGACGCCACACATCGTTTTAGTTTGGGGGCGTGGTTATGCATTTTTAAAGTTAATTTTGATAGTTTTTTTAATACTTTTAAGGTCTTTAATGGCGATTTTCATATTCAGCATACCGAAATCTATGTAAAACAAGCCTTCTTTTTAAAAAAGAAATTTCATGCAATTTCCCCATTGGTGATAGTAGGTTATCCAATGACCAATGAAATCACTTATCTGCATATTTTGTGATTGGAAACATTTTGGCGTTGTTCCAGTATGAACATGTTAAAATATCAGTATGACCTATTTATTAATAAAACTGTTATCGGCTTTCAAAATGAGTGTTTTTTGGGCCACCTTGTATGTGTTTTATGTTAGATAAATATTTACAATATTATGGTTTTGGTGCATGTATATTTACCATACATTTTTTTCTCAAAGAAAAATGTTTTATAGAATTAGCATATATGTTTGTTTTATTGTTGACGCACCTTTTTTCGACCCAAAAAATCAGGAAAATTGATTGACTCGTTTCGTTGCCGAGGGCCAGAATTTACACACCCTTCTTACTGATAAGTCAAAAAATAATTATTCGCATTCATCTGAGTTTCCAAGTAATTGACTGAACTTGTCAGCCGCAACATGGTCAGCATAAATATCGTCATTCTTCAATCTCCACAACATCAGCAGAATTATCGTCATCGTCCTTATACAAAGTCTGATCTTTGGTATTTCCATCTTTTGTAAACTCTAATTGTCTGGAAGTCATCCAATTTCACCGTGTTTCTCTCACTCAATCCTTAAAGTACTTGTGTAACCATATGGTTGTACGAGTTCTTAGGCTGTCAGGAATGACTGCTAATGTTGTGTGCAACTTTTAAAAACGAATATTACACTATTATAATAACGGTATTATCATAATAACCATATTAAAAAACAGAAAAAGAAAATAAAACTTATGAATTATTTACTGCAAATAATGGTCGAGGTTTTGGATGTGGAATATTTATTGACCTGTTTAAATGCAGAGTTTGATTTTTGGTCATAAATTTGTCGGTATTAAAACGAGTGTATGCTGTAATTGTTTGTGAATTACTTTTTTTTAAATTTTTTTTTGAATTTCTAAATTTGTTTTTGAAACAAAAAATTTTTCCTCCAAAACATGATGAAAATTTAAGGCTCAGCTTAGATTCGGGGCCAGCTTATATTCGAGCCTATATGATAGGTAGGACATTTGGAAATTTTCAGCATGTGGACTTCGCACAGTTATGAAAACTTGATCTAATAAACGAGATATTTTTTTTTTGCATTTTCAATCAAGATGGCTAACTGCCTAATAAAAGATGCTTAAAAATAGCTTTCAGTATGAAATTCGGGACATAAATTTTGTCCTGCGTTTCAATCTCAGGATGTTAGTTTAAAAAAAAATTACTGTAATGTTCGGTATATAATAAGCATCTAATTTTTTATTTGAGTCTCGAAAATTTTCCCGTATATAATATGCATCTGTGTATTATATGCAATTTATGTACCTAAGAGCGATTCAGAAACAGGGAGTGTTCCACTGTATTTTTTCAAACGTACAGTGCATTATGTTCGTCTTATTTTAATGACTTTTTATATTTCCATAAAATGAAGAAATGAGAAGTATTCACAATAAATGATCATATAACAAAATCTATACATTACATTTAAAATTACATGGCTTGGCAGCTATTCTTGAAAAGCTGCTGGGAAAACCTGGGATCTTGCTGCTAAGGGAAACCAGTATCCCACTTTTCCTTAAAATTTTAAATTCGTCCTTGTTTTATTATCTGATTATTTGACGTTCTTGGCAAGTCAGATCTGACTAGGTCATGTGACCTATGACGATTTTTCTGACTTGGATTCAAGCTGATCTGAGCCAAAGTGCCGAATGCAGAAACTGACTGATATGAAGATGGAAACGACATAAACAATCCCAAGCCCATTGAAACGGCGTTATTGACAATTAGACAAAAAGGAACGAACCACTTTTCCACAAAACGTTCATTTTGCATGAATGTACATTTCAGTCGCTAGGCGGTCTTCTTTCAGCACGACTGAATTGCAATAACGTTACATGGGTATTTGAAAGAAGATCACTTAGCGATTGAAATGTACATTCATGCAGAATAAACTTTTTGTGGAAAAGCGGTTCGTTCCTTTTTGTCTAATTGTTCTACTATTCACAGACTAAGGTAATACTTATCGACAATATGGCTATTATCAGCAGCTGTTGCCATTTTCGAGAGTGAAGAAATCAAAATATTTTTAATAGTATCGGAATAAAAATATAATTATTTTCCTGTGGTAGGAGGGAAGACTTAGCAAAGCGATTGCATGACTATAGGGCAGGGGTTCTCAAACTTTTATTTCTCGCGGCATACCCTTTTGAGAACCTGTTTTTTCCTTGGATCTTTTATCTTCCTTGACCCTTGCTATAGTGGACAGAAGAGAGATTATGTCATGGATTAATTTTTTGACTGACCTTTACGTCACGATTCTAACATGTTTGCTGAGCAGTCAGTAGGCGTATTCGGCAACTCAGATCTGAGTCAGATCTGACTGGATCAGAGGTGCGAAGCGTTCGGCAACTGATTCTGACTGACTGACTGCTCCGAAAACGTATTCGGCAAAGGACTTGTGACAGATTAAATCCAGTCAGAATCATGACATTTGGTCAGTCGAAAAATTCTTGACTGAGGAAGTCAGAAAATTAATCCATGACGTAGCCTCTCTTCTGTCCATTGTAGCAGAGATCAAGGATAACAAAAGATAAGGAAAAAACGGGTTTTAATCTGTTTTTAAAAGGGTGTACCGCGGTACAGCTATGCATTGTGAAATTGCAAGACCTTGCCGCGAAAAAAAAAAATTAAGAAAAGATAAACATAATTAAGGTGTGCTACGAACAAATAAAAGTTTGAGAACCCCTGCACAGGTGATCGTTTCGATACGAAAACTTTTCCCTCCTACTACAGGATAATGATTGTATTTTTATTCCGATAGGATTAAAAATATTTCGTTTTCTTCGCTCTTGAAAATGGCAACAGCTAATAGTAGCCTTATTGTCGTTAACGCTGTTTTAATGAGCTTGGGATAGTGAGGATTTTATTACTAATTGTCGTGTTTATTTTCAAATTAGCCACGTTGGGTTGCTCCATGAACTATCTAATGATCTATTCTGCAGGTCAATGTCGCTTCAGTCTTCAAGTCAGATTTTGCGTTCGGCACTTCGACTCAGATCAGCTCAGATGCAAGTCAGAAAATCGTCATAGGTCACTTGACCTAGTCAGATCTGACTCAGTCAGAACCAGTTGCCAAATGCTTCGTGCCTCAGATTCAATCAGATCTGAGTTATCGAATGTGCCTAGTATATGCAATTTTAGGAAATTGAGAAAAAAGTGAATAAATGTGCTGTAATGTATATTAAATATTATAAACAACTTTGTTTGAAATTCTGTCCCCCTCCCCCGTATTTTTCCAGGTTTTATTAACTGAAAACAGACTGACTATACACAAGTTTTTATAATTATAATATGCA
>JAHWFO010048761.1:0-37840 GCA_023313115.1 Rhysida immarginata | reverse complement strand
TCTCAACCCTTGTGATTTTTGGTTATGGGGATATTTGAAAAGCCTTGGGTATCAAGCACATGTTCCTGACCTCTCAACCTTAAAGGATCAAATAACGTTACATATCAGACTAATTAATGCAGATATGCTGCGAGCTGCTGTAGAAAATGTCGTGTACCGCATGCAGCTATTGGAACAGCACACTGGTGGTCATATTGAAACACATTTGTAATTAAAAATAAAATATTGTTTATTGTTGTTACTAAAGTTGGTTTGTACGGTATTTGTTCATTTGACAATTAGGTATTCATTGTTTTCTTGAAATAAGCGCCCCCTATGGCGACTTTTGGTAATATTTTTTATTTTTTTTTGCAGAAATCGAAACTGCATGTTCCACTAAGTATATACACCAAAATGTACTGCATTTGGCTTAATAGAGTTCCCGCTAGCGAGCTCTGAACACCTCACGTTATTTCTTGCCCACCCGGTATATAGAAAAAATTAAGAAATTTAACTCTTCAACAAGATAAGGCAACAAAATTCTTAAAAACTAACATTTTATTATAATAATTTACATTTGATTTTAAATTCATTGGGAAACAATTTAGCTTTAATTTTGAATTCATAAAGGGCAAAAAAATTAGAATTTATAAAGAACCAAAAATTTTAGACACTTTGCAAGGCAAATAAATTTTTTGGAATTGAATAACTTTATATGTTTTGAGGCTGAAAAATAAAACGCTTGTTAGTTGAGCATAAGAAATTTCTTGTAACAGGGCAAAGATGTTGGAAAAAATCCTTAAGCGCCATTCTCCTAGTTGTGAAAAAAATATAGACGCTTGAAGAATGCTAAGAAATGTCCAAGACTAACTTGTGCTCATCGGCCTCGGTGGCTCAGTGGTTTGCGTGATCGCCTCTGATGCCCGAGTACGCGGGTTCGATCCTGGCCGAGGACGACGAGGATTTTTCAGGGGGAAATCCTGAGATCACGCACTTCCTTCGGAAGGGAAGTAAAGCCGTTGGTCCCGTGTAGTCGTTTGCCGGCTGCACGTTAAAGAACCCTTGCGAGGCAAAATTTGCGGCCCCTATAACGCCGTCCTGAAATGGCCATAGCAGTTGAAAAGGACGTTAATACCAAACAAACCAAACCAAACCTAACTTGTGCTCATTTGCCTTGTTTACCATTTTTTTTTTTTTTTTTTTTTTTTGCAAGTGGAGATTGGCGCTTAAGGACATTTTCAACATCATTGCCCTGTTATAAGAAATTTCTCCGTGCTCAGCTAAATAATGTTATATTTTTAATCCCCAAAACAAAAAATTATTAAAATGATTTTTAATTCAAAATAAAATTTATTCGGCTTGGAAATTGTAAAAAAAAAAAAATTTCTTGAAATTTTAATTTTTGGTCTTTTATGAATTCAAAATATATAGTAATTCGTTTCCCATGGAGTTTGAAATGAAATGTAAATTAATTATAATCAACTGTCGGTTTTCTATGAATGTTGTTTTTTGTTATATTATTTTGTTGAAGTCTGAAGTTTCTTAATTTTTGTCAACATGATTTACTTCAATGTAATTTTATCATTAAAATATACAGTGTATCTAAATGTACACCTTTAAGTGTATATAATATAGTTGAAAGTTGCATTCTAATGGCTTTTGTCACTTATTTTGCTTATCACTTTTTCAATAAAAACAAATTAAAGTAAGTCAAATTAATCCTGTTATTGAAATTAGATTAGTTTGAAGTGAAATTACTATATTGCGGAAAATATATTAATACATTTGCAAAGTCTAAATGCTTTAGGTGTACGCTGTAAACTTAACAGCCAGTCAGCTGCTTGCCAAGCAATTTACTCAAGTGCATTTAATTAGGCGAATATCTATTTTTCCTGCGTAGAAAAATTTTTTTCTGGTTGCCGATAGATAACATTTCATTCATTTCAAGCTTCCATGTGATCTTGGCCGTTTTCGTTAATTACAGACCGAGAAATAATTAAAAATCTAGAAAAAGTCGTAGCACGCTCTATAGAAACGCAGGTTAAACAGCCGGCAGATTCCACCCATCCGTTAGGAGCGCTGCTTCAAGGTCACTACCATCGAAATGCTGAGCTGTCCATTCTATGTTATTCTATGCCCAAAGAGTCACTTCAGGAAGAAAAGACTGCAAGTGTCAAAAGAAAATTACCATTTCTCAACACACCACCATCAAAAAAGCATAAAAAAAGCAAACAACAAATGAAGCTAAACAAATACAGATTAAGTTTGCAAAGAGCCAGAAAACAATTAACTGAAATGCAGGCAAAGTTTATATAACAGTGTTATAATTTTATAATTATCTATAGTTGATATTCGAGATTTCTGGAGTGATTATATTTTTCTTCTTTCTGATCGATTGTTTGTCTTTTATAAATTAGTACATGTGAGATTCATTAGCATTTGTATATTTCATTTTTCGTATAGTTCAATTTTATCAACTTTAGATTCTGATAATGGGAATTATAAAATACACATTAGGAATTATGTGAATATTTTTGTATGATAAATGCACATAAAGCACTATTTACAAAATCTATTTAGCAATTTAAGTTTTAACAGGAATAGATGAGTTGTTCTTTTGTGAAATTTATTTTCAACACAAAATAAAATTGCTTGAAATTTAAAATGTTTTTTTGCTGTTTCTGCTTAAATTTAAGATGTCCAGAAAATAATTTTAAAATTAAAAACATAAGTAAAAAAATGTTAAACTGAAAAAAACTTTGTACAACGAAAGTTTTACTCGGCGTGTTCAGTTAAATTTCCCATTTCAATTGTTAGACATTGCAACAATGTCTAACAATTGAAATCGGAAATTTAACTGGATACGCCCAGGTTTTACTATAGCTCACGGTCTATACATATTTATGGTCATCGAGCTCCATTGTTAAAACGAAGTTTAAGTTTCTAGCTCCCGGTAGGGCGGGAACTCTATTGAAAAGTGGCGCTGCATGTACAATCGGCCCAACTGCGCCTGCAGCGCCGCCCTATCGGCAGATAGAAACTTTACTTTCATATTCAGTTTCAATGAAAATATCTATCGCAGGTTGCGGTCGGCCTTAGTGCGATCTATGCGGAACCTAGCGCGATCTGTTTTCCTTAGCTTCTCGAAACAATGGAAATTGGCCGAATCTCGATGACCATGAATATCTATAGACCGTGCTATAGCTACTATATTATACCGAGCAGATTCGACCGCCGTTACGGAGCCCACTTGTAATAGTAATGCATGCTATAAGAGATTTTTATCTTACTGATTAAAATCTTTGCGAAAATGGCTAAAATTGGAAGAAATGGAAAGAGCAGTTTCAAATTAGTATATGCATGTGCGATGGAAGGCTATTATTACCAACATTTCGATGAAATTTTAATATTTATATGCCAAAAGAGCATAATGTTCTTAAGAATGATTCTTGATTCGCAATTGAATGTTGCACAAGTTTTACCACTTTAAAATCGATACGACTGAAGGACATAACTGTTAAAAGAGAAGATACTAATTTACGGTAAAACTTGGTGTATACAAGTGCAGTGCATTTCCAGCTATAAATACCATGTAAGTCATTAAAAAAAGAGCAGTAAAGTGAATGTCTAACCAATATGTAAAAGGAACGTTAAATTTGAAGTTTTAATTTCGCTGACACATACTGAAGGGTTTTAGTACTGACTTACTTGATGTTTACATGCTATCAATAATGCGAACTTATTAAGTATCTTATAGCCTCGGAATTGTTAGAGGGGGACCTTCCAATCGTTGCCATTGCTCATTGGATACCCTTAACAAAAGACATCATAAGGTGATCCCTTGTATTTTATTGGTATGTAAGCCAATTAGTAAATATATTAGCTTGTATTTTCCGAAGTCTGTAATTTTAGTGGCTTGTAAGTTTCCGCTTTCTGTATAAATTCTGGATTTTCTTGTCATTTTTTATTCGTTGATGAAGGAGGCATAGTCCCCGAAATGCAATTCCGAATGCATTAAAGAATTTCTATGTGGATTTGTGGTTTCCAATTTCCTTCGTTTTATTGCGTAAGAATATTCTATAGTGCATGTGCTTTAAGGCCTCAACACTCTGTAATGATTATTTACCCATCTAAATAGAGGAGAGAATGAGTGAGAGAATAACATAAGCATGATTTATATAATCAAATTTATTAATTGCAAAAAGATGTAAGGATAGGTTTGCGCTCGGTGTTTACGCAACATTCAACTGCGTGTCAGCTTATTGTGTGTCTATTCAATACATTAAAAGCAGGGTATTATTGGTATCCGTAACTTTATTGAAGATGTCGAATTTTCATTTTCGCATAGGATATCAAATTAAAGAGGAATTTTCTAAACGAAGAGATAATAGATAAGACACACATTCCTAAAGTCAAACATGAAATGTTTCCTGCATCACAGAAGAGATCAATAATTGTGTAGGTTCTCACATCTTTATATAATTCAAAGTAATTAACCGCTATTAATATAGCTGTAGCACACAGAGGAGGGATTATAAAGTCTTCTGCAGCTTTTATGTCATATACAGTCCAATTGCAACTCGTAAAACATTCATCATCTGCGGAAGTGAAGCGCTTGTTTAATATTTGGAAGAAAAAGTTTTCAGCGTTTTTAGCTTCTTCAGATGAGTTACAGAATGGTTTATTTTCCACGTCCATATATGGAAGCCTAGTTATAAAAATAGTATTTTAATTGTATTGTTTATTATGAGAGCTTATATTTTAGGGGGGAAATGTTAGATTTCCTGAAAGTGAGTCATAACTCTTGTGAATTATAATATTGAGTAATATTAGTATGCTATCAACAAAGCCATAACGACAAGAAAACACGTTGGGCACAAATTCGGCAAAATGATGAAAGAAAATATCTTTAGCTGCGAAGTGGAGAGCCCAAAAGAGAACTCAACGAAAAGACCACTGATTGGAAAACGAAGGTTGCATACATAATGAGGAGAGGGAAAAAAATGTAAATAACGAGTGTGGCTAGAAATCGGGTCCGTTACCAAATTTCGACTCCTTTTGAAGGAAAAGATGTCCACTCCATGTACAAGTATGCCGTCCAGAGAACTTCAGGAAATGTTATCCATAATTGTGTCGTAGAAGACGATTTAATTGCGAATATTTTCGTCGCCATTACATCAGCACTACGGGGACCACAGATTAATACAGATGGTCAACTCGCCAATATTCATGTGATTAAATATCCTGCAGCGCACGAGTGAGGCATACAAGAAGTACAAATGTCAATACCAATTTTGATTGGATGAATTTTCGTTATTGTTTAAAATTCTACCATTGTTAGAGTTAGACAATCTGTGATTCTACTATGAAGAAGAGCTTTAAAATTGCCCTAACGCTACAGGTATTAAATAAAAATTACCTAGCAAAGCGGTTTCAAAACAAAAACACTTTTGAGAACTGACAAGCAAGTAATACGTAGCAGACACAAACCAAGGGAAGATTTGTGAAAAACTATAAACATAAGCTAAGTAGAAAACAATGCAAGAGCTTAATAAATTGTTGTAAAATCATTTTGATTATTTATTTGTAAGTTATGAATTCCATTTTATAATAAATTAACGAATTTAATTTTATACTGTGTTTAAAGTTGTCATTTCTTATGCTAGCATTACTCATTTCACAATCGGAAAAATTTGTTTTATTAAATTCCAGAATTTTTTATAAATTTTTTAAAATTAATTTAAAAAAACGATCCTAGTAAACTGAGCTCTATGAGTCTACGTCATATATTACTCAAAGAAACATATGTCATATATTTCATAAACGGCGTGATTAGTGGCAATATATCACGTTAGTTTTTTAGTTCTTATCTCAGCCACTAGGTATCAATCCGAACGCTGATTGGCTAATCAACGAAATTGTTTTAACCTTGTAAGTATAGGAATTTGACCATCTATTAATCTGTGATGGGGACCTTAAGGAGAATCGCAGACGTCATTGTCTTCCCCGGTGCCAGCGAGCCACTATAGCTTGGGGCAGGTAACCTTGCAATGCATAAAGATTTTTCTATCGAAAAATGGAAGGAAAAATTCTGCACCTGGGTTCGAACCAGGAACCTCGGCTGTCATAGCCGACGCCTCTACCAGTTGGGCTATCGCAGAGGTGTCGGCCATAACAGCCGAAGTTTCTGGTTCGAACGCAGGTCGCAGAAATTTTCCTTTCATTTTTCGATAGAAAAATCTTTACCTGATGCTTGGTAGGATTATCTCCAGTTATAATATCATTTATTATTTAATTTATCTGTGAGTTCTACAAACTTTCTGATGGTTGGATAGGAGAGATTATCGATCTGTGAGCCAGGTGCCCGCCTTGCATTGGGCTTTCAACCATAACAACTTTGTTATCTTTAAGACACCTTGAGACAGCATGGCTGTTCAGGTGTTTGCGATAGCCCAACTGGTAGAGGCGTCGGCCATGACAGCCGAGGCTCCTTGTTCGAACCCAGGTTGCAAAGATTTTTCTTCCATTTTTCGATAGAAAAATCATTACCTAATGCTTGGTAGGCTTATCTCCATTAATATCATTTATTATTTAATTTACAATGAATAATCAAGAACGGGCAGCGATAAGGCTATGTGCATGCAAGACTGAAATATAGTTCCTAGCATGTTTTAGAAATAAAATTATACAGGGCGTAATTATCTCCTTCAAAAAACTACACTACGATATAGACGAAATTCAGACGATTAAAATGATATAAGATACCTGGGGTTGCAAATCGCAAACAACGCTGTAAATTGAACCTCAAACTAAACCGAATGGCGTGGCGCTGCGTGGCACGAACAAAATTTGGGCGACTGTGTTCGCGCGGCGCGACGCGGCCTGACTGGTTCCCCTGCTCCCCACTACATCATCCTGAAGAAGTCCGCTTTCCACTCCAACGTGACGTACTCTGTTTAATACCGATAGCATTTATCATGTTTTTCCTCAAAAAGTATCGAGGAAATGAACAAATACTGGTAGTTCAATTAGCTTTTGACTTACCGTCATTTTGTGAACACAGTCGCCCAAATTTGGCTCGTGCTACGCAGCGCCACGCCATCCAGCTTAGTCTGACGTTCAATTTACGCCTTTGTTTGCGATTTACGACCCCAAGTATCTTATACCACTTTAATTGCCTGAATTTCGTGTACATCGTAGAGTAGTTTTTTTGAAGGAGATATTTTACACCCTGTATATTAAATATTCATCATTAAAATGTTACTTGCTATTATTTACTCTTAACGCGTCACTTGCCAGATCTTACTATACTTTTTATTGAAACTTTTTCAGAACTATTTCTTATTATAGCTGCCACGCCGTCGCTATTCAAGTCATTTTTCTTAAACAAGTCGAATGAACCCATTAGTTTTAAATGTTTACATAAGATTGCGTGAACAATATCCAAATACACAGATCACATTAATGTGACTACCCCCTACGTTCAACATCAGCGGAAAATGGTTATATCCAGAAGGATCGTACCAGTATCAGAGGTGGTGGGTATAGGAAGGGTGTCAGATGGAAGCAGAAAACATTGCAATTGTTGGAGTCATGGCGAAACGTGGCTATTTATCCGATCTCCAAAAGGGCATGATCATCGGCTTCCAAGCAAATGGCGGCAGTATTTCCGAAACGGCTAGTATTTTGAACAGTTTGCGTTCTACCGTTGTCAAAGTGTACCATGCACGGCAGAATGTCAATACCCAAAATCAGCAGCGTGCCAAATGTGAGACACCATGGGCCATGTATGACAGAGGTGAATGACGGCTATGGAGGCGCATGAAAGCGAACGGCTATGGATGAATCAGGGGGTACCAAACGTGTATCCTCAACAACAGTTCAGCGAACGTTGCTGCGTATGGGGCACCACAGCAGACGGCTGTTTCGTGCAACAATGCTGATGGCTATTCAACGCAATTGCGAAAGGTAGCTTTTTCTGATGAATCACGGTTTATGCTCCATCAGACTGAAGGGTGATGGCGTTTACGGCGTTTACGGCGTTCACCGACTTAAAACAAACACCCTGCAACACGTGTCGCAAGAGTACAGGCCGGAGGAGGCAGCGTTATGGTCTGGGGAATATTTTCATGGCATTCCCTGTGTGCACTCATCATTGCGGATGGCACAATGGGACAAAGGAAGTACGCATCTGTCCTTTCGGACCATGTCCACCCTTCATGCAGATTGTGTTTCCTCAGCATGATGGCACTTTCCAGTAGAACCATGCGACGTGGTTCGAAGAGCACGAGGATACGTTTATGGTACTCCTCTGGCCCCCCCAACCTCCCTGGATTTAAGCGCCACGGAGCATCTGTGGGTCCATCTCGATCGGATTGCTCGTGCCATGGATCCTCCATCGCGGAACCTACAGCAGAACTGGAGTCGGCATGACTTCACATCCTATCAATATCTTCCAGAAGCTTATTGACTCTTTTCCTGTCCGTTTCGCAGCTGTTCGCGACGCGAAAAGTGGTTATTCTGGCTTCTGGCAGGTGGTCACGTTATTGTGACTGGACTGTGTAATTCTATAGCAAGCAATTGTCCTGTCTCTAGAGTAAGTTTTTCTTATTTCCTATCCCATATTCATTAATTATCTCGCTCTTTACTTGTTCGTTCATAGCAAGGTCAATCTGTCCCGAGCTATAGTTACCATGGACGTGATCAAGGCCTTGTTCATTTCCAGTGCCTAGGATTTAGCGTGCCAGCAATGCAAAGTAATTATGTTTAGAACCAACTTTTCTGGGTTTTTTTCTGACAAGTTATAATTCGTTATTGGATTCACAATAATAATGCTATTTTTCCATATGTCATTTGACAGTTCTGACTGGCTGAAGTTCACCTACCACGATATAGCTTCCTGTACCTTATCTCTCATAACCATGCTCGGCTACCAATCACCTTCCTTCTCTCTGTCATGTAATTTTATGTAATTTGATAGAGAGCATTAAGTTTGCGACAGAGAGAAAGGGAGGAGTTGATAATGTTGTAAACAAGAAATTAATTTTCCCGAGGAAGGTATAGGAAAGTACCAGAAACCCTGATTTCATCTATTTTTACCCTCTCATCTGCACTGTTATAAATTGAATTTCTCGAACGTAGTATTTAGAAAATATCTACAGGGTGTAAATGAAGGACGTTTCACAAATTTAAGGATATGTAGAGGATGATGTGGTGAACATTTTTTATTAATAAACCCATAGTCCCAAACGAAAAGCAACGGACCCACAGCTTGTTTGATGTCCTGGTTTGTCAAGCATTGAACTAGGCACGTTTACTACGATGTCCCGTGTCATTGCATCTTGTAGGCCTTATGCAGACTGTCAGCTTGCAGGCTATCTTCAAATGGTACCGTCCGGATGCACAGCACATTCGCTAATCACATAATCTTGCATATCAGGTTGGTACAAAATTCCCGTTGTTAGTTTGGAGCATTCCATAAGGGTGAAGGTTTTTAGCGCTCTACGTTTAGTGTTGTATGATTTCAGGAATGGACTTTACTGTGAGGCAGGAAACAGCGAGAACTTTCGTACCCAATTACGTACAGAACTGTTACTGGACTGTCCCATTTCAGATCGCCACAAATTATCACAGTGTACACTGTGATGTGCTTATTATTATTATTCCATCATATAAGATCGCACAATCTTTAGCGTATCTGCAAAGAAGTAACTTCATAGAAGGTGATTATACCTTCGTGGAATTTGCTGATATGCATTTGTGTTACGGGGAAGCTTGTGGGAATGCTGCTGCAGCTCGTCGGTTGGAGAACGATTCCCAAACAGACGACTTTCTAGCAGAAACAGGAACCATGTCTGCTGAAAGACACCATGCTGGTGGAAGAAGAGACATGCGGACCCCTGAATTTGAAGAAGTTTTGGAACGTCTCGCTGCCAATCCAAGAACGAGCGCAAGGGCAATCGCTCGCGAGATGGACGTTAATCACACGAGTTTTTGGCAAGTAGCTTACGACATGCACCTCTATCCATTTCATTATCAACGAGTTCAGGCGTTGGGACAGCAGCACTTTCAGCCACGACAGCAATTTTTACGGCGGTTTCTTCAACAGTGTATGACAATTCCGACGTTTCCTGAACTTGTGATTTTAGTGATGAATCCTGTTTTACGAGGGAGAGTATGATGAACTCTCGCAACAATCATTCTTGGGCTGCTCAGAATTCACACTGCGTCCATCAAGGAGGTTAGCAGAGAAGATTTTCAGTGAACGTTTGGGCTGGTATTATCGGAGAGCATCTTATTGGCCCATACATCTTACCAAATCGTTTGAATGGTGCATTGTATCGAACCTTTCTGGAGGATACCCTGTCAGTATTTCTGGAGGATACCTTTCTCTACAACTGCGTGTAACTATTCGGTTCCAGCATGACGGAGCACCAGAACACTTTGATCGTCTGGCCCGCGAGTATCTTATGGAAACCTTTGGGCAGCGGGTGATAGGAAGAAGATGCCCAGTTCCTTGGCTTCCACGCTCCCCTGAAATCGACTTCTGGACTTCTTCGTTGTGGGTACGTGAAATCGACTGTGTATAAAACATCAGTGAACACAGTGCATGAGCTTACTGACCGCATCTTCGCAGCGTTTGAACGCATGAGACGTATGCGTGGCATATCACAAAGGATAGGAGGAAGCATGGTTCGTCGTTGCACGCTCTGCAATGAAGTTGATGGTCGTCACTTTGAACATCTTTTGTGAAAACGTTAATAAAAATGTTCTCTAATCAAACTATTCTCATTAACTTTTAATTCGTTTGCTTCTTTTGTGTTTGTTTATTAATTGTTTTGAAACCTTGTACGCTTTATCACTGAGATTGTTGTACGTATTTCCTGATGTTTAATTGTAATAACCTCGGTGAGGAAACCGAGCTGTTTTCTCACTGTTTTGGGGGGGTTTTTTTGCTCTTCCTTTTTAAAAAAATTGGTATTCAACATTTGTAAATTGTTGTTGTTTATTGTAATTTATTGTTCCTTTTCCTTTATTGCTTTTTCGAAAGCTTTAAAAATTAAAATTAAAAAAAAATACGTAATGCGGCCAATTTACATGACTGGCAAACTTACCCGCCTTTACCCTACCTTTCAGCAAAAGTGCTGCACCTGACCAATCAGACAACGTCGCTGGACGGTTCCATTGGAAATACGTTTCACGCTCGAGATTCCATTGCAGTGACAACACAGTAATTCAGACAGCCATTCCACGGCTTGACGCAAAACAGAGCATCAAACATGCTGTGGCTCCGTCGCTTTTCGTTTGGGACTATGGGTTTATTAATAAAAAATGTTCACCACATCATCCTCTACATATCCTTAAATTTGTGAAACGTCGTCCATTTACACCCTGTATATATGAAATAAGGAATGCATTTTTTGTACTACACTTTTACCTGTGTTAACGTGGACGAATACGCATGAAACGTAAATGGTAGGATATGTCCTGTTCTATAGATGTGCACAATATATTTTGTTTGCATATTTGTTCACGTTAACACAGGTAAAAGCGTTTCAAAAAAGGTAGCATTAAGGAACAAGTTGTGCACCCTGATTTCATCTATTTTTACTCTTTCGTCTGCTCTGTTATAAATTGAGTTTCTCGAACGTAGTATTTAGAAAATATAAAAGAACTCTATCTTCTTTCTTTTCTTATCATTTTCGATCGAATGTTACATTACATGGCATATGTTGTCATAACTCTAAAGACCAATTAGCTACCATCACCACACCTACGACCCCATTGGGACAATTAGGCCCAAACTTCCTCATTATTTTTACAACATTCGTCTTGCAATCAGCTGTCTTTTCGTTCAGTTCTTTTCTGAACGACTCCATTTTGGGACTGTATGCGGTGATTGTTTATTCGATCATCTTGCCCATTTTGTGCATTTTGTGCCATTTTAAAAAAACCACGTGTTATTAACATGATACACTGACCAGCCACTTTATTAGGTACTTGCTACTTGAGTGCACAAAATATTTCGATTTATTATTCTGCACATCGCTGGACCTGTTTTGGTTATAAATGCAGTTGATTAACTAATCCATTAGCAGTTTAGGCCAAAGATATACCACCACTAGATATACCATTCAGCAGCGAGCAGAGTTCATTTTTTAAAAGAATGGGCAGTTCACCATCATTTCATTCTGATGATCCTACTTCCAACCATCTGTCTTTTGAACTATGCTCACTTCTCACCTCGAGTTCATTCTTGCGGTGGCTGTCTACTTGTATAAATAAGTGCTAATGGGAAAGGTAAAGAACTATTCGAACTTGAACCTGGCATGATCGTAGGTAAAATTTGAAGAAGAAATCAATTGAAACAAAGGCTTGTGCAAACCAACAGATAGGCCCACTATCGCCCAATTGACCTCCGAATTTAAACTTACTGTCCAGGCAATTATCTCACAATGTACCATCAGACGGAGCTTTTGCATATGTACAGCCCACAGCCACATAGGTTAGTATTAGTCCAATAAGTCGAAGTTCTTAATGCATCATGTTAATGGGGACAGTTTCATATTGTGGCAAATGTTTACCTGGCACAGTTGGCTCCACTCTGCATGCTAGAGCGTACTTACACATGGATGCTGACCAAATGCATCCATTCACATTGATGGTTTATCCTCAAGCATGATGGTTATTTAAAGCTGCATTATGCACCAGAGCACAAAGCCCGCATCACCATGGAATGGTTTCTGGAAAATATGATGACACTTCTTTCCTGCAATGGCCTGGTCAGTCGCCGGGTCTCAATCATTGAACATTTGTAGGTGACCTTGAAAGGAGAATTCCCTCACCTCTGCCTTCCCTTTAAATGCTCGAGAATTAAGGGACGCACTCATGTCCGCATGGAACACAATACCTCGTTGAATCCATGCCTAAAAGAATTCAGGCTGTTTTGAATCCATTGAGCAATTAATTGTTTTTACTTAATATAGTGGCCAATATGTCTAGTGTGTTCTGAATATTTGATAGAACAGGGTGAGTCAACATTCATTCTACATAGCTGTATTTCGAAAATGGCGTGTAAAATGAGCTATGCTTCATGCTAGCAGGGAATAGGACAGGTGCTCTAATTTTTGAGACAGTTTTAGAGTTTGGCCGCCTCTAGAAATCCGGCGTTTTGGGTCGAGGTTCATTTACTTAAATGGGAAAGGGTTCATGTAGCATATCATATAACTCCAGTATTTTCTCAAAAGTTCTTTCCTGCAATCGGATTTCAGCTATCTGTTGTGGTTCACAAGTTATTAACAAAAACATTGATATTCTACCATTGTCTGTTGCAGGTAAGTGAAGATGGTACTAATGTAAGAGGAGATGATTGAGCTGATAGTTAAGTCCGGAGAACGCCCCTAACGTACCATTGCTATGTTTTCAAGCCCGGGCACCGCGAAAGATCAATCGCGTACAGTGTCGTCGAATATACAAGGTTATTCAAAATGAATGATGCAAAAAGAAAACGTAGCGGTGACTAGTATAAACAAGATATCTAAAAAAAGACGGATATTAAATGAAAGGTAAACTCTCCAAGTTTCATTTGGCAACGCTGAAAAACCCACGAATTCGAAAACGCTCTCTAGAGGTACTCTTCAAACCACCTGCCATGACATGCTGTCATAGTGGCTATAGGGGTCAATGATGTGCTACTGATGCTGTGGGCCCCCCTAGATCACCGGACCCAACAGCCTGTGATTTCTTTCTGTGGGGCTACGTGAAGGACAGTGCCTTCGTCCCCCATTACCGCATGACTTACATGAGATTTAAAGAGGCGAATTTCTCAAACGATCGACGCAAATGGTGAAAGGGTGCTGGCATTTGTCTGGAAAGAATTTGAATATGGTTTAGATGTCTGTCGTGTCACAAAGAGCCCCCATATCGAGAGACACTTAGAGAGTTTGTCTTTCATGTGATATCCGTATTTTGTAAATATACCGATTATACTGGTCATAGCTACGTTTTCTTTTTGCATCATTTATTTTGAATAACCTTGACATAACAGAGACCCTGGGACTGTTGAACATAAAACTCGTACAGACTGGCCAAATACATCAACAGCTTTTGACTGGCTAAAAACATCTGGGTGTTGGCAGCATTTGCAAAGAGTCCGATGCAGCACAAGGCGGCTTACAGCCAATTGTGGACCAGCCTATCATTCATAACATCAACAAGTGCAAACAAAGTTCAGATGCAGCAAAAACTATCTGGGGATGATCCGAACAGACCTGAGGAATTCTGTACGTGGACTATGGACAGAATTGATCTTTCATTTGCACTTAACATTGTGTTCAGTGATAAGGCAAATTTTTATTTCCATGGTTAGATGAACCGCCAGAAAATGAGATATTTGAGCGATACGTGCCTTCATTGGACAGATCCATCCAAAATCGTTAGTGAAGTCAAAGTTTTGTGGCACCTGTTTAATTGGGACAAATTTTCACAGACAGTACCCTAAATATGCTGATAAATGCCTGATTGAAGATATCTGTTTCCCAGGTTTTTTCCAGCAAGATGGTACACTACTACATTATGGGCATAAAGTCTGCCAATATCTGTAAGGGCAATTACCTGGTTTTGGTCAATGGCTCGCTGAGTCCTGTGGAGTGGCCAACACGTTTCTCAGATCTTATACTGGTAGTTTTTTTTTACCTGTGGGACCACTTGAAACAACTTTTTTATACCGTGAAATCCAAAGCAAACATCACCTTCACCAACGCATCCTACAGAACCTGGGAAAGCATACATAATGAATGGATAAAGCGCTTTGAGCTCTCTGTCTAGCAGCATGGACAACACATTTCAAGACATCCTTTATTTGCTGAAACCCAGTTTCAATGTGTGTTTTTGTATGGAAAACGTCTTTAGGAAAAACATGTAATTGAAATCCGATTGGAGGAATGAACTCCTGAGAAAAAACTGGTGTTGTTTGATATGACACATAACCCCTTTCCCATTTAAGAAAATAAATCTTCGCCCAAAATTGCGGATATCAAGATGGCAGCAAAACTCCAAAACTGTCTCAAAAGATAGAGCACATATTCTATTTCTTGCTAGCATGGTCACATCATTCCTTTTACTTACCATTTTCGAATGAATTTGACTCGTCCTGTAGATAGCATTGTATTCTGACCTGCCAAAAGTATCTGGACGCCCCTAATTTTATTTATTTCCACCACGGTCTTCTAGAAACTATCAGGCCTGAACATTACGTCAATAATGTATTGTTGAGGCACTAAGATTGTGACGTTGAACTTACTTCTAATGGCACAACCCGAAGTCTACAAGAGACAGGCCAGGGCACTTAAAAGTTACCTGACCATCGGGGTCCGAGCAACAATCTGTCTTTCATTGTTTCCAACAAACGAAGAACACTGATTGTTAAAATCCAAATGGATACAATGAAGGATGGAATGTTGCTCGGACCCCGAAGGTCAGGTGACTTTGAGTGGCCAACGGCTTGACCATCGAGAGAGAAGGTCTCCGCATGCTTTAGATGGTGTTACTCGAGCACCACCAGAAAGATATAACAATGTTCTATCTTTTCTATATTCAGGCCTGGTACTTTCTAGAAGGCCATGTTTCTGCTTTAGTATTGCATTCCTTCACATTTTATGAATAACAATTTAAAGTTACTGATTATATTCTTTCTTTCCATCAAACTTCATTGTTTCCATCTTCGATTTTAACAATCAGTATATTTTCGTTTAAAACAGTTAAGGTTGAATTGTTGGTCGGTCTGCTCTGGTGAAGTGACTTTTACGTATCAAGGCTTGTCTTTCTCGTTGGTCTCGGTTCAACTCATGCCAACAAAAGATCATCCCATCTGTCACGAATCGACATCAAGTTACTGGATTTTTTTAACATCGAATGGCTAAGTCTGCTGCCAGAGAAATGTTAAAGATTTGTCGATAGTCTTCCTTAGCTTGTTGTTCCCTGAAGCGGAGCATTTGGATATATTTGGCAGGGAAGTGTATCGGTTTTTATCATTTCGCTTAAAAAAATCTCACCTGCATTTAACGTGCTTCAGTCTGTCCTTTAAAAATCTTCTTTGACATTCCTTTGCTTCTTCCATACTGACGCATTTTTTAAGATTTGGGATTTTTATTACCTGAAACAAAAATATGAACCTTGTATTTGTCATTCAACTGCAGTTTTAATAACTATAAAATTTTAATTTATTTTCATTTTAACGTTCCCCAAAGGCAAACTGATATACTTTTTCACTAGTGCACTGAATACAAAACATTCCAAAGATTTTAATTTGGAGGTGGATGAAATGAAGTAGCCTACTTGAGCATCATATTAAATCTACCCTAAATACATCTACACCATTTTCTAGATAGAATCTACAACAGTGGCTATTTAGCGCATGTAACATAACCACGGATATACTTATAGCCATCTCTTATCTGCTTCAAATTTTTGTATTATATTCTCGCATTATCCAGAGAGGGGGTTGAAGAGTAAATGTTTAACAATTTTTCAATTCAGCTTCTCTTCAAGACAACGTTCCTCCACCATAGATGTTGGCTTTAATGTTAAGGGAGGCCTGTGTAATTTGGATCCCCTAAGGGAAAAGGGCTGTAACTTCTATTCAAAATGACGTAGCTCCAATTTTCAAACGTAGGTATATAATGGGACATTTCGGGCTATCTTTTGCTGCACTATTTTTGAATTCCAATATAAACTACAGCTGGCTATAGTTTAATAAATATTACGAAATGGAGAGTTCTCTGTATTGTAATTTGTGATGAAGTTGATGGAGGCCTTGCAGTACATAACGGGAAGGAAATCAATTAAAATTCCGACCAATTTCGCTTAATCACTGTTACAAGTGAAGAGGCAACGTGTAAGATACATTATATATAGATGTGTTGGTATAGACCGTCATTGATTGTTCGTATACAACAAAAAGATAATTTTCTAAAATAATCGATTGTTGGTAAAATAGTCGTGATTGGTAAGAACACGATCATGATTGGCAGAATGCGATGAACCAATCAGAAAACAAGAATAATAAAAATAATAGGATGGATCCAAAAAATATAGTTACAAGGATAGTGAAATAATATTTATTAACAATATACAGAAAATACAAAAGGAAATTAAGAGGCATTATTCCCTATCACTTTCACTCTCTGAAGAAAACCTTGTTCCAATTGTGATCCTTCAATTTCGGAAAAAGAAAATTCACTAAGTGCCAGATATGGGCTGTATGGCGATGGCTCCAGACTTCCCATTTGAACTTTTGCAGCAATTTTTGTGTTTGGCGAGATGTATAGGGCTGGCATTGTCCTGCAGGAGGACGACACCATCACTCAACATGCGAGGGTGTTAGGTCGGATGGCTTTACGTAACCTTGTCAAAGTGGCACAATGTCGATCAGCTTGCACCTCCAAGCAAGACAATTATTCTAAACGTCTTGCCATTTCAATCGCTCTGACACTTCTGCGACCTGACACTACCTATCCACACTACCTTTCTAGCGCCATCTGTCTCCGCTCTGGGGAAAATATTCTTTCCACAATAATTACTTTTCAAATGCTCGTGTTTGTATCCTTATTTTTGTATCCATCCTCGTAGGATTAAAATAAGAAACAAGATAAATTATAGGAAATACAAATAAAATGACTGGAAGACTGCGATGAGCGAATCCGAAAATAAGAATAACAACAAATAATAAAAGTGTCAGCAAAAGAAGAATACAAGATTAAATTACAGGAATATAATTATGATATAGAGAGCTAAGGAGAGAATGAGAAGAAATACAAAAAAATAATAAATAACACAAAATGAGAAAGGTGTAAAAACAAATCGGTTAAATCAAATCAGCAGTTAGAATGTACGTCGAAAATCTTTTGAGCTTTTTAAGTTCGTTAAGTGAATTATGTTTTGAAGATTTCTATTGCTCCCAAAACGGCAGTCTTGAAGGAGTCATTGGATCGGTGAGCAACGGACATAAAGTCATTTCGGTTGAAGGGCTTATGTCCACTGTCCAGAAGGTGGATGACAAATTGTGACTTCTTATCTTTATTTACGGAGGGTTGATTCAGATGAGACGACTTTAAACGCCGCGTATGACCTTGACGGAATGTGATTTGCATGACTCGTCCACTATTCATGGGGATTAGCTTTGTATACACTTGTTGCTGTTATTTGCTGAAACATGGCTTCCAAAATCACAGCTTTTTGGGAAGGGTATATGTTTGGCCTTTCCGACGCTATCTTCAGTCTTTCGTGGATTGTGGAATTATGCAAACGAAATGATATTGTGGTATCCAAAACTACTGTGGGTCGAATAATCAAAAAGAACAAATTGCGACCATCTAATGAACGTGGATGAGCAGAGAAGCAGACCAGAAACAAGCCCCAGCCACCACGCCCAGCTCAGGTGGTGCGAGAAATCCGGTCTGAAGTGCTGAAAGAAAATCCCCCCACACAGAGAAGTCTAGCCCAAAGGAAAGGTATTTCACAGGCAACATTCTCCAGAATAATTCATGACAATCTTGGGCTGGAGCGACGTCATAAAGCGCGCGGTCACAGACTGTCAGCCAGGCCAGTTTTCAAAGGGCTTCATGGTGGTTGCCGGATATTGCTCACGTGGACTGCTCACGATTCGTCGAGTTCCTAGAAACTGTAAAATTAGTGCAGCTTACTTCCAGAGTAATGTAATGGACCACATATATCGGCAGGATATCACACGGCTGTACCCTGGTGAGCAATCAAAAGTTTCCATCCACATGGACAAGGCATCAAGCCACACTGCCAAGTCATCTGTGGCTTACTACAGGAAGATGGAACAGGAGACGGGCATACGAGTTATTCCCTTCTCTCATGTGCCTATTAAATCTCCTGACGCATCACCGATGGATTTCTGTGGTTTTGGTCTCCTGAAACGACGGCTCGGAAGTCGCCGACCAAGAACCGTTGATGGGCTATGGAAAGGATGTCAGCAGGTGTGGAACGAACTTCCCATAGAGTCCCTCAAATTACGGTGCCGGGCGATACTCCAACAACGTGGTTCTCACATCGAACACAACCGATGGTGGCGCCATCGTACTACACCATCATAACAGAACTGCAAAGTCGTCTCATTTTATCTGAATCGACCCTTCGTATATATATGAGGCGAAGTTTTTTTTATACAGGCTGATTCAAAAGTTACTGAGTAGGGTGTTGCAAAAATATACAGTTTAGTACTGCTGGGTAGCCTTGTATCCTCTTGCTTCAGGGACCGCTTCATAAAATGATAATTGAGAAATTTTATTTTGTTAACCCATTTACGCTGAAATTGGTAAAAATGGAAACTGAGACTTCATATCTTAAATTTATATTCTGTAGCTTGTAAAGATATATAAAATAATTTACAAAGATAAAAATTACAAGAATATAATTAAAAAGAGACTTAAAACTAATTAAATGTAAAAGATTACTAAATAACAAAGCTTCTAACAGTCCAAGTAATCTCAAGTCCACTGTCCTGGCAATAATTTTCACGCCTCGTAGAAACGGACTTCATTGTTGACTAGCACTTGTTTAAAAGGTGACAATATGAAATGATAACGATGAAAAATTTTGAATTTTAAAGGTCTTGAAGAATTTTAATTTTGAAATTAAAGTCTGAAAAGTCCAAATAGATCACAATAAAAATTTCGATGAAATGAAAATGCAATCCAATAAATAGCCAATTTATTTCACGATACTTAAAGAAAACACTATGGAAAAATTCGACAACATAACATTTTTTTTGCATCATAGCATTAATCCAGATTAATAAAGTATACATCATTCAAAAAAATTTCGATTTATCTTAAAATTTTATTAAGAAAAATGCCTCAGAAAATTGAAAATTGGCCCTCAGATCATCCATCCTTTCTCCAGAGAACACGGTGGAACACGATGTTATTTCCTGCCGCGAGAAACTCGGGGAATTTCGTCACCGAGATTCTAGTTGCTTTCGAATCTAGCTTCGCTTGCAATCGACTAAATGCCCAAATTACGGACAAAAATACATAAACCACGTAGCTGATATATAATTGGGCTCTAAAGACGGGCCCACCATTCCGTCGTCCTACTATGAGATTATAAAAGTCAATAAGAACGCTTTTACCAGTTCAGAGAAGAAGGCAAATGGCAGATTATCTTTGAAGAACGCAATATAGTGGTGTCACTGCTCAACGTGTGTCCTTTATCTCCATATTCCAGTTGCCTCCAGATATGATCTTGAAACTCGATACCAACACAATAATGCAATTAATTATCATTATGCTCAATATGCAATAAATAGATCAATTCGTATCCAATTAGTCTCATATTACAATAAGGAATCTATATATTTTAGTTTCAAGGGTAATTCTTTCGACAGTTCGTTGATGAAAACTACTGCATCTATAAACTTAAATTTGGTCTTAAATGTAAGGTCTTAGTTTGTAGATTTGTGAAATTTAGTTTTGGTGTCCATATTACTATTAATTAGCGATAATTAACAATTCCCAATTGCTTTAAGCATATGTGTAATAATAGGATAATAACTGAAACAGTTTTGCATTGTTGTTGCACGTTTAACCATTATTGGCGGCGGCTTGAACAACACCACCTAGACAGAAGGCCTGCGCACAGAAACGTCATACATTGTTACATCACACTAAAGCGGCTATTGTTAATCGCATTTCTACCAATAATAAGCTCTAAATTTGGCCGTTTGATGAAGATGTAACAATGTGTATATAGAGCCGACAGTTACGGGCTCCAGTATTTCTAACTGACGACGTAAGCTGAGAAATAATGCTGGAGTTCGGCTGTCGCCATCTGCTGACAACAGATGTCACCTTCCGCAGTGAAGAGACAACTGTTTTTATATGATATTTGACTGCGGAAGGAAGAAGAGAAATCGGCGCAAGCGTATGCGCGGTAAAAAGGCAGAAGAGTGGGAGTTTAGAGATGGGGATTCGGCTAGTGAGACCAATTGGGAAATGTCGCCCGTTAATCGGCTCCCAAATTCATCGAGAGAAAACGTTCGACAAACTTCGATGAAAGTTCGTCCCGCCAAACAAGCGCTGAAGGAAGAAAGCGAGCGAGAGAGCTCACGAACGAGCAACGTGAACTCAGACTGTGGCTTAGATGCTAATTCATTTCTATTTGATAATATTAATAATGATTCGCTTTCATTAGTGTGTTCTCCAGAGCCATTAAAAGAAGACAGTGCTACAAACAAGTCTTCGGTCTCAACTTCGTTGGAGTGTCTTACGAGCCGCCAGCGACAACCCTCAAGTAAAGTTTCTACCGAGCAGAGGACAGCATTAACCGCGACCGACGCTCCCGTCCTAATAGACGGACCCCAAGAAGATTTGAAGGACAAAGCTCCTACCGAGCCGAAGACAGCATTGCACCCGATACGGCGTAATTACGACTGAGTTGGATCCGACCAATTTTTCCTCTCACCCAGCATCGAATCGTCACTTGTGGTGTTATCTGAACTCCGAGTCACTGCATGCTACGGAGTTTTCCCAGCGAGAGATTTAGCGTCCTACTCGGAATCTTTCCCTGGACCGTCCAAGCTGATATAAGGGAGAGCCTTTGCTCCGGCACCTTTGCCCCTCTCACGAGGTAAGCTGCAATTCCATTCATTAAAATAAAGATAAACGCCTTTATTCTGAATTTGCTCTATGATGCCAACTGTCAATTTGCTAGGCCCAGCTAATTACCTCCCGCTCTCCGCACTTAGCTAAGCAGATAAATTTTATTACTAGCATTGGCAGTAATTGTTATCTTTCAAATTATTAACTCTAGCATTAGCGCTAAAAGCTTTTTCTGTGTAAAGTGCGTCGAGCCAAGCGTAAGGGCGCTTGTGTTTTTTTTCCTGTTAAGTTAAGGATTAACTGTAATTTAGCTAGAGGGAAGGCGTTTTACATTGGTGCGGGAATATGACAGCCCACTATTGTTCTCAGCTAATGGCTACTTGATTTACGAGGGTTGGGGCAAAAGTCATGGCAACTATTTTTTTTCTTGAAAATACCAGTCCGGTTGGAAAATGTGACATATACAGACGAAAGGACAAGGGGTTAATTACATGTGTGGACAATGAATAGCACTGAAATATCGTAACACTAATTTATTACGGTAGTATACAGGGAAAAAGAATGACAACACAGTACACATAAAGTTGATATGACAAACCTGGGCCTAAAGACCCTCAAATTAGTCCCCTGCTACTGTCATCACACGCTGCCAACGATGTGGGAGGCGCTGAATATCATCAGCCTCAGGCACTGAATACCATCAGCCCGAACGTTGCTCATCACTGGTTGACGCACGTCCTTGCTGAAACTTTCCTACCCACCGTGCTACTGTACGGTATGGTAGGGCATTATTCCAAAGGGCTTCCACTAATTCACTGTGACCTTCCATCGCATTTCTCCCTCGGAGAACGATTATTTTGATGTAAGCGCGCTGCTTAACACGGGTTACTTCGATCTCGCACGACACTCACCTACTGACTGATTTCACAGCCCTCGCTGCGCTACTACCAGCTATCACAGAGCCATCTGTTCTGCATACACACTTTGCCTGCAGAACTTCCACACGACACATATACGTTTGTGATCCGTTCACATATGTACAAGAAAAAAAATAGTTGCCATGACTTATGCCCCAACCCTCGTATATTTTGTAGCTTCCCTTGCGGGACGGCCCAGGATGTTCAACGCCCTGCGTAGCCGTGAGATTTAGTGCGGTCAGCAGCAAGTTCCTAAGCTTTTATCCAAGATATTACTTCGCATCGTTCAGAAGCCAGACAGCGATAGCCATTCGTGTAATTGCTTGATTCCCTAATCGGGCTGGTAAATTTTCTTCGTAATTGACGACGTTTTGTCGTACTTGTGTTAACTGCTTTGCTTACGGACATTGAAGGTTCCGTTTGTCTAATTATTTGTTTGTACAGTGTAATTTCACCTTTAGTTTACGGGAGATTTTCCTCGTGTTAGAGGAATTCCCCTTATAACCTTATCTATATTGTAAGGAATTATCACTCGCTATTCAGAGAGTGAATTCCCTTCCTATTATTTACTAGATAACTTAATCTGTATTCAGTTATTGTTGTACAATTAAAATTGATGGTTATAAAAAACTCAATAAATGTGTGCTCCTTGTTTACGACACCCTTGATCACTCACGCTCTTCCACTGCGTATGTTCGTGGCATAGTTTCTGTGCGCAGGCTTTCTGTCTAGGTGGTGTTGGCTTAAAGCAATCAACGGAACTGAAATGTCATATAACCACTGTCGTCTGAGCCACATCTATATATTTAAGTTCCAAGGGTGGTGAAAACTACTGCATCTAGAAACTTCATTTTGGTCTTAAATGAAAGGTCTTGGTCTGTAGATTTGTCAAATTTAGGTTTTGTGTCTGTGATTACTTTAAATTAGCGCTAATTTACAATTAAATATTGCTTTAAGCGCATGAGTATTGATAAGATAAAAACTGAAATAATTTTGCATTGTTGTGTTACGCTTAAGTATTGTTGGCTTCGGTTTGAAGCACACGCAAGAGCTGAAAAGTCAGCTGACCATTGTCTTCTCACCAACATTCATATATTTTAGTTACAAGGGTGTTTCTATCTGCAGTTCGTTCGTGAAAACTACCCCATCGATAAACTTTATATTGGTCTTAAATGAAAGGGGTCTTGGTCTGTATATTTGTCAAATTCAGATTTTGTATCCATAATTATTATAAATTAGCAGTAATATACATTTAAAAATTGCTCTAAGCGCATGCATCGTGATAGCATAAAATTTGTCTTTACGTACAGAACCTTTTTTTACTATTAATTACTTAAGTACAATTATTTCATTGGCCTTCGTGCAACGTTCTGCTTTTAACCTGCTCTATTATTCTATTATTATCTGAAGTTTTTGTTTATTTTTTACATTAAAGAGATGAACAGTAATAATAAGATGGGTTTTTATCGTCAAATTTTGACGGGATTCATCTAGTAATTATAAATTACCTGAGGCTTGAGTTCCATTCCGACATTCATCATTTAGTCTTAAATATGGACGACGTGCCTTAACCCTGATTACGCATATCATATAACAACTATTCACGCCAAATGCCCCTTATTACCAATATTACTGGGACACTTTATACACATCAATTAAAACGGTGAACCTAATGCTCTCTTACACCTTAGGTACGTCGCCTCTGGACACACAGGCCGCGCCTGTTATTTTTTAGTAACCACCCTAAAAAAACCCCTATCTATATGCAAAGTTCCAATCCTTAACATAATAAATTCTGAATACAATAATACAACTGCCACAACGAAATTAATAAACAAGACAATAACAAGAGTTGGCATTAAATAACAGTGAAAGCTCACCGAGCTGTCCCAAGATCGAAAGGAGTTCGATGGATTGTTGCTTCGAGAGGGTGGAAGAAAATAAGAGGTGTTCAAAGATGCTCAACTGTCAGGTATGGGAACGTTATTGTACAGGTTGATTACATCGAGGGACATAAGGCATAGATTTGAGTTGGTAGGGAAGTCGGCAAGCTTTTTAGTATGGGGTAAGGAATTGATAAGATTATAGGTATTAGGGAGGCGCTTAATGTTAAAAAGAAATTTGGAGATGGACTTGGCAATGCCGTGGGCGGGGGCAGGAGTGTAGTTGATGACAGGACGATGGGCATGTTAGGTTTATGGACTTTGACGAGGGTATTGAATGTGTGAGGCACGCGGGATGGGAGGGATTTATTGATGGCGGCAACAATGGATCTGTGGCATTTGTAAGGTAGGGAAAGAAAATCATTAGAGAAAATGAAGGATGTGCTTTCTTGACGTATTATGAACGGTGGATAATTACAGAGGCATTGCCTTTGTCGGCCTTATTGATAATAGTGCCTTCTTCAGTGAGTTTCTTCTTTATGGAGGCAGAAGTTTCGAGTCCTGAGGTCCTTGTCTGGGTTATTATTTGAGGATTTACCGTATCAGAGTTCCATCGAAGGCCCGGGCAGCGGGTCAGTTATCACTGGGATTTGCAGAATGGCACGTTCGGTGTCGCATGTTAGAGAGTAGAAATCTGCGTGTGACGGTTTCTGGGCGATGCAGTACTTCAATCCCTTATTGAAGAAAGTGCTTTCATCATCGGTGAACTGAATCTAGGCCACGTTGACAACATTCAGGTGGAATACGAATGTCTGAGGAACGGAAGCAGCAGCCTGGTTGGGCATAGAGGGATGCCGTAGAACACTTAGTGTCACGTGGATTTCGCCTGCGTGAGCGGCGATCAAAGAGAAAAGAAGCTGACGACGTGAGTAAAGAGCGTCATCCCAAAAGGGTCTCGTGACCTCGAGTGGAAGAGGAGGAAAGAGACAGCATGTAAGCGGGAGAAGACGGACCTGCGGCCCAACCAAGTGATTTTTCAGCCGTTGGAAAATCGAGATAAAGGCGTCTTCGAGAGCCAGCATGCGAGGACTCCATTCGCAGGCACGGTAATATAATTACGGAAGCGACGGAGGAGTCGATAGCGCGACGGAGAGAACGACACAGGAAGCGAAAACAAGCGCTCGAACAAGGTGTTTTGGAAGAGGAACTCGGAAAAAGAATCGCACGGGCCGTGACACAAGTATTCCTGAGTCTACGCGAGGAAAATTCGATGGGAAACGAAGAAAGGCATGCGGACGAACTACCCGCTACCTCTGGAGGAGCGACGCCGTTTAATGGAAGAATCCCGTCAGGCGTGAATGAAGAAATATCGCAGCAAAGACTTTTCCGGAATGACGGTAGGCCATTACCTATTTACTCTATATCGTATTGGTTATGTACATGTGCTACGGAAAGCCCAGCCGTTCTTCATATCAAAATTCCTGCTGTACAAACGGAACTTTTCCACGTTCTCTTTCGGTATGAGACCATTCACTGGACTGAGGGTTAGGAGGCCTTCGGAGTGTTCCCGTTCTCTTTGCGTCAATTTCTCATAAGAGGAACAGGTGGGTTCATTCCAAGGTGCTCAATGTCACTCCCTCATAAATAAATTACGAGTCAGAACTTTGCTTTGGTTTTACCGTGTCGGAAGTACGACGAGTTTAAGTTTTTCGGCGAGCGAAACCCATCGTCAAATAGCGAATGCTACGCATCAGTAAGCCATGGAGTGTCGACGCCGTTTAGAAAGTACTTAACTCTAAAGACCAGATCGAATTGTGTTGGCTACATCAGCGATAAAGTCTTCGATGTCAACGTACGGATCTGCGAGTTATGCGTCAATTAAGTGCTTCAGCGTTTGTGTTGTGCAGCTTAAGTGGCTTTAATCTACGAAGTAGTGTGTATTTCTGATTTCGTATTATAAAGTGTTTCAGTGCTCAACCAAAGTCAATGTGAGATTCCGATACCTAAATTGGAAGGAATCGTGTGTTTGTGCTCTAGCTCTGACGAATGCTGTAAGATGGTGCATCAGCGACAACATATCGCCTTCCTAAATTGTGGTAAATTATTAATTGTGTTAGTGCGATAATTTCAATGATCATACAACGTGCTATAGGAGCTTGTGTGGTTCTGTCGACGACGATTCGACGGAAGTGCCTCAATTAAGACGTATGTGCTTCGAATCACATCAGCGTCGACTAAATTAAGAAGACAGCTCTGTCGACGGATCTTTGCGAGCAGGAGCGCAAAATTCGTAGCAGTCGCCTTCATAAAGATTTTATTCTCTACCAGACTTGGATCCATCATACGGATAGTATATATTCCTCGTGCGTCTTGCCAAGTCAGGCAGCTTGTTAACTGGAGACGGCGATAATTACCTAAAGTTACTGAATACCGACTTTGACTTTTACTCGAATTTGACCAATTTATTTATTTGAGAACTATTTACAATTTATTCCACTGCCAGAACTTTATTGAATAAACTTTGATCATTTACCTTTTTAAGAATATTTTATGAGATAATAAAATATTTTATTTCTTTATGCGTTCCCTCCTGTTCTCCTTCACTCTGCTAAATCCGCGTGACACTTAGTTTCTTACACATAGTTTGGAACTTGTGTTCTTTAAAAGACTGGAGTCTGGCTTCGTCTTTTTCAATTAGAAACATAAGAATGTTTCTCGGGAAAGAAATCACACAGAATCCCGACAGGTTTTGCTTTTTATTCCTGGCTTTTTGACAGGATACAAGTGAAGAGGCAACATTAAGATGCTTTACATTCAGATTATGTTGGTATAGACAGCCATTGATTGGTCGTATACAAAAATAAAGAAATTGCAAAAATTAAATATTATGTTTGGCAAAAAATTCGTGACTGGTGGAAAAACGATCATGATTGGTGGAACGCGATGAGCGAATCAGAAAATAAGAATAAACCCTCCAACCGGAACGACGTTATGTCCGTTCTTCACCGATGCAATGGCCCTTTCAAGACTGACGTTTTGGAAGCAATAGAAATCTTCAAAGCCAAACGTGAATCACCTGACAAACTGATCACCGCTCAAACAATTTTCGACGTACAATCCATGCTAACGCTCTTTGCCGACTTGATTTAACCGTTTTCTTTTGCATCTTTCTCATTTTGCGTTGTTTTTTATTTCTTGTATTTTTTCTCATTCTCTTCTTTGCTCTCTGTATGCTAACTATATTCCCGTGATTTAATCATGCATTCTTATTGGCACTTTTATTATTTGTCATTATTCTCATCGCGTTCAACCAGTCATGATCGGCTTCCTACCAATCACGACTATTTTACCAACAATCTCTAATTTTAGCAAAAGTATCTTTATTTTGTAAACTAACAATCAATGGTTGTCTATACTAATACAATATGTGTACAGGGTGAGTCAAAAGCCTGTTGCCTCCCCCCACCCCCATAAAATGTCTAAACGAATGGAGATACAAAAAATCTGTTGCAGGCAACATATAAGAACTAGATAGGGGCTAAACACTAGTTCTGCCAAATTTGACCTTTGACATCGAATTTTCCATCTTGCAACTTTGTAACCGTTAAACGTAGAGAAAAAATTTCAATACTAAAGCTGTAAACTTCAAAACGCTGATTTTAATAAAACAAATCCACTACAAAGAAAAATAAGCCATTAAGGAATGACATAACCAAGTACTGAAAGGTAAAAATAAACCATTCGCGTAACCATATTTTAAACCGCCCTATGTTTCTAATGGAACATAATGATCCATTAAATCACGTACCTTTAAACCAATTTGGATTATTATTAATTTAACCTTATATTCATTTATGGCACATCATTACAAGTTGTTTCATATATTACATGCCATATTTTAACATCGAAAGTTACAATGAACCATAATGGTTCCCCTAAACAAGGTTCCTTGGAACCAATTACGACTATCATTAATTTTACGTTATATTCATTCATGACATATCAATCCAAGTTTTTGATATATTACATGCCATGTTTTAGCATTGAAAGTTCCAATGAACTATAATGGTTCCGCTAAACAAGGTTCCGGAACCAATTACGACTAAATTTAATTTTACGCTTAATTCCTTCATGACACATCAATCCAATTTGTTTGATATATTACATGCCATATCTTATCACTGAAAATATTTGAGGGTGTCATAAGGGTAGTATTAGAGCACGTACCATTGTTTCGATATCAAACATTTTTAAAATGGTTTATTCCCGGAACCATATTTATTAATTTGCGAAAATAGTAATTTATATCCGCGTTTATCTCGTCATTACGATTTGTTTGATATATATATTATTTATCTCTCTATAGAAAATTGCTAGGTGGGGTCGTGAAGGTACCATTTGCGCACGTTCTATTGAACCCATTAAGATAATATTTGTGATTGGTTCGTGCCATGTACCATGTTCATCTTTTGAGGTAAATAGTAATGAATAACCGCTTCTATCTCGTCATTACGATTTGTTTGATATATTCCTGAAAATATCTTACCTTTGAAAATTGATTGGCGGGAAAATTAAGTATTATTTGTGCACGTGCCAATGAACCTATTTAGAGAATATGTGTGATTTCTTCGTGCCATGACCCATATTCATCGACTGACGAAAACAGATTTTGAAAATCTTTCATAGCCTCGGAGGAGTTAAACCTACAGACAGACAGACACGTTTCCCCACATTTTGATAGCATAAAGCACCTGTCGATACTTAATAATATAGAAAATAATACCATAAACAGTGACATAAACCTTGTCCTTAATGTATCCGCAAAGGAAAAAATCAAATGGTGTCAAATCAGGCGAACGTGGTGTCCAGTGGACTGAACCTTCTCGGTCAATCTACTGATGTGGAAGCATGTTGTCACCTCGGCCGACTCAATTAATCGGCCGATCACGTGAGGTGGCATCATGCCAAGAAACGAAGAGTCGTGGCCGCTCGAAACATCGTCCCCGTGGAAGAGAACCGGCTGAGCCTCAAAGAGAGTAACGAAGGAGTAAAACAATACGTCGAGCCGTGGGGCATGCAAATATAGACCCCGCTGAAAAGGATGTTTACCAGAAGTTTTTCCCTCACCCAGGATTCAACATGCTTCGATTTCTTCTCATGATATTCCTTCCTGCAAATGGATTTAAGAGCTAAGCATCATTGCTAAAGTCTAGGGACTGAAAACAACGGCCAGTGATAGTGTAGATAATTTTTATGATAACTCTAAAGTGTCTACGGCCTTTGAACTTCAGAACATTTTATTTAAAAGGGATATTGAGAATGCAATGGGGAAGTTGCATGAAATTTTTTAAAATTTTTTTTTCGATAGTTTAGATCACTAATATACCGATATGGGTATTTTTTTTCTAATTGTGCGTAGTTTTTTTTTTTAAATTATTAAAGTTGACACCCCCAAAAAACGCTACGTTATAGCTCAAGAGTGATGTGATGTCACACGCCATGAAACCGGAAACCATGCCTATCTCTTTCGCTGCTTTTCATGATCTGTCTGCATAAAGACAGATGTTAGATGCCTAACATCTATATCTATGCTCTGTCTGTAATAAACATGTACGAGTATGCTTACAATTATTATTTCATTCCCAAGTATACAAACACCATTATAATAAGACTTAATAAAGCATTCATAATGGCACCAAAACATCACGAGAGAAGAAATAAAAATAGATGAAAGTACTGAGGAGCGATACTCGTGCGAAATTAACGTTGGTTTTCATGACCTCGTACTCGTATGTTATTCTTCGATTTTGAGTTAGCCGAAGAAGGAATGGACAAAAGCACATGGGATACAATTATTTTTTTCGTCTGATTCTTCAGACGTAGCAGAGCTTTGATCTGATTAAACTTTAAATTTCGCCCGGTTTCGATCACCTGTTCAAGTGTATTATTTACCCATGGATGTATACATCTTATCTTTGTTTCGGTGATTATCGACTATAATCCTGAATTCCACAAGGAGAAATAAAGACATGAAAATAAGTAATAGAAGGACTCGTTTTCGAACAAAATTTCGTGAGCTCTATTATTTTATCATAGATAGTTGCGTTTTCATCTCTTCTCGTAGAGGTCGAGGAAGGGGAGAGGGGGCAATCGAAACGTCGGCGCTATGCCTTCATGTGGTGCTGTAATTTTTAAATTATATCTGAAATTATCGATTTTATTAGTTCGAGGAGCTTTTAAACAACCTGTTTGACTTGTGTAGTAGTGTCAGTAGTACCAATTTGTTATTGGATGGTTCAATTATGCATTAAAATACGTGAAGAATAGCGGTATCGCTAAACAAGATGCCACTTAAGAGCTATCCTCTTTCCAAGCATGCGCATTGGCAGTGGTGATCTCCAAAGGCGTGTGTTTCAATCACAGCCCACTAGATAAAGGCCTGAGTGCTGTTTACAAAATCAAAATGGCGGCGCTCGCAGGCGGACTGTCGGTGTGAAATAAGATGGAATAGAAGAATTATTTCACAAATTTGCTTCAATCTTCTAATGAAATCTAAGTTTTTGAACTTGTTATTTTAATGGCTTTATGTTTCAATCAAAACAATGGCATCATACGCGCAAATAAATATAGTTTCATTTTTTTCAAAGTAGAGCCATCTATGGTGGATGAGAAAAAGCATCTTTTCTATAAAAAATTTCGAAACCATATATGATGGTTTTAGAAATCTACAAAAATTAGTTCCTCTAATAGATTAATTATTTTGGTTAGATTTTGTAAGAAAATTAAAGCAAATTTATGAAATAATTCTTTTATTTCAGCTTATTTCACACAGATACTCCGCCTGCGAGCGCCGCCATTTTAAAAACAGCACTCAGGCCTTTATCTAAATGGGCTGTGGTTTCAATGGCGTGTGACGTCACACATGGTTTTAATTTGTGGGCGTGGTTTTGCATTTTTAAAGTTAATTTTGATAGTTTTTTTTAATTCTTTTAAGATTTTTAATGGCGATTTTCATATTCAGCGTAACGAAATCTATATAAAACAGGCCTTCTTTTTAATAAAAAAATTTCATGCAACTTCCCCATTGGAGCTTTTTACAAACGTTTTAAATAACATAGATAGGGACCCTAGGGACTCAGGTGATGTCGACGCTTCTTCAAACGCTTGGTTGGAGAGCAGCATTTCTCCACGAAGCCATACAACAGCCCCGTCAGACGATATCGCCATTACTAATTTAAGCCCGGAGGGAAATTCGGAACAGCCACGTGCCTGCATTTCACATTTCGTAGCCGGTGGCGTCGACTGGGCAGTTCGGCTTGCCGCGCTCAGCGAGCAGCGTCGCGGCGTGAGGTAAACATTTCGTCTATCTCCTTCCATGGCTAATGTTTCTACATTTAAGCAATTGTTAAGAATGCTCTGAGTTTTTTTTAATTGTTTCAGTTTTGCCTACCGGTGGACTTGCCTGTAAGAGCCGCCGTCTTCCTTTCGCACGGTTGTCACTACAGTGTCTCAGATACCACAACACACATACCTACTCAAAGCCACGGACAAGGAAGGCATGAACGATTAGCACTCTTCCTTGGATATTCTGCTACAATCGAGAAGAAGAAAGAAGTTTTGAACTAGTGTTACAAATATTATGATTTCGGTATCGTGTACTGTCGAATCATTTATAAAGGCTTCCATGCCTCTTGTTGTATATATCCTTGACAAAGCCGGGAATAAATGGCGAAACTAGTTGGAACTCCTGATGTCCCTCTGTTATACTGTAAGGCCACCATCTGTTTAATCATTTATCTTTATTGAATTAGTTTTCATTAGGAATTAAAAATTTAATCAATTGTGTCCTGTCTCTTTCTCTGCTCACGATTAATTCACTCTACTATTATTTAATCGTGACATATGTCATCCAGTCTTTGACGTGCAATGCCTGTAAAATGTGGAGGTGTTCAGTCTTGTTGGAACCACATGCGGCCGTACGGAACTAAAGGCAAGTTGTCTAAAACATCTGAGACGAAGCCATCAAGTTTAAATTATATCAAGTTACTTTACCGACACGGCTTATTAGCTTGAGACAATTGCTACTAAACTTATTTTAAACACAACCAGGACAAAATTTTCTCAATTTCAATAATGTACACTAAATTTGAAATTTAAAAATTCTTACACCCTAATATTAAAATTAATTACCTTTTTGATTTGTTGAATCATAAACGTATTGAATCTCATATAAGAAATCATTTCCAGGAATCCATAATAATCAAATCTGTCTTTTGGAGCAGTTATGTAAACCTAAAATAACAGCAGAAAAATTCTCATTTTAAAAAAGAACGTTTGGATTCAGACATAGCAAATCATACACACTAGCCAATGAATTCGAAACACCTGTTGAATGTTATATACTGCTCAAAACAATTAGGGGAACATATTTTCTAAAGTCTACCATCTGTCATCTAAAATACTTATAAATAAACAACAAATTAAACAACATAATTTAATAACAAAATCCAAATGCAAGTACATAACCTTCAATGCCTCTTATCCCCTTACTGCCAAAAACGAGAGTAACTTTCCTCAAAACAAAGGATACACTTTTCGTTAGTAACGCGTATGATTTCCACCAGAACAGATCACAGCTTGATATCTATTTTGCATGCTCAAATAATATCACAGACGTCTTCTTGTGATATTCCCTCCCATTCTTCGATAAGGGCTTCACTGTGGTGTTGCAGGGTTTGAGGTAGTGCTGGAGGCTTAGGAAGACGTCTGCCAAGTATCCCGCACATGCTCGATTGGGTTTAGGTCGAAACTCATTAGCGGCCACTCCATAACCGTTAATTAGCGTGACCTCAAGAAGTCAATAATTGTTCGCGCAGTTTGAGGTCTAGCATTGTCCTGAATTAAGACGAATTCTGGACCAGTGCCAGATACCAATACCATGTGCAGTCCATCACAACGGGGGCCAGGCGAAACCTTGACTCACCTGTGAACAGCACATGCTTCCAGTGACGAGGCTTCCAACCAGCATGAATCGTTACGGAACAGTTTGGTTGGACACATCTATTCCAGTGGGTCTTCTCAGGTCATTTTGCAGGTCATTGGCCGTATCAGTGCGTTTCCGTAATGAGGATGTTACGATGTAATCGTGCCATCACACAAACGTAAAATATACGGTCCGTTATCCGTAAAAATAAATTCGAGAAAAACGATGTACGCATCCAGTACGCACGGTGAGCGAAGACTCCACTTTACTGTTTTCCGTAAAATCCAGCTTACATCCGTAAAATCCATTGATCACACATTGCGTTTGAGCGTCTGAGCAATTAATCATAGTTCGATGCCTCCGAGCGAGCGATCATTCGTGTGAAAAGAACTCCTTTGAAGTTTGCTAAGCAAATGTTTAATGGATATATTCGTGTGTATAGTCAGTACACGCAACAATTCATGTTGTTGTGTGAGCTGTTGAAAGAAAAAAAGAAGAAACGAAAAATGTGGGTTCGGCGCCTTTTTCATACTCGGGTTTAGATTTGATTCCACGGAGCCCTGGTCAGCAACATGAGGCTAAATGATCATGAATACTACTACGAGTGAGTAACTTCTTCAATAAAGTTCTCGATGCTAATAATACGTGTTTTTATAGCGGTTTCTTTCATCGTCGCTAATGTCGTCGACGTCTCCAGCTACAAAGTACAAAGTTCCACAACCACTTCCACTTGCAATTGACGTTACCACCAGGGAACTTCGCTTCTACAGAAGTTGAGTCAAAAGTAGTGTCCGACTCGGGAGAGGGGGTTAGAATTTACCACAATGGTATATCGCAGATTATTAAGAGACAAGAGTGGGAAGAAACGTCAGTACGAATGTGAATGCCGTAGACATCGTGCCACCTACGTCAGGCAGTGTAAAAATACGGCCGAAAAATTGGTGAGACGCGGGCTCCTTCGTCACTATTGGAAAAAGGGGACCAGTGCGCGAGCAGCAGCCGCCGAAATTTGCAGGGTGGAAGGTCAGGGTGTGACCAATGAACGGACAGAACGACGGTGGTTCTTCCGCTTTTCGTATGGAGACATAGGCTTGGAAGATGCGCCAAGGAGCGGAAGACCCAAAGAAGTGGATGACGCAACCTTACGGCAACAAGTGGAAGCCAACCCAGGCAGCACCATCCGTGGACTAGCGGCGGACATCGGGACATCACAATCGTGTGTGGTTCGACATTTGCACGCTATGGGAAAGGTCAACAGGAGCTGTCGAGTTGTGCCCCACGGGCTGACGCCCGCACAAGCACAACAACGGGTGAAAGTGTGTCGTCAACTGCTGGGAAAAATCGAAGTTCTGCCACATACATCTTACAGTCCCGACCATGTTATATCTCTTCCGGTCCATGGCGCACTTCCTGCGTGGACGGCGCTTCGCCAATGTCAGTGAGGTTGAAGACGCCGTGCGTGTCTTTCTCGCCCAGAAACCGGAGGAGTGGTTTCGCGAGGGCATCCACCAACTGGCTGATCGTTGGATGAAGACCTTCGAGCATGATGGCCTCTACTTTGAAGATTAACAATGAGTGAATCCTGTTGGTGCCCATTTAAAAGTTTGCGCGGTGATCGGCCACTACTTTTGACTCAACCTTTGTATTCGCTGACTTCTTTGCACATACGCGTACGCATCCGTAAAAAGCTGGTCCACGTTCAACTGCATTATACAGACGTTTTCGTGCAGCGGATGGATTTGATGGACACATTTACGCTAGTGTGAACGGGGCATAACGGTCTGCCGATGAAGCTGCTTTACGCTTATGGCTTTGTCCAGATCTCCTGGATTATTGACTTGTTTCTTGTAACAGTTTCCAAAGTTGACAGATGACATAAGGGCTAACATGCAGCTTATTTGCCACATAACGTATAAAATGGCCTCATTGGAGTAATGTAACTGCAGCAGTCACTTCAGTAAGATGTCGCGTTTTGTATGCTTTGTGTGAATTGATAATCTTTACATTATTCAGCAAAATCACAAGATTTTGTTGGATGAAGTATTCTATGGATAATTTAATGAGGTTGATTTGATTTTATAATTGAATAGCATGGGTGTCTTATTCCGTTTTTTCTTTTGGGGTATATCATTTAGATTATGAATAGTGAACTTTAGAAAATATATGCCTTTAACTTTTTGAACAGTGTATAGATCCCCTTTGGCCCGAATTACCCGTTTGTATGCAAGTTGGCAAAAAGTCAATGAGGTGCTGAAAGAATATAGACTTTTACCAAACATTCCCTCTGTTCTCGCGAATTTATTGGAAGAGTATCTTGCTCTCGGATATGTCGTTCAAACATGTATAAAATATTGTCTATGGGACTCTGGGGCCTCGCGAGCAAATGATGAAAGTCATCACGCTGAACTAATTATGAATCAAGCGTGCGCGATGAACAGTAGCATTAAAATTCAACATTGCAGGATGGACTTCGTTGGCAACAATCTTCCTATTGTCCGTGGAAGGCAACCGATCTTCAATGAATATCAGGGGAACAGCCGAAGAAGCTCCATACTATTCCATTACCAATAGAAAGTTCAGTTATCTTGATAAAGCATTCAGGATCCATTTCTTCATAGGGCTCCCGGCAAATTCTCCGGTTACAGAAGCGTCACTACAATACATCGTGTATTGTGATTTTTCAGACCATGTAACCTGTCTTCATGTGTCTAGTCAAGACGTTTCAAACGTCATGGTAGAAGAACTTTTCTGTGCTTTGGCAGAAATCAGGGGCTTTATTATAAGCACAGGACTAGCGGAATGGATCTACTTCAATTCTCGACTCATGGTTCTGCGTGATATACGTCGGGAACAGATTTGATTAAAAGCTTTTGTCAGTTTGTTGCACAGTCAGTCGTTGTCCTATTTCTTTATAAACGACAGCTGTGTCGCGGTTGGTTGTCTTTTTAACAAAGACTATGGAATATTCTTTCCCAATGATTATATACACTAGTTATCGCATCTGTAGAGAATCCAGCCAGCTGCTTCGTTTTTTCAATCATGGCTCCAGCTAGATGAGTCCTTTATTCAAAGTCAGTTCTTTTTTATTTCTCCATGCTGATTAAGTTCTCTGAATGGACTTCCCCAACTCCTAATTATATAAATGGTAAATACACGCTTGAATCACATATCTCTAACTATTTTGGAAAAAAAAACGAATTAACACAATTTACATTTTTCTCAGCTGTTTCTAATTCTTTGGCGTGGCCGTGTAGGAATATTTTTATACCTTATAAGTTGCATTAGGGCATATATTACTTATATCCACAGAAGCAAGAAGGAATATTGTGGAGGAGAGTCCTTTGAATAATTTATTTGGCACTATAAAAGAAATAATACTCTTAATGTTTCTATTTTCCTAATTCACTATATGGACAAAAATATCCGAACACCCCTTATTGTAGTAGAATTGAAGACACCTGAGGCATACACATGTACACTGAAGTGCCAATAGTCATGGTTTTGCTTGATCGGGTAAAAGATGTATAAATGGGCAAAGCGGTACGATTGCTGTCAGTTGGACTATTAGATGTCTTTTAACGTGATTATGGATTAGATGATGAGAATTATCAGAGTTTACATGCGGAATCATAGTTGGAGCTAGACGTATGGGACATTCAGTTTCTGAAGTGGTGAGTGCATTCAACATTCTCGATCCTGAAGTGTCAAGGGTGTACAGAGAGTATCTCATTTTAGGTATTATCTTCCACCATGGACGCACAGTGGCCGACTTCACACGTCATCCAAGGTCCAATGAATGTGTTCACAAGCCCAGGAGAGGCGCAGCCTTCGATGGCATTCTATGAGTAAAAGTACTCTTGTCTGTCTTCTGCTGCAGTATGCCATCAGTGCCAAATTTCGCTGCACTAATCTCATAGACGTTTCTTGTACACCCCTCATTGAATGTGGATTGACTTTTGTGACGTGTGTCTATTACGAAGGACCCTTCTGCTCAAATGCCTGTGATCACGAATATTTAGCAGCAATGGTCAGCCATTGCGCTGTCGATGATGGGAGGTAATGCCTGAAAAGAGGTACTCTCTGTAAATCCTTGACATTATGGATCCAGGAAAAAAGTTGAATGCCCGCACTATTTTAGAAATGGGATATCCCATGCGACTAGCTCTTTCCGCGTTCAAACTCTGATAATTTTCGTCGTGTAGCCATAATCAGTAGACTGCTAATAGTTCTGCCTATTTAAACACGACGCAAGCGGCACCTGAAAATTTACATACGACGCTCCCATGGCTTTTGGCACTGCAGAAGTTTATCTTCAAACAACTTTCGCTCTTTTTAAGGTGATAAAAGAGGATATCGACCACTGAGGATTACATTCACGTTCTGAATTTTATTATCATATCCGCTCACTACAGGTTATGTTAGATGAGATAATCATATAATTTCTCACTTACAAGA
>JAHWFO010048760.1:0-15620 GCA_023313115.1 Rhysida immarginata | reverse complement strand
GCTATTCAAGGAATCCGATTTCAAGACGTTTTCGACATTGAAAAAAAGGTGACGTCGGAAATCATACAAATGAACATAGATAAGTAAAGCCTCATAAGCATACAACGGATTTCAAGCATTATTTTTACAGGATGATCCCAAACATTTTTTGTTCAATTTGTTGCTGGTCCCCTATTTGCCTTCAGGACAAAACTTTCGCTGAAATATACGAGGTGTAACATGCTCTTTACACACCTGAAATTTCAGGATAATTAGTTAAGTATTTTTATAGATTATCGTCAAAACTTCTAAAATCGAAAATTTCACTTTCAATTGACCAGTCAGTATAACAAGTACAGTATTTAGCTTTTATGTGCCTACTAACATAAAAATCTAAAATATTACGAAAATTATTCTTTTGTAATTTCGTCCATCTCGAGTGCTGATTTGTCCCACTGTGGATGGGGGTCGAAGAAAATACTGTTGAAAAGTTAGGCTCTCAGGGATGATATTTCAACATACTTCAAATATAAAATGGTCAAGCATTTCGTTCCCCAGAAGGATGGGTACAAAATAAATGGTTCGCAAATGAAAACTCGCGTACCATTTAGATTTGAGCCTGTCTTGGAATCCTGAATTCAAGTGTCTATTTGGAATTCAGCCTGCGTTTTTACAGGAGTTTTTTTTTGATGGTTTGCTTTGAAAAGATGGTAACGGCAAAGCTGGGATAATGTGAACGTAAAAGTATAAAAAATTAGAATTGCGGAATTTTAAAGATACCTCACAGAGCACTAAGCTCCTGATATAGGGGAATGAGCTTCTAGCGGCAGTACACTGTAACATCCTATAAATAAAATGGCAAGGTGATAAGTGAAGGCTCTCATAGTAGTACCAAGAGCTCATAAGAAGTACTCTAATAATTAGATATCACATATTTTGACTGAAAATAATGGGGTTCTCCTCTTTTTCACTGTATATTTTAGAATCCAGAAGGATTACTAAAGTTTGAATGTTTTTCCTACATTATAGAATTAGTCTATGGCTTTGCTCCACATATTGAAAGTACATGTAATTTATTTCTCTTCAAGGAAAACGCAGCATTAAAACACAGAACCTACTTAAGCAAGTGTTTAGCACTCCTTAGTTTTGTGTCCAAGATTGATGTACTAATTTATACTATATTTTTAGAACCTAATGGTACGGTAATAACTCTGGCAGTTATTTTAAGAACTAATCAGGCAATTCCAAATTTCTTATGTTTGCAGTTTATCATTTTCCCATGCATTAGACTCTACTTAATGATTAGAGAATTCTACTTTGAGCGGTGTGTGGCGAATGTATTTTTCATCTCTGATCATTCATGAATTTGAAACATGAATCAGTCGACATGAGAGAAGAAAGAATAATTTCTTTCACTTTAAAAAAAAACATGAAAATACCCTCATGATTTTTTGCACTTTTAGTTAACTTCACTTGCTTGTGTTTTTGTGTGGAAATTTTGTAATCAATATTTTGCTTCTCCAACTTTCCCCAACTACTATTCTCTAAGCATTCCGTTCCGTCAGATAGACTCGCTGAGTTTGCGACTAGCGTGTGCTTCAAAAATGGTTTATTCGTTGGAACAGCAGAAATTCCTTGTTTTGGAGTTTCATAACCTGTTTTTCCCCGTCAGCAGCGCCATCTGTTAACGAACTTTGTAACCGATTTTGAAATTTGGTACGAATAAATTCTCTGGTTTCCTAAGCAGAACGCAGCAAACCGTACATTTCTATCCCCTTGATGACTGTAAAAGAGCTGCGTGGTCCGTAGAATCAAGGTTTTAGTTATATCGCAGATGGAAGGGATTAAATGTGGCGCAGACCTAATAAAGCGATGGACTCATGTTATACACAAAACACCTTGCAGGCTAGTGTTTCCATACTGAATAGTTCCGCTGACCTTCATAAATTTTACCTACCCAACAATGATTGTGTTTTCCAACAGGATAGTGCACCATTATTCGAGCCCAAGTTGTGTAGAGGAGCATTAACGGCAGTTCCAACGAATAATGTAACCAGCTCGCTCCCCAAACATGAGCCCCATCGGAAACTAGAAGGGTCTGGTCTACCAGCCTCTTGTGAGACCAGTACCATGCCGAGTTACTGCTCTTCTTCTGGCCAGAGGCTGTCGGACACGTTACTGAGCAATTACCCGAGACTTTTGGCTTTTGATTGTATATTTGTGAAAACGTTCATTAAGAATTCTACAATGATTAGAATTACTGCATTAATTTAAGGATATTTGTTATAATCTTATATTCGAGTAAGAAATAAGCGACAGAAAGTGTTTAATTCAGTATTGACAAACTGACTGGCAGCCCCTGAGCTTAAGCTCAGTTTAACAACAGCAAATGTTAAAATATAATATACACGAAAAAAATACCAACGTTTACAAACTCACCTTAGGAGCTTCAAGTCTACAGTGGAAATGAGCTTCAAGACTGCAGTGAAACTACATGACTTTGGTTCACTTTATATATAGTTTATCGTGTCTAAATAATTACACATAGGAAAAAACATATAATGATTTTCTCTTTCAATTTCTGTCAAAAAGAAAAAATCACCTCATAACATTTTTATTTCAGCAATCCCTGAAATTATAGACGAAAAGGTATTATATTCACGCTTGAAAGGATGAAATGTACCTTTAGAAATCAATCAAATGGTTGGTTATATAATAAACTTACATCTGAAAACTACGCTCTTAAGGTGCTGTTCATATTTTTTTTCTGTTCTGTGCACGCCTTTTACACGTTTACAACGTTTAATCATTTTACCTCTGTTATGAATACAAATAATTTAATATTTTCTTAAATAATAATATATTACTTGCGTAGATACCTTCTTATGTAATACTAACTAATGTTCCCGGCGTTGCTCGAGCTGTTTGTTGGTGAAATTTTGCAGTATCCGAATTTGAACATAAGTAAGAAAACATGAAATATCTTTAGAATTAATAAAGTAAATATTCAATTTGGAAAAACGAAAGAATTCTTTAAAATGCTCTTACAGGAATTTTGTTTACAATTGAGTTTGACCAGGAAATATCGACATTGCATTATAAGAAAAGAAAAAGACCCACAAAACCACTAATCCACGAAAAACATTTAATACTGAACTAGTGAGTGATTATGAAACTTAGTTCTCGGAATGTACGTCAGTTTCTGGCTTGTTTCAAGTATATCGACATTGCATCTTTAACTTTTTAGAATATCAAGTATCTTCACCTTTTCAGCAAAAGCTTGAGCAGCTACACGCCTTTGAAGTTGTATTCTCTTTCAATATTATTTTAAAAAATTGAAAGAAAAATTCTGCGTTCTGGATTCGAAACAGGAACCTCATATGTCATGCTCGACGCCTCATACCAATTGGGCTACCGCAGACACTTGTACAGCAAAACTGTCACAAAGGTCTTAAAGACAACCAAGTTGTCAAGATTCAAAGCCCAATGGGAGGCGGGCACCTAGTTCACAGACGGGGAATTTCTCCCATCTAACCATCAGAAAGTGTGATGAACACACATACTGTAAGAAATAAAGAATAATTTCTATATTACTTTTGTATTCTCTTTTTGTGTTTGAGAATAATTTCTTATATCTCTCCAAGGTTTTAATTAAAAATGAAATAATACTGATATTTATTTATTTATTTATTTATTTATTTATTACTTACTTACTTACTTCTTTTCAAACCCGCGTATCCGTTAGGGTCGCGGGGGCACAGCCCTGTGGAAGATCTCCGGCGACCGCGATCTTCAGCCATCAAGCGCATGTCCTCCCTGGTAATACCCAAGAACTCGAACCAGATTCTCCATGTAGTCTAGACACCTGTTTTAGGCCGACCCCTTGGTCTCTTACCCACCATCAGCGAAATCTCATTTCGGCTGCTTGTACCCGCGAACACACTATTTCGTTCATTACCAAAGCAACATGACCATAGGTGAGAATGGGGACAATAGAGAGTTAGTTTTTTTTCGTTACGAGAATTCAGTTACGAGATATTCAAGCAATGTCCTCTTGTAAAAATTTCTCCTTAACAACAAATCTGTAAGTTGGGGGGGGGGGGGCGCTCGTATCGAAAGCGAATCGTAAAAACCAACGAGAAATAAACACTAGGGTACAAGTGGCGCCATCGAGTGTCAGAAAGGAAAGTTTTTTACGCTACGAAATATAGCAAGTACGCTAAATTCAACTGTATTACTCTAGGTGGAGTAAAAATTACTCAAAGGAATTCCATTTTCCATATATAGATCATTGAGGGCGATAACTGATTGCTAACTGACTCATGTTGGTGGATAGCAAGGCACAAACAGGCACTGACTAAGTGAGAGAATTAAGATGGCGGATTTTGGCCGGATGTTCTCGCTATGCACAAACTGCTCATGAACAAGATCTCATTATGCAATCGACATTTGCCAACGAAATCAAAAAATTTTTGCATTAATTTTTTTTGTAACGTACGAGAATCGTCTAACTTTAACGGAAGTGACGTCAAATTTTTTCGTTTTCGTACGAGAAATTTCTCGTAACGAAAAAAAAACTAACTCTCTAAAGACAGATTTGAAGACGGAAAGTTTGGCTATGTTACCCTGTTGGCTTTATTTATTTATTTATTTATTTATTTTTTTATTTAAAAGTTGTTATAATTATCCCGCTTGAAACATGAATCATTAACACAAGCATCGTAGCCGTTGAAAAACATGGAAGGTGACTTCTTCTTCTTCACACAGCCTTCATCTCCAGAGATAAAGGAGACCAGCTGATTGCGATGGGAGCAAAAGTAAAACAACTAGTTTATGATCTCAAGGAGATTGTCGATAGTTGGAAAGAGGGCCTAGGATATTCCCACGGTGTAAGATTAGGATATTCCCCTAATCTTACACCGTGGATATTCCCATACAGGCCTGTGCCTTGGAGGAAACAAGTGAGAAGTCTAACGACATCGCGCTGCAGACGAGGCTTCAGAGCAACATCACCTCTACTCAAAGCCTGAACGCGAAAACGTCTTAACATTGTTACATCACCTACGGTAGGGTATTGTTAATCATATTTCTACCAATAATAAGCCCGAAATTGTCCCTACCGTAGGTGATGTAACAAAGTATTATTTTTCCGTGAGCAGGCTTTCTCTCTAGGCGGTATTGTTCAAAGGCGTAGCTAGGAGAATAAGTTTTAAAGAGAAGACAATATTACGCTTAGAGAGACCTTTAAGCAGCGCCTCTCTCTGGCGGTGAAAAAGCGGACATTGAATTAGTACATGCTCCACAGTCTCTTGTTTTCCGCATTCACAAAGATCAGTAGAGCTGATTTTCAATTTTTTAAAGAAATAATTTAGGGGGACATGTCCAGACCTAAGTTTGAATAAGATGGATTTTTGTTGGAAAGTAAGCCATTTCGGAGATGATTTTTTAAAGTTTTCAATTTTAGGGAAAAGTGACTTATAGTGCTCGCTTTTAGACTCTGCATCCCAAAGAGTATTCCATAGCGTAATTGTCCTTCTACGGATAAGAGTTGCGAGAGCAGTAGAGTCAAGAGAGGCGTACGTAAAGATTTTACTGAAATCACTAAATTCCGCACTAAGATAAGAGTCAAAATGTTTTGCATACAAATCCGGAGAGGGCGAGGAGGTGATTCATGAAGGAGCAAAATCTATATGGACGGCAGTAGGGTGTACCCAGGCGTGATTAAGCAGTAGGGGTTCACAAATATGCAAAGAGTCGCACTTGAATTTCTTAAGCAAGTAATCTGCTAAAGATCGAAATAGCTTGGATTTCAAGATTAGGCAGCCTGTTTTCCCTAGAGGTTGTCACTGTATTACTTACCGAAGGTTTGACAGTAAGAATAAAGCAGACAGGCAGCTTTTGCTTCCCATCTCAATGGGGGTGGAGGGATGCAAGTCTCAATGTACAATAGGGGACACGTTCTCAAGATCTTCCTTTCTGTTTTAACCAGTGGAGCAATATTTGTTTTGGCAGCTAATAGGAAGAATAACGCTGAAGAAGAATCGGAAGTCTTAACAAGAGAGTTGATCAGGGTGGAAGACTCATTCCAGGCGGCGCCCCCCCCCCCTGGGGGGGCATAAGAAGCTGCGCTCTCGCTAGATTCTTAATAAGATTTCCTTTAGTGGCGGCAATATGCGCAGCCAGTTCAGTTTGTTATCAAGCGTAACACCTAGAAACTTGGGACTTTTCCTATTCGGAAGTCGAATGCCCTGGAAGAAGATGGAGAGTAGAGGAGGGGGACCCGAGTTTGTCAGACACATCACTACTGTTTTACCAGGTGAAAAACTAAATAAGGTTGTCTTCACCCCATTTTCCTAGGGTGTTGCAGGCATCTTGCAGGGAATGGACTTGCTGGAAAACCAGAAAGCTATATCGTCAGCGAAGATGCTTTTTCCTACAGATGGATGGACGCCAGCAAAAACATCTCTGACGAAGATATTGAAGAGTACAGGGCTAAGAATGGATTCTTGCGGAAGTCCCTGATTTTGTCGGATCCAGTGGGTGCCGCCAGGATAGTTCATTCCGACTCTCCTATTTTTTAGGAAGGACATTATCCACAGCGTCAGTCTTCTCGCTGAGCTTGAAGAGGAGTAGTTAAAACGCCCTATTTATATCAAGGAAAATAATGCCTGTACTCTGGCCTCTTTCACGGGCAAAAAAAGTCTTCTACTAGCTTGATTGCCGAGAAAATGTAGTTCCGGCCCTTTCGGAAACCTAAGCTGTAATCAGGAAGCAGTTATTAACTTCTAAGAAATGTTGCAATCGGTTGTTGATCATTCTTTCCAATATTTTGATAAGACAAGAGGTGAGGGCAATAGGGCGAAAGCTCGAGAGAGAGTGAGCAGACCTGCTGGGCTTAGAAACTGGATGGATTATCGAATCCTTCCACATGGACGGAATGATGCCGGTGGACCAAAAAGTATTAAGCTGTCGAGAAGGACGCATAACTGCCCGTCTCCGAGTTTCCTGAAGGTAGAGTTAACAAGACCGTCTGGTCTCGGAGCAGTACGTTTTTAACTAATAGCAGCCATTAAGTCTGCAGTAGTAAATAGATGGTCCCAATTGGAGAGGAGGCCTTGTGGAATAAAAGAGGCTGGCAGGTGTTTTTATTGGCCAGGGCAGTTTACTTGATGAACCATGAAAAGCAAACGGTGAAAAGCAAAATTTCTTTACAAGATGTTGCTTAAAAGAGGGAGGAGAGAAGGGGGGCGTTTTTGAAAGAGTTTCAAAACTCTCCAGATGTTATTTGTGAGGTCTTTCTTAATAATATTCTTCCAATATGATGTCCTGTATTTTTTCAGAGTTTTCTTACATTTTTCCTTGGCCTTTCTTGCTGCCAACCAGCAGTAAAAACATCTATACTTAAGGTAGCATCTTTTGGTATGGTTACGCTGCCACACAGCATTCTCACAATCAGGAGTCCACCAGCAGGGCCTCGGAGGAATCGATCTGTTAGGAAATGATTTGTTTTGCAGTCTATTCTGAAAGATCATGAGAGGATTGAAGATGTCGGGGGATCTTGAGGGAGACAATTCCTGGGTTTTATAAGACCAAGAGAACACTGAATTTTCTATGAGCACCGAGAGATGGCATTAATTTGGTAGCATTTTATGACACTATTTTCATTGTACGTAACCATTGCAAGTGAGTGCCACTCGAATTTAATGCATCGTAATAAATTTTCTTACGGTCCCGTGATTTTTTCACGAGAAAAATACTCATAATGTAATAATCCTGAATCGGGGGAAAAATATGAAAAAAGAATAAAGAAGCGCTTCTAATAAAAGAAGACGAAAAACACGATAGCGCAGATATCATATGACTTAAAGGTAAACTCCACACTCAAAACAATGAAAGATGAAGGTCTCAATAATAACGTAGCATGTATAAATTTTTTTAATTCGAACTCAAAATTGATAAAATATATAAAAAAACTGTTATTCCCCCCCCCCCCCCCGATCGACACTGACGCCACGTTTCGGCAACTGTGACGTCACAAGCTGCCGAGAGGTGCGAAGGAGTTTCGAAATCGTGACGTCGTACATTGGACGCTATCGCATCAGGGCAATGCAGGCACCGCTATCAGTTCTCCCGCTTCCAGGGCATCGCAGTGGACTAGGCCTACAATGGACTACGAATATGAAAACAAGACTGACAGTGACGACAGCGATTTTGACCAACAGTAACAGCGATGTACAAGGGCTGTTAGTAGAATTAAATGCTACGGAAACTTCTGCCTTGGACTAATAACTAATTAGTCTAAGCTTCTGCGTTATACAGATCTTCTGCTTGCCTCGTCGGCGTGTGCACATTACGGCGACGTGTGCCCTACACAGCAGATATGCCTACTTCTTTCCTTCGGCGTTTAACAAATACTGTTGCGGTCGTTGTTCTTGAAGAACGCCAGGCCCGTTTTAGAAGAGCATCTAGTTTCACCTAGTTTCAGCGAATTTCTTGTTCGAATTGATACTGAATTTATAACGGCGGATGCGTAGTCAAAGCAAGACGCTTCAAAATGAGCTGAACACACGATGCTGTTTGGAGTTGGATAGCAGTTCCCTCGCTGTCAAAAACTAATCCACTGTTTTTTAATCGCTTCTGATTGTGGAAATCTATGAAACGTGAAATTTCTATTTGATTGTCTATTTACACATCCAAACAGACAACAAATTGAAGGCATTCTGACATAAAACAGGTTAGCAAAATCTTACGATGTGTAGCATCGTTGGAAGTGACTAGAATCTCGGCGACGAAATTCCCCGAGGTTCTCGCGGCAGGAAATGACGCTTTGTTCCGTCGTGCTCTCTGGAGAAGGGAATGAAAGATCCCACGCAAATTTTCAATTTTCCGAGGCATTTTTCTTAATAAAATCCGTGGAGTTTACCTTTAAGCCCAGATAGGTTGAGTGTATAAATTTAATTTTTAATTTTTATTTCATTTTAATTTTATATGTTTAGGAGGGAGAGTGGGGATTTTACATTGAACATCTGATGATGAGTGTGTTTACCACCTCGAAAACGTTAATCTTGTAAATGATATTTGACATTTTAGTTTTTATTTACCAAGAGACTACCTTCTCATTGGAATTAAGGATCTTTTGGACACTTTTTTATCATCACTACTTGGATCATAGAAGTTTACATTTCTTACAAAGTTTGACCTTTGTTTTTCAAGCAATGTCAAGAAGAATTTTGTATAAGTTCCCAAATTTTAGTTCAGTGCTAAATTTTCAAGGATTTTTAGACTTTGCAGCATCTACAACTTTGGTTTGATTTACTTACTTACTTACTTTTCAAACCCGCTTATCCGCTTACTTACTTTTCAAGCCCTATAGAGGATCTCCAGCGATCGCGATCTTCCGCCATCAGGCGCATATCCTCCCTGATAATATCCAAGCGACTCGAACCCAGATTCTCCATGTAGTCTAGCCACCTGGTTCTAGGCCGACCCCTTGGCCTCTTACCTACCAGCTTGGAATATAACAACTGCCTAGGAAGACTAGTTTGCGGCATCCGTATCACGTGGCCATACCAGCGCAACTGAGATCTCGCAATGCGGAGAAGTAGCGGCTGAACACCTAAAGATTCCCTTATTGTGCTGCTGTACACTCTATCTAGTAGGGTAACACCTGACATTCCTCTCAGAAATCTCATTTCGTCCGCTTGTACCCGCGATCGCACTCTTTCGGTCATTACCCAAGCCTCATGACCATAGGTGAGAAAGGGGACAAAGATAGATTTGTTACCCAGCTCGCGTTTCGTACATTTATTTTGTTACTATATTAAACAAATCTTGTTGAAGATAAATAGATTTTTTAGAGATTGTTTATAAAAGTAAACTCTTCAACGAAAAATAACTCATTGCAAGTTATTTATTTATTTGTTTGTTTAAATTTCCAAGAGAAAAAATGCTTAACCGGGACCAGTATGGCTTAGGATGCCGACAAGTTAGGTCCCCGGTAGGAAACATGATTTTGCCACATGAAATCTTAGTCAATATTCTGCCCGGATAGCTCCATACTTCCTGAAGCCAAATTTTTCTTTAGTCAGCCTAAGAATCTGATGACGACTTGCTGTTAAGTCTTCAACAATTACAAAGGGCGTACCCATCAACTTCCGACGGTTCTTTATAATCAAGTCTTATGTCGCTGTGCGGGGTTTCGAGGGGGAACGTGATCAGCAAACGGTGAACACCAACAATATCCGTTGGATTTAGATGGATGTCAATATTCGAAAGTATTAATTCAGATACTTTCGTAATTAGTTGTTAAGAGCGGTTTTCTGGGATGTTGAAAATCCTGATATTGTGTACTGCTCCAGGTCATCAATTTGGATTTTTAATTTATTCAGGCGATTTGACAAGGACGGAAGAGTGGAAGATAACGAGGAATCGAAATTGAAGTTAGAACAGTCTCATAGGTATTCCAGTTTATCTAAACGAGAATTCACAATAGAGATTTCCGTTTCAAGATGAGATGTTTGGGACGAGAAATTTGATAGTAAATCATCTAACTTATCGGATAACTTTTTTAAAAATAAATTCACAAAACGATTTAAAAAAGATGACTCAGAAAAATACTTGTCAAAGCCTTTCTCGATCACTGAACAAATGGAGTCGTCTGTTAACGTTTGAGTAAGTTAGTCCATAACCGCTTGACGGGTGCATCGTTTCCTGATAGATAACGGAAATTATCCTCTTTAGGCATAAAGAGATACATAATATTATGATATATAAGACATATCAATTATAGTATAAACATATCAACGAGAACCAATAGGTTCATAACAAACTGACTGTAAAAAATATAAGTTCATTCAATGACATTACACACTGCACTACCAAATCAACACTGACATTTACACACTGACATTACACACTGACACTGAAAATGCAACACCATGAATGCGTGCATAGAAAGTGATAAAAATCTACAAACAACAATAAGTGATGTTTGTTACAACATGATACACTCAAATACTGAGCGACAACACCGTTCAATCAGTCGGTTGTAGGACCACCGTGGGCAGCGATACAGGCAGCGATACGTCTAGGAACAGAGTTAATGATCGTACGAATTTTATTCTACGGATGTCCATTCCCTGTCAACCATTTGCCAAGGTTGGTTTTCTGAACGCGCCGATGTCAGTGCATGCAAACGACGTCCAATCGTGTCCCAGATGTATTCGATTGGTATAAGATCAGGGGAGACTGCTGGTCAGGCACCCGGGTACCTTGCAGGGTATGTTGGCTGATGCGTGCCGTGTGCGATCGGGCGTTAGCCTGCTGTATTGGGCACTTGCTGAAGGAGGGGTAGTGTCACTGGACGCAGCACTTCATCCACGTGTCGTTGGGACGTCAAGGTGCCATCAATACGGATTAGAGATGATCTGCTATTGTAAGGGATTGCGCCCCACACCATGATGCCGCGTTCTCTCACGGTGTGCCGTTCCACAGTTGCGGCCAGATTGGACCTGTCACCACGTTGGCGCCAAACTCGTACGCGGCGACTATCAACATTAACACCATTCTGGCCATTCCACTGTCTACCTGGCTCTTTCTCGACATCTCGACATAAAGGACGATATGAGTGCAGGCTGCCGGCGACCAATCGACGAATAATGGTCTTGTACGATATGGAGCATCTAGGGTGTCCTAAATATGCTGCAAGAGGTCGACGAAAGTGACCTGGGAGTTCGCCAAAGCTTGCCGGCGGATTCGTCTGTCCAAACGTGCTGACGTCGCTGGGGCCGCACCGGAACCTCTCAAACGCACCACATTCCTTTATTCCATCCATCTTCGCCACAGCCGATGCACCGTGGACGCGCGTAGGTTGCAGCCTGCTGCAATTCGGTGAAAGGACCACTATACCCCTCGTGAAATCGTTTGTCTGCTGAACTGCCTTGGTTGAGACGTCCTGGCATTCTCTGCAACTAAACGTTTCACCAGCAATCAGAAATAAAATTGCAAGACGATTTCTGTATAAGACAGAGTAGCAGAAGTATTGCCAATTATGCAAATTCCTTCCCTTATATCGCATTCAAAATGCGTGGGAAAGTTCTCTGCCCATTCGTTCATGGTGTTGCATTTTCAAAGTCACGTAGTGTAATAAAACGTAATTCTCTCATTTCCAACTCCACTATTGGCAAGTACATTCAGGCACATCTACTCGGCTCCATGCCTCGATTTCGTTCCCGCGTTCCATTCCATCCAAGTTGAACCAACAAAGGTCAGATATTATGTCCGTATGGGTCGAATATCGGAAGTATTTGGTTATATCAATTTGTAGAATATATGCCGATGTGTCCATATATCAAGCTTAAGATGGACCAACTTGTTATTACTGTAGTCTCGAATAAAGTGGTCACTCTATGTGTAATTCTATAAATAGAAAGGATATACTCATAGCAATCAAATTAGGAATTAATGAAACAGTGCGATGAAACTTATTGTTGCTCACGTGTTTCAATCATTTGATATCATTCTCTTTCAAACGCGTTAACGTTTGCTTACGTAAGGAATCTGTAACACATCCTGTTGAACGTGTAATTTTCATGCTATGAATGCAACGCACTCTTTGTCAGTTTAATGCACAATATTTGCAGTCATCCCTTTTGTTAACCTTCCGGTGATTGTTCCGATACGCAGTATTCGAAGAGAATTGAACATTATTTTGGATCATATACGTTCTTCAATCCTTACAAAAAAATGTCGTTTTATAAATTTTATGTAACGTTTATACAGTGTCCTAAAATGGAATTACAAGCAAACCTATTTTAGATTCACCGTGTATAAAACTGATGATGAAGAAAATATTTATGAGCATTTTGATTTGTGTTTAAATAATATTTTAATATAATACTATGCTTATATTCACTTAGAAATTACATACTTTTTTTAAATACAGTATTTTCTACTTCAGTTAGATTATAGACTTCGTTTAAATCGAGGTTTCAGAGATTCGTATTAATTCATAGACTGCCTCGAAAATTTTTTAGGTTAATTAAGACTTCATCCTGAATTTGGTTTTGTGTTAATATTTTTATGTATCCGTAAATTTAAGATGTATTCGTAGATTCATCGTCACCTCTCCGGTCATTAAGTCTATCACAAAAACACCGAATTGTCAACACTGCCGCAATCATCGCCTCCAGCAGAACGAACAATACGATCACTATAATCGCCAATGCCACGAAGACTGACAGCACCATCGCCACGAATGTTGCAATGAAAAATATCGTTAGAGCCGTCATCTTTGCTGCATCGCTATTACCAACGTCACCGCTGGCAATATAATAGCTATCATTCCATTCAGCCATGGTACTTAGGGATCTTCAGGTAACCTAAAAAGAGAAATTCATTTTTTAGTCTAAGACAAAATTTCTAATTAAATCAAGATGAAAAATGAAAGGGAAAAAAAATCCCTGACCTGGATTAGAACCAAGGACCAGGAGTATCTAGCGTTTCGCCTCTATCAACTGGGCCATTGTAGATATTGGTTTAGCTAAGCTGTCTCTAAGTGTCCTAAAGATTTTTAAACAGTTAAATGGAAGCCCATAGCTCGCAGATCCGAAATTCTGGATGAAAATTAACTATAAGTCCTGTTCCCTGATTCGTGGAATTTTTCCTTTCGGTTTTCTTTTCCTCAAATGACTTAAGATTTAAGCAACATTCAGCATTAAGGAAGCAGAGGGTATTGCGACTAATGAAGCGCTAGGAAAACGATTATGCGATCAAGGCTAAAATATTACAGAGCTCTAAATGTACTTAATTCATTGATACTGTTACCTAATACGGAATCATTCCATTCATCATCATTATTATCATTGTACACCATAAAAGCTATAACTCAATACTTCTTACAGAATATTTTATGACTCGATTTCAGTTTATATTCTCATCTCTGCTTCTCATTCTGGATAACTGTTACACTCGTAATCAAAAATAATATCTTATTCCTTGCCTTCCATTCTTGAGTTTTTTGGATATTCAATCTGGAGCATTATTACGGTGTCTAGTATAACTATAATTCTAAATATTTAGCGTGCTTATTCCTTGCCGTCTACTTAAAGGTCGTCCATAAATTACATAACGCTTAAAGGGGGGAAAGGGTGTTTTGGACAGCGTTACGCATCATTATGGAAGGTTAGGAAGGTATCAGGTATGGCGTTTTTGAGATTCATTTGAGACTAAATTTATAGGCTGGTTATATTTATCAAACAAAGCACCATATAACAAAAGAGTTTATTTAACCTTTTGCAGCCTGAATTTATATTTTTTCAAATTTTAAATTATAGAAATATCATAAACATACGAAATCCTTTATCCGAAATTCTAAAAACCCCGCATTCTATTATTGGGGATCGAGTGTCAGTTATAAGGTTTGATTAGTATAAAACCTTAGGCGAATCAAGGGTTCGTAAAAATTTAGAATTGTTTGGTTTGGTTTGCTTGGTATTAACGTCCTTTTCAACTGATATGGTCATTTCAGGACGGCGTTATAGGGGTCGCAAATTTTGCCTTGTGGCTTTACTTTCCTTCCGAAGGAAGTGCGTGATCTCAGGATTTCCCCCCTGAAAAAATCCTCGTTCGTCCTCGACCGGGGTCGAACCCGCGTCCTCGGATTTCAGAGACGATCACGCAACCACTGAGCCACCGAAGCCGATAATTTAGAATTGTGTCCTCTTAACTTTTCCGGAGGATGTTGGACACCTCGTTTGCGGTCATGTTTTGAATCTTTTTACTATACCTTCTCTGCTTATTAAGTAAACCTTTGCCTTATTTTTATAATTTATTTATTGAGAAATTCGCACGGAGAAAAAAAAACTACGAAATTCCCTTGAATCATAGAAATCATTAGCTGGTAGATTTTTTCGTGATTTTTTCTCCCCGCGCGAATTCCTAATTAATAAGTTATGAAAATAAGATAAAGCAGCTACTTATTAAACAAATGCATCCAGGATAGTCAATATCGTTGCACTACTTGCATTAAATGTGAATTGATACTCAACGATCATACAGATTGAAGACTCATGTGCTGTTAAGTACTGTTTGCAGTTTGTTTTTTTTGTTGTTGTTTTTTAGTAAATATTAGTATGACTTTGTGAAGCCGGCTCGATGGCCGAAATCGCTAAGGCGGAGATATTGCCCCTCTCGAAACCAACGAGTCGCAGTTTCGAATCTCGCCGAAGGCATGGATGTTTGGGTTTGTTATTTTTCATTATCATCATTTTCTTCATCCATACTCTTGAACCAACAATGGGGAACGAAGATGATTCGTTTTTTCTAAAAATGCATCAAAACATTATGACAGACAGGACCTAATAAAAACGCTATCGGAGAAAAATCGACAATGTATTTTTGTGAAGACCATTTCGAAGAGGGTTTTTTACTTAATATTTTAATGCATATAATGTAAGTAATTAAATAAAAGCACGTTTGAAATAAAATAACCCCCCCCCCCCCCCCCCCCCCCCCCCCCCCCCGCCGGGCGGGCCCGAGACTGAATAGCAATTTTGTCCTTTAATTATTTATTTTATTTACTGTGAGCACAACAGTTTTCCCAATTACAATGTTCACTATAATTTACAATTTCACAAGCTAAA
>JAHWFO010048759.1:24336-52355 GCA_023313115.1 Rhysida immarginata | reverse complement strand
AAGAAAGCCTCTGCACTGAAAATTCATATATTGTTATATCATCATTAAAAGGCATTGTTAATCGTATTTCTACCAATAATAAGCCCTAAATTATGACTACTTATGATCATGTAACAATGTATAAATTTTCAGTGCACAGGCTTTCTTTCTAGGAGGCGTTGGTATTTTTCGTCGGCTACGGCAAGAATTAATTTCATCAATCATTGTTGATGCAACAAACAAACACGATCGGCTGATTGTTCGCACATGCAAGCAAACAAACATAAACCAAGTGTATTTCATATACTGTATATAAATATAGAGATTATTAATTTCTATGCTTTTAAGACACTTATCTCCAGTTTTGGATTTTTTCTATCATTGTGGTAGCATTACAGAGCTGTGTGTTAAATTTCAACTTTATAACTTACTTCCAAGTTGCAGTTTAAAACCGGACAAACATGCAAACATTGTCCTTTATATGTAGAGAAGATAAAAATGCACGCTTGGTCTGTACGTTTATCCGGCCGTCCGCCGTTTGCACAACAACTTGAAAACGGATTAACTTTTACAAATTCTGTTTTCAGAAATATGACCATCAAGATCATAGTTCGGCTGTATCAACTTTTCAGGCTTTTTCGTGGACCCTTCAAGTCGAATTCACTTGCTAAATCAGTGACCGTAAAGAATGCCAAGATAATGACATGTCATAACAATCGATTCGTCCAGAATGAATACACTGTTACTTTCTGTTTATCTTTTAAGCACTGTTGACATGATAATCGCTTTTTCGAGGCTCAATAACTCAATCACTCAATTATTGCACTGCGTTGAGCATTAAAAACAGAAGTAAATTTAGAAAGAATTAAATGAATTTCCTTTGTTTATTAGTAATATTAGCTAGATCTAAATTTATTTTATTTATTTATTATTTATTTATTTTATTTATTTATTTATCATTACAATTCAGAAAATCCGTCCAGGGCCAGTATCGGATAGAACCGACAAGTAGGTCCCTGGATAGAAAATATTAAGAATCCAATTATATTATAGAAACAGAAATTATATGATATTTATTGAATAAAAAAACAGTAAATTCTAACTTATATCCAACATCGAGAAAGCGGAAATAAAAAAACGAAAAAAAAAGACAAATTAAAACACATTAGGTTAGTAGGAAAAAGTTAGGTCTAAATACCCTGAAGAGAATTAGAGTGAAAAAGGAAATTTTTTAATTTAACTTTAAAAGAAAATATATTCGGAGCAAGTCGGAGATGACCATAATTTAATAGCTGTGAACGAAATATTTCGAGATTGTTAATTCGAGCGAGAACGGGTAATTCATAAAAGATGAGAAGAACATGTATCATGTCACAAAATTGAATGAAGAGGGGAGAAGCGAGGCACACTTGGTGGGGAATTACCTGATAGGTAAAGGTCGCCAAGCTACCTGTATATAATTGATGTACAGTTAAAATGCCGAAGTATCTAAAGAAGTGAGAAACGGAGTCCGGATTACGTATTTTCAACCAAAGTCGTAAAATTCTTTTTTTGCACCCGAATTAGCCGTAACAACTTTACATTAGAGACGGCACCCCAAAAGATGATGCCGTAGCAGAGTCGCGAATGTAGCATAGAGAAATAAAGAAGGAGTAATATAGATGAAAGAAGATAATGAAGTCGTGCAATGAAGTGGACCTAATCTTTGATTGAGAAACGCTGCCAGAGCATTAATGTGGGAATTCCCCGATAAACCCGTGGATATATCAATTCCTAAATACTTAAATGTAGAAGAGGGCAAGAGTAAATTTGAGTTATAATAAAGAGAGAAATTAGCAGTCCTGCCGCGTTTATTCCGCTGAGGAAAGATAATACACGTCCTCTTTTCTAAGTTTAACATCAACTGATTAATAAAATCCCACCGATGTAACTTGCCTGACGCGTAATTCATTATACAGGGTCTTTATAATTAAAGTTCCATTTTGACATGGCCATAAAAAAACTACTGAACCAAAAGCTATAATACTTGGTAATATTATACAAGAGGGCATGGGAAGTTCATATCCACCAAAAAAAAAATAGTTCAAAAGGTCACCACCAGCATGGAATGACGCTCTATTCAATATTCGTATACGAAATTAGACATGAAGACACAGGTTAACAAGTATTTAATCGTTACTAAAATTAGTTACATGACTAAAATTATTTTGATTTTGGACATTTATTCGTACAATGCTTAGTTTCCGAGATATTCAGTTGTCTCAAGATAAATGCCTCACCCTATATATATAAAGCACAATGTTTGTATGTTTGTTCGGTTTTAAAATGCAACTTGGAAGTAAGTTATAAAGTTTGAAATTTAACACACAGCTCTGTAATACTACCACTATGATGGAAAAAATCTAAAACTGGATTTAATAAGTCTCTTAAAAACGTAGAAATTAATAATCTTTATATCTATATATACGATGGTAGCCCAGAAAGTAATGCATCACAATTTTTTTCTTCAATAATTATTTATTGAACACAATGATATAAACACACGAAAGAATGATGTTTCTTCTACACTCCCTACTTTTCCACATAATCTCCGTCCCGTTCTATGGCCTTCCTCCAGCGAGACACAAGGGCGTGTATGCCCTGTCGGTATCAGTTCTTGTTCTGTTCACGCAGCCATGTCTTCACTGTGCTAATCACCTCTTCGTCATCATCAAAATGTCTTCCACGAATGGCATTCTTCAATGGCCCAAACAAGTGACAGCCTGAGGGCGTTAGTTCAGGGCTGTAAGGTGGATGGGGTAACACTGTCCAATGCTGTTTCGTGATGTGTTCCTACGTCCTCAAACTGGTGTGAGGGCGAGCGTTATCGTGTTGAAGGAAACAGTCAGCTGTGTTGTTATGGTGTCCAAGTCACTGGAAGCGCTTCTTGAGTTTGGTTAATGTGTTCACATATGCCTCAGAATTAATGGTGCTGCCTCCCGGCATCACATCAACGAGTATAACACCATAACAGTCCCAAAACACAGTGATCATGACCTTACCAGCAGAAGCAGTTGCTTTGAATTTTTTCCTCTGTGGAGAGTGCGGATGACGCCATTCCATCGATTGTCGTTTTGTTTCGGGCTCAAAATGGTGCACCCAGGTTCATCAGCTGTCACAATCCGGGACAAGAAGGCTTCCCCCTCACCTTCAAAACGTTGCAGCAATTCAGAAGAAATGTTTTTTCTCAGAGCTTTGTGTTCCTCCGTAAGACAGCGCGGAACCCATCGTGAACGCTTTTTTGTGTAATCAAGAGCACGGATGGTTTCTCCCACACTTCCTTCGCTGATTGACAGCTCCAGCGCCAACTGCCGAGTCGTTCTGCGTCGGTCCTGACGAATGAGCACATCAGCACGCTGAGGATGGCCGCTCCGATCATGGAGCAATTAACCTGGAGGCGAAACTGCACGAAATTTTTCGTACTTCCGTTTTTTAGCGACAACTGGTGTACGGCATATAAATTACAAGTACGAAACTAAAATTTTGTGTAGCTATCCTATTTTTGCTTGAGGGGCTGACCTCATTTTAAAATTGTAACTGCCATGATCGTGTCGAACACATCGTCCATATGAAATACATAACTATTTTGAAAACGATATTAGACATTGTCTAATGCATTTTGACAATATCTAAAAGAATACACAAGGAGGATCCCAGTGTATTGCAAAACATTGCAGAAATAATTCAAAGAAAATCCTGAGCTTTCTTTTTCCGAGTTCCTAATGACGAGTTAAGGTAAAGATTCGTTGTAGAAAATGAGCAAACGAAATTATTATGACATTCTTCCTTAACATAATTTTATCTATATTTGATCTATATATATATAAAACATATATTTTAACATATCCCTATTTCCTTTACAGAAGTAAGGAATGATTAACTTTACTCGAAAGATTTGATCTCTCGTTCAGTCTGTTCATGTACTAAAAATTTTGGAATTTTGAAATTTTGACTTCGGATTTTTAAAGATCACCAAAAAGTAGAATATGAATGTCTCTAAGACCCACCCTCTATCTCTTTGTCTTCATCCTTAAAATTGGGTTCAAAGTTCTTTACTTTGAGTGCCTCTATCTCCTAAACGGTTGGATCAGTTGAAAAACCAGCGAGAATAAAACATTTCCCAAATGTTGTGTACAATCTGAAAATACCATTAAAAATAGGGGTTCCTATTTAAGATTTCAAAGTTGCCCCTCCCCCATCCTCAGGGGATGGGGTTGGGGGGGGGGGGGATCAAATTTGGTATCATTCGATAGCATTTTTAAAAATATTTAACACGCATTTAAATTTTTTTCGTGTGTGTGATGCGTATTTTTCGAATTATTTTGATTTGTCAGGTTAAATAGGACACCCTGTATATGTATTTTGTATAGTAATATTTCAGTAATGTTCAAATGAATTTTGTAATATATTTTTTATATTTTAATAAAATGAAATTAGCAATTAACTTTGTAAGATTATTTTTATTTATAGAAAACTTTTTATTAAAAACGCTTAATATGTAACTTCATTAAGATGAATATGAATATTATTTTTATAGAAAAACTTATAAGATTTAAAAAAAATTAACATTAGAAAATATATCTAAATAAATGAATTTTAATTAAATTTAAAATTGTTTAATTAAAATAAATAAATAAGATAAATAAATAAATAAGAGTAATAGTAATCATGAAACTAGTGGCCTTCTGTTCATCCAGCAATGCATTATGGGAAATCTTTAGTTCGTAGTTTATATGCCGCCCGCTTGGCGGTGCTGATTATCAATACGAAAAAAATAGTATAGGGAACTGTTAAGCTACGGTCACACTTTGCAATTTTCAGCCGCGCTTGCAACTGCAACTGTTGCAGCAACACATTGTAAACGCCATTCAGCGGTCACACTTTGAAACACTGTGATTGCAACCACTTATATTTTGACCAATGATATTACATTCTGGCATTCAGACCAAAGAAGAAAAGGAGGAAGAAGTTTAGGTCGTCTGCTTATTTGAAAACATGGAGAAATTCGGAAAGAAGAAAAAAGCTATATTATTATTAGCTTTATCAGATATTTACGTCTAAGCTGGCACCAATTTCACGCCAGGCTTGCAGTTTTAGATCCTTCCCGCGATATTTTATGGAATTGGCATTCCAAATACAATCATACTGCTCTATGAGCTCGATAAAACGTGCTTCCTTCTCCGAAGTCCAATTCGCCATTTTAAAATAAAATTTGTCTCTTGGAGTTACTGCAACACTAATTATCATTATCAGCGTTCTGATTGGTTGGCGTTACTGCAACCAGCGAGAGAAAAACAAACTTTTTGTTTCTTGGCGCGGTTGCAGCCGCGCCATATTCGGAGGGGGGTTGCTAGGTAATGGGAAGAGCCGTTGCGGTTGCAGTTGCAAGCGCGGTTGGAAATTGCAAAGTGTGACCGTAGCTTTAGAGTTTCGCCATAGATTAAGGAATGCGAAACAGAGATGCGACAGGAGCGGGTAAAAACGGGAAACCGCTGACGTCATGATCGTGGCGTCGGCGACGCTAGCGATCCTGGTGAATTAGTTGGGCCCAAGTATCGTTCCCATAGCAAATCTGTAAACAACTCTGTAATATTTTATTAAATTATTCACCAATGTCCTTTTTACAATACAATAATTTTATTCGTATAGAATAGAGCCGACTTTCAGCCTTTCGGATATCTTCAGTATTCATTTACAACTGATTTTTTACCGACTTCAATAAAAAAGAGGTTATCAATTCGATGCGTATGTTTGTAATATTGTTGGAATTACACAATATTCGACAAGAACGGCAGGAAACCACTGATCCACATAAGATATTTATTAAAACGTATGCGCATTTCGGCAGCCAAGCTGCCTTCTTCAGCGTATACAAAGACCTGATCAGAACAAAGTAAATCTGTTCTCTTTAACTTAAACTTCTATTGCTATTCAGATTATCCGTTCTTTTCAATTGTTTACTTGTTGATTAATTTAACTTTAATAACTGCCAAAGAAGTTTGCCAAAAAAAATTGTTGGTGTATGAAATGACATTGATGTCTACCGCAAGCACCGCTAGGTTTAGGCGCAACACTTTTTAACATGGGCTTGGCACATCTGTGTTTTCTCTTTAATCTGTGGTTTCGCCTCCAGGTTAATTTCTCCATGGCCCCGACCACGGCAAATCTTGGAGCTCCGCCGAACCGCTTTCTGATGGCCTTACCCTCTGTGTCCAGCGAATAACCGTACTTCTGTCGACTGCTGATGCTCCATAAAATGCACATAAACGTTTGTGGATGTTTCCAACCGTTTCTTGCTCCACAGTGAGAAATCCAATGACGACACGCTGCTTGTAACGTACCTCACTTACAGACGCCATGTTGTTCCATTGCTGCACGTACGCTATCTGTCGGAAGAAACGGAAACTTTAAGCGCGCACTCCGAAAACTTCAAAGAATCTCAAGTTTCGCATTCGTACCATTGTTGGGGAGGGAGAAAAAATTTGTGGTGCATTACTTTCTGGGCTACCCTCGTATGAAATAGACTTACAAGGGGAGGACCAGGTTTGTTAAGCTTGGATTTAACTGAAATATAAATATGTTGTCAGGCACCCCTCCCACTATTACATGGCATCGTAACTCATGCTAATGGGCATTAGTTTACGAGATATAACTATTTAAAGTTAGTTATGTAAGCTATTGATGTATATTTACAAATTCAGACAGTGTGATATTTAAGTAGTCAACGTGGTCATGTGGGTAAGTTGATAGATTACAATGCTAAAGATCCCGGGTTCAAATCCTGCTCATTTTCATTTAATTTAATCTCTAACAAGGGTGCGAAGGTTTGCCCGTTCTACTCCACGAGATGAGTTCCAAAGCCCAAGATTGAGCGTCGCGGAAAACCCCGTTTCGATTATGAAAAGTAGGACTTCGCCCGTCAAGACGAACGCCATAACCGAATATGATTTTACGACGACGAATAGAAGAAGTAGGAGACAGCGGAGTCGTTGCTGGAACAGCCAAATTTTTCGTCAGATGACTTCACGAGCGTGGAAACCGGAACGAACCAGCGATTCGAGTTCACTCGAGGAGTCTCTATATCGTCGCAATAAAAGGAATAGAAGAAGGCGGAATTGGAGAATAGGAGAAGGAGAGTCGAACCAGACTACCCAGCAAAGAGTAAGTCCACTAGAAATCTTTCGGTTAATGTTAACTATCTGCACCAGAGCTTCGAATCTGTCGACGGAGGCACTCGCCATATCCAGTGCTAGAGGAGAAAACCCGTTGGATAAAATTCGGCTCTCTCCGAGGATAGGAACGGACATCGAAGGCTCAAATACCATCACCGCCGCTTCAACCAAAGCCATTTCGGAGACTTCGCCCCAACCTAGTGATTTTTCTTCCAACTCGTTGGATCCAGGAAGGGCGTCGCGCCTTTTGCAGCCGGTAGCGTCGACGGGGCCCTGTTCGGCCTGCCGCGCTCGGTAGGCAGCGTTGCGTCGTTGGGTATCCATATTTTCTTATATTACACTTTTGTGACAATATTTGCTACTGTTCTCGTGTTGATCCTCATTGATCTTATTGCTAATATATTTTATTGTCATTACTTCTAGCTCCAGTCCACGAGAAGCTAGACCTATCAAGGTCGCCGTGCTCTGCAGCTACGGTCACCTCATACACTTACCTGACCTCATCTTTCCACTTCACTAGCGTGCCTTTACGACGACTTCGGTGTGAAGCTCCAAATTACGCATCTTACCTGCATCCCAGGGGATTAGAAGGCGAGGATCTGATTCCACATCTGGAAGCCCAAGAGATAAAGAATGCTCAACGTTTTGTGGTTTAAACAATTTAATTTGTCAACTAGAGATTTAATTCTATTTAATGTTCAATTTACAATCAGTTCTTTTGAAGCTTGAATCAAGAAGAATTTGTTTTGTATATCACTTTATTGGATTTATTCGTTAAAAGAAAATTATTAATGATTGTTTTGTCTCCCGTCCTTTTCTCTCCGTTCACAAGTTAAGTCACTCTGCTACTTAATATAATTGTGACATATAGTCAAGCCCAAGATCTAGAGCCCTGAGTGGAATGATCGATTAAGGAAAAAAGGGGAAGTTAATTCTCCGACATGACTTTATATCATACTTCCCCCTCCAGGAATTATCACCCGTACTTTTTTTTTATTAATCGATCATTCCACTCAGGGCTCTAGATCTTGCGGTTTGACTATACTTTTCCTTTTTGTAGTAACCTCCTTTAGAGAAGTTATAGATAGTAGTTATAGATTATAGAAGTTAGTCTTCCTAAATATGCAGTAGACTCTGGATTAACCGGGATCGGATTATACGGGTTGCGGATTATCAGGGAAGGCCTTGTAACTTCATTTATCACAAAACAGTGAGGCAAACTACTGTACTTTTCTATTTTTTGTTATATGTATTTTTTATTGCTTTTTTTGTATTGTACGTACTAAATGTAAAACTAAATACTGTAACATTAAAATTTATGTTCTTATTTTCTAATAATTTTACATTTTCTATCATTTTATCAAAATTTTTCATCAAGAATTGTGTTGATCAAGACTTTTTGCCTCCTGGTCCGTAACTTTATTTGTTAACGGATTTTCAAAATGTTTTTTGTATCTGATACTTACATTTGTCCTCTATGAAATGGACTATTCACTTTTCGACATAGTCCCCATCCCTTTCCAAGCATTTTGCCAACGCGTGACTAATTGGGTGAACCCGTCGGAGAGGAATTCCGGGGTTGTTATCGACACGAGGTTGAATGGCAGCTTTGGACCCTCTTCTGCAGCATGATAACGCCCGCCCGCACACGATCGCCACACACCAGAGGAGTTGCAGCGCCTACAGTTCAAAGTTTAAACTAATTCCACCGTTTGTTGTTAGTCCAAAGTTAAACAGATTTTTTCCATTTAATACAATTGATAGTTGGTATGAGTTACCCATGCATATGAAATTTGATGTGGTGTATTGTTGTTCTCAAAATTGTATAAATCATAAACGACACGTAAAACTTTTAATATATAATTATGTCATGACTTGTTCATTTTACTTCATCCCATTGGGATGCAAATTGTAAATAAATAAATAAATAAATAATTAATTAAAAACTGCAGTTCAAAAATGAAAGACTTTGCACTTTCAACTTTCACCACTTCCCAAAGAAGAAAGAGCACCTTAAGGGACATGAGTTGCGCTCTGACGACGAGGTGAAAGATGCCATTCGTCGTCAGAAATGTAAGTATCAGATACAAAAAGAATTTTGAATATCGGTTAACAAATAAAAAAGTTACGGACCAGGAGGCATAAATTCTTGAACAATCCTCGTAATATCAAAAGAAGCTGTTAATCAAATTTAGGTCTTTAATTAAACACTCTTGTCCTTCAATATCTCTTAATTTAAACAAACAATGCGCTTCGATTATTACTTTAATATAGTAATTTCCACAGGTACTTTTTGGCTCATAAAATAAACAGAAACAGTAGAAAGAAACCTAATCATAGCCACCGCACACGAAGTATTGCCCTTGCGGGCAGGAAAAAGAAACACTACAAGGAGTTCGCTTTTGAATAGCTCACTGTCACCGCGATTCTCCTGTCTTCTTTTTTTAGATGACGTCTTCTTTCAAATAAAGCAAACCTTTCTCCTCTAAGCAAAATTAAGTACCATTTTCAAAAATTGAGGTTAATGTTTTCAAGCCTCTAATTTTTGGGCTTATCATCAGACTTTTTTCTATAATTACTCCCTGAAGAAATCAATTTTTATTGAGAATTCTCTTGTTTCTAAATTATTCTTATTGTTAAAAGAACTAATGTTATAATTGCTTTCCACTGCTCATTTTTCTTTTATTGTAATACTTACTGAAAATGCTCCGATGGAATAGGAAATACACCGAATTGATATTTGTTGGAGACAAAAAAAGACTATTTATTAGTGAAGCAGTATAGAAAAAATGTATAAAAGATGGGAACCACCGTTATCTAATGACGATAAAAATGAGCATAAGTCGAAAATTAAAAAAAATTAAAAAATTATCAATTTTTTACTGTTGCATGTAAATTATGAAAATTTTACTGAAAAGGTTTGAAAAATATTTACCGCAGCCTGTAGGAATTACTTTTAAAAATGAAGCTATATTTGGCCAGTTATTGCTTTTAATCTTATTATGGACCAAACAGTACGTTTAAATACTAAAATACTGCTTCAGTTTTAAATGTAGACACTTGCGTTGATTGCACAGACAATTTAGTCAAAGTTCGAAATAACATACAATAGATTATGCTTTCTGTATGAGGTAATCCCACATCTGTTCCATTCATTTAGATGTTTGCCTGCAATGATCAATCAAACCAAGACAAATGTGTGTGCAAACAATCTAAATAAATACGGAAAAAAAGCAAACCTGTATTGTAACTCAAGATGTCATCCATCTTAAATAACTAAAACTGACTAATACTAATGAGTGACTAAGACTAATTCTGACTTTGTCAGGAAAGTGTTTGCCATATTCTTTGTTGTAGAATTATCCCGAGGATCAAAGTATAAAAGTATTGAGCGGGCGTTTCAGCAGCTGATTTTTTTTTTACTCTGTGGATGGCAGGTGACATGCGAAGAAGCTAACTTGCCATCCACAGTGTATAAAACCAGCTGATGAAACTTCACTTTTAACTGCGGAAATCTCATAAACGGTTCGTTATCCGAACCATGTTTATATGAACTTTTGTTTTCATCTCGCTGTGGGGAATCATCACCAGAAGTTTGTGACAGGGGTTTATATACACCCTATATATATGCAGTAATGGTTATAGGAATAAGACACTTTGAGAATTTGATAGACATTATAACATAATCAAAAAAATTGTTTAACCTTTTTTGGAACCATGAAAATAAACTTAATGGACTCTGAAACAATCTAAAAGTAATGAATATAATTACACTGTCCAACAACAAAAAAATTACTGAACAGAGAAGCACCGTTTCTAAGGTATTTTTTTGCGTAGATTACAAAAATGACGCTCATTTTTGCCTATCAGGTATCAATTTTTCGTAAATCGTGATTGAAATTTTTTTAATATTTTTATGTAAATTTGACTTTTTTTATATTTGTTTTATTTTCAGCTACATATAATACTTAAATAAATGAAAATGCCTAGAGGAACTTGTAAAAACAATCCAGAAAATTTATTGAAATATTTGTGGATGTGTAACAAAAAAAGTTTTAAGCGAAAAATATCAAATTACGAGAAAACTTTATAATCTATATTTCGAAATTGAAGTGGGAGATCAAGAAATTGAAGTGAAACTATAATGTTTAGTCTAAAATGCCTTAATTTACAGAAATTAGAAAAATTTTAGTATGCGATTTACCAAAAATTAGGACCCGATAGAGAAAAACGGTTTGCAGATTCGGAATCAGCGCACCCAAATTACCAAAAGTCAACTACTCTTCGCCTAGTAATTTTTTGAAAGTTAAAAATTGTTGGACAGTGTTATTAGAAAAATAACGCTGCAAAGGATATTTTACAATAATTATTTAACGAAACTTAAAAGTATTATCCGCAATTCTTTAGGTATTGTGACTTCCCACTTGAACTTTCTGCAGACGTTCCTTTGTTGCATTGGCTGTGTGCGGTCTAGTGTTGTTGTGCAACAGGATGACACCACGAGAAAGTTTACCGGGAAGTTTCGTTTTGATTGCCTTCCTGAGTTTCGTTAATGTTTCACGATATTGCTGAGCGCTGACCGTAGCTCCATGCTCCAGGAATTCGAAAAGGAGCGGTCCCTTGCAATAGGCACTGCTGGGACAACAGTTTCAAACGGATGGTGAAGTCAAGGAATGCATGCACAATTGATTCAAATAGCACCCAAAGGATTCTACGAGCATGGCTTTCTGCGACTAGTGTCACAATGGGATAAATGGCTGAACAATTTCAGACAACACTTTTGAGTTTCGTTAAACAATTACTGTGAAATATCTTTTGGCTCGTTATTTATTGACTGTACCTCGTAATTTATACAAACTATTATTGAGATTTGTATTTTGAGAAACTTTAAAAAAAATCTAAACTTACATCAAATTTTAATATTTGGTTGGATACCCTTTATTTTTGACTCGCAGAGGACCCGGCGTTGCCCGGGATAATTACAAAGGTAGATAAACAGAACAATCTCAAGAAGTTAAATTATAACTCTAAATTGGTTAAATAATAACTCAATCAATACAACACAGAGCGAAGGGGCTATCCATTGTAAGAAAAATCCAAAAAACAGGAATTCTAGGTGATATACCGGGACTTTATTTAATTTCTTTTTGAATTGCCTCAGAATAAAATGATATCCATCTTCACCACCAGGGAACATCACTGGATACTTTAGACCCAAGTTTTTATTGCCCTTGACGTAGAGCTTTTATACCCTGTTGCTCTATTCGAAACTCCCGTTGTTCAGATTTTTCCAATGCCCGTATAGCTTTTTCTGTTTTAACTGCAGAGTTTCTCTCACCAATACTCGTTCTTTCTCTTTCCTTTCCAGACACACAAATTTTTGCCAGTCGTCTGGGCGTTTGATAGGGAGCTCAAAGGAGACACGTGTCCTTATTTACGTCCTGTCACTACATCATTATTTTATGCTCATTATTAATAATTCTTGGAAACGAACGTTCAATCATCGCATTATCAGCATCTCAGTTTCCAAAATATTCACATTCACACAGAATATGGTCAAATTTTTATGAAATGTTTAGATCTGCTACGCTACCAAATAAGCTAGGTGATAACCCCAGCATGGCTCGGACTCTTTGTTTTTTTTCTTTTATTAAATTTTGCAATATCTTAAAAATAAACACATGAAAACGCTTAGAATTAATACAGTAAAAATTCTCAATGAAAATTTGAATTTTTTTTAAATGCTCACAATGGATGGACCTCTCCATGTATGCCACAACTAGCCTAAATAATTTCTTAGTTACATAATCTTACTTTAGATGTACACTTGATCATTTTTAAAGATTTTCAAGAAATTCTTAAGAAATAAGAACTCTCAATTCTAAGAAAAGCCCGAATAACAGGAATTATATGCATTGTTACAAATTGAACCTTATTTATAATGCACAAACTTTGCCTTGCATTGTTGGTCATGAGATATTTCTCATTAATATGCCCTGCCTTAACCATGAATATCGATTTTTTATCAATAATTATTATTTTTTCGAAATCTGAGGTAGACAGTGACCTTCCTCATGCTTTGAAGGTCAAGTATGCAAAATTTCATCAAGATCGGAATAAAACTGTAGATTTGTATAAAATACTTCTTTATATATATAAAAGATTACTTCGTGACATCGTTCCACCTAAGGTGTGAGTCAAAATGATAGCACCACAGAGGAATACGCCAAATACTCAAAACATAAAACATATATAATAATCTTTTTTTTATTTGTTCTTTTGTATGACACTACTGGTAAACAGAAGTTTTATAATATGGAAATTGCAAATCACATTATCAATTTAATCAACACAAACATAAATTTGCCACTTGTCAAACTGAGTCAAAATGATAGCACCAGTATTGAAATTGAAGGAACAAAATATTACTAGTACCCGATGTGACTTCCCTGTCTTGAGATCAGCTTAAACACTCTCGTAGGCATTGTTGCAACAAGTTTGTGAAGCTGTTGACTGTTAATTTGATCCCAAGACAACAAAATTGTTTGCTTCAGTTCTGCAATGGAGTGAAACTGCCTTCCATCCTTGTAGACCGCTCTTGCCAGGATTCCCCACAGGTTTTCCATCGGGTTAATGTCTGGGGAAAGTGGTGGCCAATCCATGACACACACTCCATTCTGCAGGAACCATTCCCAGGTTGTTTTTGCTGTATGAATAGGTGCGTTGTCCTGTTGATATATGAAGAACGGTCCACCCAGGTTTTCCGCAACAGGCAGAAGATGAACTCCTAGCAACTTCTGATAGTCCACAGCCTTCATTCTACCAGAGGGGAAAGCAAGGGTTGTTTTGCCACAAGAGCTAAATCCTGCTCATACCATCAAAGATCCACCCCCTTATTGACGCTTTGAAAACAGCGACTATTCTCTTCTGACATCATGCCAGTAGTAGGACCAGCCATCCGGACCATCTAAGTTGAACTTCTTCTCATTACTCCAGATGACTGTGTCCCACTGTGTTCTCCAGGTCATGTGTTCACGAGCCCAGGCGACTCGTTTGGTCTTATGTTGTGGTTTCAGTGCAGGCATGACTTTCAGTTTTTTGTATGCAAGCCATGTACATGATTTCGCAGTTCGTACAATTGTGGACTGTGATACCTGAATTGCAGGATGTGATGTAACAGATCGTGTGCTAGATTGAGAGTGCGCTAGCTCTTTCATGACAAATCTTTTTTGCCGTGTTGAAAGAGCAGGATGGCGCCCAGTTGATTTTTTCGTCCCATAAGTATCTTTCTGGCGAATGAAATTGCTGACAACTTTATGGGAACGCTTGATTCGTCGGCCAATTTCTCTGAGAGAATGTCCAGCTTTGTATAATTCTGTTATCTGTCCTCTTTCAAACTGTGTCAGTTGTTTACCACGACCCATTGTAAGATGTAGAGGAAATGAATTGTTTCACACGGAAATGAAAAATGATTTGGTTTTCATGTTTCTCATTATCATTTCTTACCTTGTATGCAAAATAGGTGCCACAGGCTGGTCTCATTAGGTAGAGGGAGATTGGTGGTGCTATCATTTTGACTCAGTTTACAAGTGGCAAATTTATGTTTTTGTTGATTAAATTGATAATGTGTTTTGCAATTTCCATATTATAAAACTTGTGTTTACCAGTAGTGTCATACAAAAGAAAAAATAAATAAAAGATTATTATATATGTTTTATGTTTTGAGTACTTGGCGTATTCCTCTGTGGTGCTATCATTTTGACTCACACCTTATATATATTGTTGTTGAGTTCCATCAAGTCGAAATCGACTTCTGGTGACTGTGTGGACATTTGCTATCCATTCACAGTTTTCTAGGGAAGAGTGATAATGCGGTGGTTTCCCGTTGCCTTCCGCATGATGAAAGGATGATAATGAAGGAGACAAACACAAACATCCATGCCCTCGGCGGGATTCGAACCTGCGCCTTAAGCCTTTCGACCTATATATAGCTGACAATAATTAGTTTAAGGGATTTTAATTGTGTTTCGTATCCTCCCACTGTTTTTTTAATGATTTAAGATTTGGGCTCTATGGTGGTCATGCCAAAACTTTTATGTTCTTCTCTTTAATCCATTTCTTCACATATTTCGCTGTGTGCTTGGATCATTGTCATGCATGAGTAATAGATAATTTTTCTTCTACATACTACTTTTATTTGCACCACCCTGTATAAAAGGCTCTATTATATTTTCTAAGATATTTGTATACTCTCATATGCCAAAAGTCATGGAATAGCAGCGGACTATTTTCAAGTGGCAGTAGCATCATGTGCAAATCAGTGTCAATAGGTTTAGTTACACTATCATGAGTAAGGGGTGAGGTGTTCAGTGTGACAATGGCTACACGACGAGAGCTATCCGAGTTCGAACGTGGCCAGGTATGTGGAGCGCAACGTATGGGTCATTTCAATATCGGTCCACAGTTTCAAGAGTCTCCCGAGAATACCTCCCACCATGGACAACGCAGTGGTCGACCACACCTTCTCAAAGAACGGGACCAACGGCGTCTGAGTAGGATGGTCACCGCTAACAGGCAACTGACACTACGCCAAATGACATCGGGTTTTAACCAGGGATTCGAGATGTAGTTGGAGCCAAAAAATGTGGACTAAATGCAACAATGACGACAGGAAACCACTGATCCACATAAGTTTTTTATGCCGAAATGCGCATACGTCTGAATAAAAAAACTTATGTGGATCAGTGGTTTCCTGTCGTCATTGTTTAACCAGGGATTTTAACTAGAGCTGTATCGATGCGAATTGTGCAACGAAATCTGGTGCCCATGGGATATGGAAGCAGAAGACCCACGAGGGTGCCCATGCTAACAACAAGTCATCGTCAGCAACGTCTCTCCTGGGCCCATGAACACATCGACTGGTCACTTGTCAACTGCAAACGTGTGACCTGTCTGATGAGTCTCGATTCCAGCTGATACGAGCTGATGGTAGGGCTCTTGTGTGGCACAGATCCCATGAAGGCCATGGACGCAAGTTATCAAGCATGCACTGTGCAAACCGGTGATGGCTCCGTAATGGGCAATTGTGGGAAGCTCTCCAGTCTGAATGGTTGGCATTGTTTTCAGATGTCTTCCATCGACTTATGGAATCAATGCCACGTCGCACTATGGCACTTCGCCGGGTTAGAGGAGGTCCCATACGTAATTAGATGCTATCTCATGGCTTTTGGCATGTGAGGGTATAAGAGTGTTTCAAAAATACTTTTACAAACTTTTAGTGGACGTGGTATGGATAATTCTAAGCAAAAAAGTTCATATAAACATGGATCCGAATTTGAACGCTAACTGAGATATGAACAGAAATAAAAATGCCGCCACTAAGATCAACATGTTAATAACTCATATTCTATAACATCTAGGATGATGAAATTTGGGAGAATAATATAGAGTATATAAAACTGTGCATACCGTTAAGATTTGATCGAATTCCAACGAGTAGGTTTAGTACTCGCATGTGAGCCTTGTTACGATTTTGAATGCGTAACTCGGAAACTACTTGTTGGTATTCGATCAAATTTTAACGGTATATTCAGTTTTATGTACCCCATTATTCCCTCAAAGTTCTTCATCCTAAATATTACAGAACCTGAGTTATTAATGTTGATCTTGGTGGCGGCATTTTTATTTCCATTCATATCTCAGTTAGCGTTCAAATTCGGACCCATGTTTATATGAACTTTTTTGCTTAGAATCACCCATACCACCTCCCCTAAAAGTTTGTAAACGTATTTTTGAAACGCCCTGTATAACTTGATCCTTTGCTCCTGTTATTTTAATGCGATTGACTAATACCTTCAGGATATTGCTTTCCAGACCATGATACACCATATCATGTTTTACCACCTCCAGTTTTTAGTTATGCTCCATATATCGTGGATCATTTGCACAATTTTTTGGACGGCGAAGGTATACTTTACCATCAGAGATAAACACATTGAACTTTGACTCATCACTCCATAAAAATTTCTTCCAAAATTCCAATGGTTTATTCAAGTGTTCTTATCAAATTCCAAACGTTTCTTTCGCTTGTTTAGTATGGCAATTTTTAATAGTAGAATTTCTTTCATAACTTATATTAAAATATCATTGAAAATATGGATCTTGCATTGCACACTTGAAATTAAATAAATGATTGGGTCTTTCTTAAAATACTAAATTTTTAATGTAACGACTGACGATCGTTTCGGCTATTTCGCCATTTTCAAAATCAAGAGATTACAAATATTTGAAAATTTAAAAATATAAATTTAACAATGATGCAATAATGTATTTAATAATTTTAATATTTACAATAATAATATAACAAATTAAAGTATGAATTTTGAAGTTTGAATTACAAGAAATTAATCCCTCCCGAGGAGGATTTAGAATGTAATGGAAGCCCTGAGGTCATCTATTTTTACCCTTTTATCTGCACTTTTTACTCCCCTTCCCCAAAGTTTTTTAATCAAAAACTGATTTTCTCGAATATTATATTTAGAAAATGTAAAAGAGCTCTATCTTTCGTTTCTCAGCATTTCCGATCGAATGCCATTTTTTTATCACATGCCATATATTGCCTTAGTTCTAAAGACCATGTGGCTGCCGATCCCACAACTCTGACCCCACTGGAGCTATTTGGCCCAAACTTCATAGTAATATAGATTTTGCCTAGACGATTCTTTATATTGTAGTGTTCTCCCTAGTAAATTTTATCAGCTGGATGGAAAGATTAAATAGCCGGGCGGACAATAATTAAAAAATAATAAAATATTATGCAGTGGTGTGCAGTTTTTCGTGTATTCAGCCGGGCGGTCACCAAAATCAGCCGGGCGGCGCGTCCGTTGAAAAGGGCCTGGGGAAACCCTGATATTGAATTTCACTCCCCCTTTACGTATTTAAATACCACATAGATCTTTTGTCCCCTCTGACTCCCACCCCCGTAATTCCGACGCCTGTACGCCAATCAAAATCTAACTAAACAGTGAGGGTGCACTTGGCCATAATATCTCAAAAAATGGAGAAATTATAAAGGGGACAGATGACGGACGCACAGACGGACATTGTAAAACCATTGTAAACAACATTCTTCCGCTACTTAACAAGTCTTTAAAAATTTCTTTAAAGAAAAAAAGGAAAATGAAACTTTATTATTGAATAATCAAACCGCATCCGATGCAGGAGTTCAATAGTCAGACAAATTTTTGAGCAGCCTTTCGAGATGCTTCACTTGCAGCAAGTTTTTTTTTTGTCACAAAATTGACGTTGTAGTATAAAATGCCCGGATGCTACGAAACATTGCACCCAATAGTAATCATATATGAATTTAGCTTACATAACACAGTAGATAAAACGTTTCACAGAGATAATGAGAATACGTCAATAATGAACTCAAACAGTAGAATGAGTTACGTAAATTAAAAACGAAAAATATTCACGATTTTGTTTATTTTGGTCATTTAATCCGTGTTTAGATTTCTTTTTCTAATTATTTCCGGTGGAGACTTCCTGATTTATTCTTCCACCAATTTTGTGTCCAACCTACTTATTTTAATGAAATTTTAAACCTTAAGCATTAGTGCAATGTAATGAAGTCGTTTATAATCAATCCGTTTAGATAAAAGTGGGATTGAAGGAATTTTTGCAAAAGAAATTATACCCAGAGAAAATAATTTAACAACAATAATAACGTGTATGGAATTTATTAAAATAAAAACTGTTAATTTTATGAATCACATAATTCTTCCTTCTCGTTTTCTCTCCCGCGCCCATTGTTCAACGGAGCGTGCCCGATTACCCAGTTCCCAGAAGGTTTGACGTCAATTCTGGATGCTCTGCAAGCTTCTTCAATCAGTTTGTGAGCGGATACAATATAACGGTTAATGAAAATGTAAATTTATGAAAATGAGGTGAAATTTCAACAGGAAGTAATTATTAACAAGCGGGTTTCATATTAATTACACAATTATTTTTAACTGTAATATTTTCTCATATTATTTAAACAGGAAATGTTAAAAAATTTAGCTCGTGAATACTTTTTAGATTAAACGTACAAATACGTTGCGATTGGAAAGCTGCAGATAAACAATAAATAACAATGCTTAATAATATATATTTACATTGTCCTACCATTAATATTAGAACACCCCTCCATAGATAGTGAAACAGATTCTCCTCATGCAAGACGTCACAAAATATGCTGCAAAGGAAACGCCGGATGTGAAGGAAGCAAGAGCGGGAAAGCAGGATGAATGCTTCAGCGGAATTAACAGACAAGAAGAATACGAGAGTGGGTCATAAAATCCTTACAGTCATGATGGATTTCCGGGTGCAGCAGTGAAACGACAATGATAGGGTGTAGCCACGGATTCTTGCTGTATTTAACCTTATGCTGTATTTCGTTGATTCACCACCAGAACACCAAGTCTAACAAATAAGATGCCCGTCGTATCACGTTCGGAAAATCACGTTGAGACGCGGGCCGGGATACATTTTCTGCTTATGAAGGTAAATGATGTCGGTTATGTCCGTGCCAAGTTGAAAAGTGAGGCCAAATGACGGCGACGCTTCCAAAATGGCCAAATCACCCTGGCCAGATCATCTTTTATTTACCTTGCTGTGGTTTTCATTGAAATCCACAGGAAGGTTCTGGGCTAAAGGTAGTTTTGCAGCTACCTTTAGCCCAGAACCTGTGGACCACTGTGTAGAAAGTGCGATTTGGAGGAAGAAACGGACACCATTTGCTTATTGAATGTGTGGCATTAACACACATACGACACTCGAGCTTTAGTCTCGATTTAACATTTGAGGCAATTCACCAAGAGCTTAACTTTCTTCCTTAGAGAAGCTGTCCTTAAGGAATAAGCTATCGTTAGAGAAAGAAAGTTTGTGGGTAGGCGCCATGTTCTCCATAAGGAATAAGTGCGAAAAGGAGTTTTCAGCGCCCTAACCCTAAATTAAAAATAAGAAAAAGAACTTATTTTCATGCTTTAAAGCACGCTGCGTGGAAACCGTTTCCAAGATGACGCGGAGGTCATCTTTGAAGTGGAAGTGTTCTTCCAGGTCCAAATAGAGGACTTCTACAACAAGGAATTCTGGCATCTGATTCATCGTTGGATGAAGTGCATGGCTAAGACTAATCATTCTTTTGCTGTGCAAGCCGGAGACTCTTTTCCATCATTGTGATTGTAAGGACTGATCTGATCATACCTGTTTTTCTTCTTTCTTCTGTGGAGGGCATAATAGATGACCTGCTAGTTGATTGGCTGGTGGAGTTTAAAGGCATTTCTACGTGGAAGCTATTTGGGCATAATACAAATCTAGAATTTAAAAAACGTAAAATGGCTAAGAAAATTGTTAAGGTAATACAATGATATTGTAAACAGGAGAAAACAAGCCAAGAAACTGTGGCCACAACTATCAACAAATGAATGACTTCAACGAAACCACAAACCCACAATAGATAATTTTTAATGCCTCAGATGTACATTTCGGAGGCTACGCTCCCTTCATCAGTGAGTGATTAACAATAAGGAAATATAGCAAAGAACAACCAATTAAAAAATAACAACTAAAATAAGAAAAGAAAGCAACGAGTCAAGCTATTCCAGAGTGAATACGCAAAACGAACACAAAAAAGAACAAAAAGTCCAGTTATAAGAGCCCACTACGCAAGTAGGAGCCCAGTTACTTTTCAATAAATTTAGAGAGGGGTAGGATAACCAATCCTCTACTGGAATCGGACCGTCATCACTCTTTAATAATTGATTAGTTCCTTGTTTTTCACAATTTCCATAGACTAAAAAAATGTAACAATCTGATATCTTTATATGTGTGAATAACTTGAAATAGATCAGAAGCATAATCATATTTCTCTTCCAATATGTGATCTGCAAAAGTCGAAACGCTTATCTTTGCAGGAAATATGTTCAGTCTTCCGTTTAGCGACACCTCTCTGTGAACTGCCCAAATAAATGTGGCCACACTTGGCGTATCCAAGCTTGTAGACACCTGCACGTTCCTCCGTGGGGATTTTGTCCTTAACCGTACTCAATTTTCTCTTAACCGTGTTTGCACTTTTGAAGGCTACCTTTACATTGAAACCTTACACAGTTTTTTTGAGACCGCTATTCAAATTAGAGGTGTTGAGCATGATACGTAAGGTAACATTAACACGTTCTTGTAGTCCTCCTTTCCTTTACTCAGTGTAATAACATTTTCAGTTTTCAAGTGCTTTTTGTTTTTACTGCTATCTTGTATACTATTTTACTTTCAAAACCATTGAACTCAGCAAAGGATCTGATTCAGTTAATCTCCTTGTCTCTGGTTTCGACGTTGAGTGGCAACAACACGTACTCTTCTACAAACCTCATTTTCACAAAGTTGAGACAGAGTGAAAACATGCGACACAACATAATTATTAGCACACTGATGTATTAATTGATTTTATTTCAAAAGAAGATAGTTTATTGGGTAGGTATTAAACATTTAGGAACCCAAATTTTAATTAATAGTAATAGAAATTAGGTTTTTTGCGAACTGGCGGTTGCAATACACTCCAAAAATGTTGGGAAAGTGGGCGAATTACCCACTTTACCATTGGGTGACATGTCCCTTCCTTCTGATCAGACTTGTAGTTGTCGAGGAACAGATGATACCAATTTCTGTATCAATTTGTTGCCATTCCTGCTGTACGAAAGTTTTCAGCTGTTGAACTGCTCGGGGTCGTCGTTGACGTAACTTCATCTTAATAATTCGCCATATATTCTCTATTGGGCACAAATCAGGACTACAGGCAGCCCAATTTAAGACCCAAATTCATCTATTTTGTAGCCACTGCCTTCTAATGCGAGCTGTGTGGGATTTAGCATTACTTTGTTGAAATAGAAAGGAAGGGTTCCAAAAAGAGTCACCGAGAAGGCAACATATATTCTTCTAAAATTCTAATATAGGCTTGTACATTAATGGTGCCATTGCAGATGTGCAAGTTTCCCAGTCCATTGGCACTCATGCAGCTCCAGACCATTATTGAAGCTGGCTTCTCTACAGCAAGTCGGCAACAGGCAGGATTGTCCTTTTCCCCTTTGGTCCTAAGTACACGCCGACGATTTTTGCCAACAACAAGCGTAAATGTAGATTCATCGGACCACAAAACACTCGCCACTGGGCGTCAATCCACTTCAGATGGGTGCGTGCCCAAGCCAGGCGCCTATTTTTCTGCAATGCGTTTACGAGCACCATTCGTTTTGCATAATAGAGTTTCAACTTACTTTTTATGCTGTAGCGGCGAACGGTATTCAATGATTAAGCTTTTTGATAGAATCCTCGAGCCCATTCCGTAATTTCTGTCACTGTTGGATGTCTATTTTTAATGCAGTGACGTCTGAAAACCCGAAGATCACGACTATTCAGAAGGGGGCTTCGTCCTTGCCCTTTACGAATGATGGTATTTACGCTTGTCCTATACCTATTAATAATATTATGAACTGTAGATGACGGAAGATCAAGATTCATGGCTATTTCACGCTGAGATACGTTGCTTCTAAATTGTTGGATTATTGCGCATAGCTTGACCCCACTGCCTTGCCTAGACCCATGTTGTCGTGTAAGTGACTGGCCGCACATTGCAGTTTGTATTTAAAGAGGGAAAAGTTATGACGTAATGTTCTCCAGAAGTTTAGAGAATATTCGTGTCACTTTGATGGCTTCCGGTGCTGTCTTTTCCTTCCGTCCCAACGATTATGGTGCATGTTGCCAATGGCAATTTCATTAAAAATTTATATACGACCAAAAAAAAAAGAGATGGGCATTTATAAATTGTACATATTTTACTTCAGTCACTTCAACCGCATTTATTATTTTTAATTTTGCTAATATATACAGTATTTCAATAGATTTTCAGACTTCAGTGGGTGGTTTTGGACTTTTAGCACATCATTCTTTTTGATTCCAGACACTACAGTTTTGTGTGTTTCTTCGTCATGACATTTGATCTTAATGGTGTCTGAGCGACCCGTGTGGGCAGTAATTTTATCCAGAGCTACGTGGTTTTTAATCTCGTCTAGAACTTCCTTGATTGGTTTCCCGTGATTTCTAATAATAATAGGTGGAATGTATATAGTCCCTCTTTCACGAGGGGTTTTGACAGTCTCTTGGGCGTTTTTGTGAATGGTTTTGTTGCCACGTATGAACACAGATGTACCGTCATTAATATTTACAATGGAATGAAAGTTATCAATTCTGACACCTTTTTTATTCTTTTAGTGCCATGCGATGTGCCATTCTCCTTCACCGGTGTCAGTGGGATCATTTTCTAACCTCCTCTTGGTACCAGTTTTTAGCGAGACGTTCTCCACATTGCCGGGCACGATACTAGCCTCCTTGGCAATATTATTATTGTCTTCTACTAAAGGGATTGTTGTCACATTAACTGGATTGCAGTAGTCTGTGCTGGCAGTACTTGGATCATGCTTTAAGAGCAATTCAAGATGGCCTATGCTATTCTTGAGGCTGCCAAACTTGTCTTCTATGTCAATCAGCTGGTTTCTAATATCCGCGATATTTACACTTTGCTTATCTACCTTTTCTTCAAGAGCAGTATACTTAGCAGTCACAGAACTGAACTTTTCACTTATCACTAGGTCAGGTCAAAGGCACCAAATCTAGCATCCTTACAGGCATCACGGAAAGCCTTTTCGCATGTCACGGTATTACCGTCACCAACTGCCAATACATTATTGGCTGAGTTAAGGTTGGACAGGATGGACGGAATCATCATATAGATTAATACAGTATAAATAGGATGAAAGCATAAATAGTAGTCTTGAGCGTACCAAGAGGCCGTCCTAACGGCGCACTTGGCTGAGAGGCAGATAGAAATAAAGGAAGAAAAATCTGACCTGGACGACGATGGTGATATTCAGACTAACAGAGTCAATGAGAGGGGAAAGAGATCCACGATGAACCTTAATAATAAGAACAATGCGGTGTGACACCGAAATATCTTGTCAGTACCCGACGAGTGAAGTTCCACGATTGCTCAGTCGTCATCAACCTCAGGAGAGTAGAGGTTCTAGTGTTCGTGTGATGTCCTCGTCTCTCAGTGCCGGTCCCCTTGATGACACGTAATCCTGTAAGCGACATGGATATTGCAGTGCTTAAAGGTTTCCTCAAGCCCTATAATATATTCAAGGTCGACGATTTGTCTTCTGACCACCGTCCAGTGATGCTTATGTTTGAGGGTTTAAACATCGAAAAGAAGATTGTGCTCCGCTCTAAACTGGACTGGAAGCTCTTTAGGGATATTCTTAGAGAAAATAGCATTCCTTACAAGGAGGTTATTGATAAGGAGGATATCAATAGTAATATCAATGCTATCACCCGTGTTGTCAACGATGCCATTATTTCCAGTACCTCTACAACCGATCGTAAGCGTCCTGAACATCTCGACCTCCATACTTATATCAGGCGTCTTATTCTCGAAATGAATTCTTACAGAAGATTATGGCAGCGTAAGCGATTTCCCTTCTTAAAGACCAAGTGCAACCGGCTTTCTCGCAAGGTTCAGGAGGAGGTTAAAGCTCTACAAAATCAAAGCTGGAGCAAAATACTGAAGTCCTTGTCTGTCCAGGATAACTCGCTCTGGGGAACTGTGAGGGCCTTAAAGGGTAACAGACCAACCCAATTGCCGCCACTGCTTGAAGGCAATGGCAACGTTGTCACCAGTGACGGGGAGAAGGCTCAATTGATCGCTGATTTCATGAAAAGTCAATTTACAACGCCTAATGAGACCACCCTGGGCAGTCTCTCAAACACTGAGTAGTTAATAATGGCTGCATCGCCTACGGGTGCAATCATCGTGTTCCCACCCCTGGGGAAGTCATTAGTACTCAAGAAATCTCCGAAGTCATCAAACGACTTAAGACCAAAAAAGCAGCTGGTATTGACTCCATCACCAATAGTGCTCTCAAAAACTTGCCTCCTAATGTTGTATCGGAGGCTGGAAACTTCGTTACTTCCCCGACAAGTGGAAGGAGTCCGTTATCGTTACCATACACAAGCCTGGTCTAAACCCTGCTCTCGCTGTCAGCTACAGGACCATAAGCTTACTACTTATGTTATCAAAAGTCTTTGAACGCATCATTCTGAAGAAGTTTCACGAATTCTGTGTAGCAAACAATCTCGTTCGTGATGAGCAATTCGGCTTTCGCCCAGGTCACTCCTGCCAACTTCAGATCTGGAGACTTGTTGCAGATCTAAACACTCCTCTTAACTGTGCTAAGTATGGTGGTCTGGTCTTCTTCGATGTTCGGAAAGCTTTCCATCAGTTTGGCACAAAGGCCTCATATATAAAATTATTACTTGTGGTTTTCCGGAAGATCTGATTGCTTTGATTAATTCCTTTCTGTCGAACAGGATATTTCGTGTCAAGGTTGGCTGCTCCATGTCCGACCCTTGTGACGTCAATGCTGGTGTTCCCCAGGATTCTGTCCTGGGCCTTGCACTGTTCAACTTTTTCATCCATGACTTTCCGACTTTTACTAATTACAAGCTATATCTGTTTCCTGACGACGCGTCCATCATGACTACTGATCGCAATCCCGCTCACCTCATATCTCGGTTACAAAAAGCCTTACATCAGTGCGAGAAATGGTTTGCTAAGTGGAGACTCAATCTAAAGTTTGACAAATGTAAGACGATGTTCATTACGAAGAAACTTCGAAAACCCCCGAGTCCTCTCTTCCTTTCTAGTAAAGAGCTCGAGTGGGTAAAGCATTACAAACACCTCTGAGTGGTAATATATTCCAAGCTAAATTGGGGCGACTATGTCTCCTACGCCATCAACAAGGCAAAGAAAGCAAAATTCAGTTGGTAGCTCTTCTGGGGCGAAACAGTGCACTTGGATTGGATTGCAAACTATTTCTATACGGGACGGTAAGCATTCCGAACCATCTTGCTTTATGGCATGCCTGCCTGGGCAACATTATGTAAGTCCAGATGGAAGGACCTCCAAACCTTCCAAAAGGTTACATTGAGGACCATTGCCCAACTTGACAGGAGAGTTGCAACAAATACTTCTATTGCCGATGATTTTGATATACACTACTCTATCAAAAGTCATGGGACACCATCACTTTAATAGAAACACTCAAAAGTGGGCTTTCACTGAAACAAAATTTCTGTGAAGTTAAGCAACATCAGAAACGGCTAGCCACTGGATGGGCGACCATTCACTCACCAACCCCCCCCCCCCCCCCCCGCTTGTGTGACCATCATACAGCAGTCGTTAATCCAGGTTCGCCCAGGGACCCAGCTCGTCGGTCTCAGGCCATACAGGCCCTGGATGGACGTATTGGATTGCAATACACAATAAAATAAAAATAAAATAAAAAATATACATATTTTAGTATCTTGTTGGTCCACATTTTGCTGCTATCACAGCTTCTACTCTCTGGGGCATACTGTCCACAAGTTTTGGTACGTTTCGACAGGTAATTTTCACCATTCTGCCATAAGTGTTTTGGACAGTTCGGTCACGGATTTCGGGCGTTCCGCAATCGACATTCCAACACGTCCCACAGGTGTTCGACGGGGTTCAGATCGGGGCTCTGGGCAGGCCAGTCATGTTCTCGAACCCCCTTTTTATCAAGCCTTGTGCTTACAGCCCTTGCTTTATGGCAAGGTGCGTTATCGTGTTGAAACAGAAAAGGGCCATCCAGGAGAGTTTGCCAAAGTGCTGCCAGAGAGATGGGAATGCTGCGTTGTCCAGAATGTCTTGGTAACGCTCTGCGTTTAGATGTCCGTCCACAGACGGATTGTACCCAACCCATATCAAGAAAAGCACCCTCACACCATCACCGACCCTCCGCCGAACTTCACCGTGGGCACAACACAGCTTGTCAGATAATGTTCGCCATACCCAAACCCGTCCATCCGATTGCCAGATGGTGTAGCGGGACTCATCACTCCATTTAACCATTCGCCATTGATCCAGGGTCCAATGTCGTCGCTCTAACAGTTTTGCCTGCGAGATTGCACCCAACAATTGCACCTCTTTGGAAGTCTGATAGCTCTTTTCTTTGAGACATTCTTACAGCGTTCACGCAAGCATTATCTCATAATAGCATACTCTCTGTTATGTAGTGCTGGGAAGAATGCCAACAGTGAAATTGCAAAAAAATGTCCTATTTTCGTGCAAATCAGGGTTGTCCCATGACTTTGGACAGGGTAGTGTACCATGAAATCACGTCCAGGAGTTGCTGAAAAAGCTGTTTCCAAAGATGAAGGACCATCCCAATCCTCTGGTTGCAGGTATTCTTGAGCATCCGCTCACCTTTAGAAGTTTCCTCAGGCATTGCAGGCCTCGTCACATCCTGGACATCAATTTCGACAATATCCAAAAGGCCATCTTTCCCGAATACTCGACCTCCTAGCTCCTCGTGTCCCTTGTCCCTCGCCAATCAAAAATCAGTGATTAACAATCGACAATCGACAATCAAACAGTGTAGTGTATCGGTATTCGTGTGGAACTTGAAGCATAGCTTCCATAATCTCACCCTTCATAATCTTATTCCAAGGGAAATACACTGAACTAGAAAAGAAGCCTGATGTACCCACAAAGGTCATCCAAAGTATGAAAGAAAATTGCCTCCTCTTGGTGGAGGAAAATTTGATTGACGATTGTCTGAACTAGGAGTTTACCACATAGTAAGCCACAAACAACGAAAAACTTATGAAACCCAGTAATCTGGGAAGATGACATTGTCAATGTCATCAAAATTGACATCAAGG
>JAHWFO010048759.1:0-24236 GCA_023313115.1 Rhysida immarginata | reverse complement strand
TAGATCATTATCATGATTTATCATAATAGGCAGCACGGTTTTTATGATCTCTTGAACATATTTCCCGTCATGGGTCATATCGAAATCATTATGAATGGAATAATTGCGAGCAATTCTCCTATCTAATTGTGCAATTGTCCTTAGGGTAATGTTCTGGAAAGTTTGGAGTTCCTTCCATCTTGTCTTGCAAATTGTAGCCCAGACGGGCATGCTATATAGCAAGATGACACGAACAATTATTTTGTATAACAGAGTTTGTTCTCAACACTGAGGGCACTGTTCGACCCAACAGAGCAATTAAGCTAAACTTTGCTTTTTTGGCCTCGTTCATCGCATAAGTCACATGCATAATCCATGATAGTTTTGAATCAATAACAACGCCAAGGTATCTATAATTATCAACCCATTCCAAGTATTTGCCATATAATTTTAAGGAGTCAAGATTTCTCTTTTCCTTCTTAGTGATAAACATTGCTTTGCATTTGTCAACATTCAGTTTTAATCGCCACTTGCTAAACCAGATTTTACATTCTTTAAGGGCTTTCTGCAAACGTGATACAACAACACCAGGCTGGTCTGCCCATGTCAGTATAGAGGCATCATCCGCATAAAAATATAGCTTACATTAAGAGATTTCAGGGAAGTCACGTATATAGTAATTGAACAGAACTGCCCCCAGCACTGATGCTTGTGGGACACCGCCATTTATCTCACAGGTATCAGATAATTCATCTCCAACTCTGGCCTGAAAAGACCTGTTGGACAGAAACGAGTGAACTAGACTAATTATACAGGGTGTAAATTTTAAGTTGACAAAGCAGAATAACTCGAAAAATAAGCTTCACACGAAAAAATGCGTAGAATCCAAAGTTGATTATTTTCGAGGGGGCATCTGCTGGTGCTAAAATTAGCCCACCCCCCCCCCGGCCCCTGGGGGTGGGGCGGGGGGCAACTTTAAAATTTCAAATGGGAACCCCTATTTTTTATTGCAGATTCAGGTCCTACATAAAAAACTACGTACATTTTGTCTGAAACATTTTTTTTTATTTTTGGTAGATGGCGCTGTAATTCAAGAAAATCCATTTTCTCATTTTTGCGTGGAAATGGTTACGGAGAAATAAAAAATACTTATTTACTTCGTAAATTTTGCCGCAAAGTTATTATTTTATTATTTTTTGCCGCGGATTAGGATAATTTTGTTTTGTTTCGTGGTCATGAGGCCACACAACTTTATAATTATCAAACAAATCAACTGATTAGCTAACTAACTAACCGAACATCCTACGTACTAACGAGTGAACTCATTAACTAACAGAGTAAAAAAGTAAAAGACTGTGTAAAGATGAAGTTATTCCCGTTTAAGATTTGGTGGTCCTTAAAAGGACCGATTGTTTTCGTTTTATTTTTTCTTATTTGCAAATACTTGCAAGTAAATGAATTTCGGGGTGCTTGTATTTCCAGTGAGTCCCCTCGCCTCTCACTTTCGGCCTGCTTGTTGTCCTTAAATCCCTTGCATCTCGCCGTTTTATGAAATTAAATGTTCAAATTGATGACCTCCAACTTCGATGCATTTATTGACTCGTTTTGTAAATTCCTGAACACATCTTGATAACATGTCTGGTGTAATTGCAGCGCAAGCATCTCTTATTCTTTGAATCATGTTTTCGCGAGTGGTTGGCGTTTCCTTATAAACGATATCTTTGAGGTAACCCCATAAGAAAAAATCTGGCGATGTAAGGTCAGGCGATCTGGCTGGCCAATTCACAGGACCTTCCCTGCCGATCCAGCGACCATGGTAAAGTCGATGTAGTACTTCGCGCGCTACTAATGAATAATGCGCTGGACAACCATCATGTTGAAACCACATGTGTTGTCGAAGTTCAATACTCAGGTCTTCAAGTAGATCTGGTAGTTCATTTTCAAGTAGGTTACGATATTTGTTGCCATTCAAATTACCGTCTATAAAATATGGACCGATAAGTTTATCGCCAATTATCCCACACCAAACATTAATTGACCAAGGTCGCTGATGGTTGACTTCTCGAATCCAGTGTGGGTTCTGTTCACTCCAGTAATGCATGTTATGTCGATTAACTTCCCCGTGGTTTGTGAATGTTGACTCATCGGAGAAAAGAACTCGTGCAAAAAAATGTTGGTTTGTTTGCATCTGCTGAAGTGCCCAGTGACAAAACGTTAGACGGTTTTGGTGGTCATTGCCATGTAGTTCCTGATGCATAGATACATGATATGGATGAAATTTGTGGAGCTTCAGCATTTTCCAAACACTCATATGTGAAATTCCTGATTGCCTTGATATTTCTCTTGTGCTCGCATGTGGATTATGAGCCACAGCAGCTAGGACTGACACTTGATTGTTTTCTCCACAAACAGTAGCTGCACGGGTTCTTTTTTTCTGGTTCACACTACCTTCCGCAGTAAATTGTTTAATAACTCGAACAAAAGAAGACCGTGATCGCGTTTGGCCAGGAAAACGCTGAGCATAAAGCGCGACTGCATTATCAAAATTTCTCCCACTTTCTCCATAAATGTACACCATCTCAATTTTTTCTTCCACAGAAAGATAATTCATAATGTAAATTCAAAAGCAATACGGCGTTGTACACTCACAAAAACAGTTGAAAAATTACAATCTTTTCTTCTAAAGATCAGAATTTAAAATGTAAACATTCTGAAAAAAATGCCAATGTTTACGTTATTTGTTTGTTGACGAAATGTCTTCAAATTACATTGTAGTTAAAACAATGTAGGAATCGAAATGAATAATAAATTAGTTATTTCCACGCAAAAATGAGAAAATGGATTTTCTTGAATTACAGCGCCATCTACCAAAAATAAAAAAAATGTTTCAGACAAAATGTACGTAGTTTTTTATGTAGGACCTGAATCTGCAATAAAAAATAGGGGTTCCCATTTGAAATTTTAAAGTTGCCCCCCGCCCCACCCCCAGGGGCCGGGGGGGGTGGGCTAATTTTAGCACCAGCAGATGCCCCCTCGAAAATAATCAACTTTGGATTCTACGCATTTTTTCGTGTGAAGCTTATTTTTCGAGTTATTCTGCTTTGTCAACTTAAAATTTACACCCTGTATATGTGGGAAACCATCAGTTATCATTTTATAAATAAGGCTTTCATGCCAGACCTGATCAAAGGTTTTATGAACATCTAAGAAGATGACGCCGCAATATATCGAAAGATTAAGGGGAGTGTTAACATCCGCTATAAGTCTACGACCTTGGAGCTGGCAAGAATGTTCCGCCCGAAAACCAAATTGTTCAGCACGAAAGAGGTTATTGGATGTGCAGAAATCTAGGAATCTTGTGAGAATTGTTCTCTCAAGACTTTAGAAATAGAAGACAACAAGCTGATGGGCCTGTAGCTTACAGGGTTTGTAAGATTTTGACCGGGCTTAGGAATACTTAGGACAACAGACTGTTTCCATGTATCCGGAAAGTAACAGTTATCCCAACAGTCGTTTATAATTTTAGTGATATCACCAGTTACATTTAGCGGTAAGTTTTTTAAGGCATTGTTTTTAATAGTGTCTTTATCTGGTGCCTTCTTTTTCTTGAGTTTCTTAAAGCAATTTTGAATCTCAGCTACCTGTATATTGTGTTTGGCCACATGATGGCTATTGTTGTAATACTTTGTTATGCTGCTTTCTACCATTTTGGATATTTCTAGTCCTTCTGGATGATCATCCTTTGGAGTCACAAATTGTTCTTTAAGCGAATCAGTAATAAGCTGTGCTTTGTCTTGGTCATTAGTTATAGAATGTCCATTGGTGTCTACAAGCGGTGGTATGTTCATGGCCTTTTTGTTTTGTAAGGCTCGAATCATGCACCAGGTAGAATTTTCCTGGGTTGACAAACTCTTCGCCTTCTCATTCCATCTCTCGTTTCGAAGTTTATTTACTTCCTCATGTACTCTTCTCGTAAGTCGATCATATTTGGTTTTAAGCCAAGGCTGTTTCTTTGGTCTATTAGATACTTGACTGCTGGAGTAAGATCGAGATGATCAGGCCGTTTCACGTCTGCTGGAGAAGCACAATCATTGATGGCATCAGTAATACGTGTAGTGACCATTTCAACATTTATGTCTAACTTCTCCGAACTATGCACATCATTGAGTAGATTACTGTCATTTTTGAGAAGATGTCTGAAAAGTTTCCAATCTTGTTTAAGCCCCATTTGTTCTCGAAGTCAATAATTACATTTTCAAAATTCAGTGCGACCGGTTTATGATCCGAAGATAAATCATCAACAGTAAAAATATCGAATGGCTTATAAAAGCCTTTCAGCAACACAATATCAAGGACATCTCTTGTAGGTGAGTGGTCACAGTAATACGTGTCGTTTACAGGACCTATCGCAATGATATCATTTTTGCTCTGTATATATCCACATAATATGACACCGTTCTGATCATGACGTTTTGAGTTCCACTGTGAGAGTTTAGCATTCAAGTCCCCCGCCATTACCATTGGGACATTTCCAGAGAATAGCTCGTCGAGCTTATTAACATCAATCTTATGCTTGGGAGAGTTGTAAAGAGCCAGGAATTTTACATCGCCAACAATATTATCTGTGAAAATAACAGAAGCAACCTCCATTCTTGTATACATCCGAATGAGGTCTTCCCGATGCTGAATGCCTTTTTAACGATAATTGCTGCACTTTCAGAAGAGACCTTCACATTGGGAGTAACAATTCTATCTTTACGATAGACACAGTAGTCCGGGATTCTGAAGTCTTGGCCCGGCTTTAGATGTCTCACAAACAAATGCCACGTCTATATCCTATTTAATTAAATAGTTATAAAACTCAATACGCCTCCGGGGAATTTCCCTGGCGTTCCTTATGACGCAACGAAGCTTACCTCTGTTAATAATAGTATAGCGTCGATCAGCCGTAATGTCAGTATTTGCTCGTAAGAATTCCACTCATTTATGGGTATTTTTTGCCTAATTCATTATACAAATGGCATATACTGCCTAGTTGTTTGCACATGTCTTGTATATCATTCATGTTAAATAATTTATCCGTTTTTGAGACTATTGAGGCATATGATGTCTCCGGAGTAACTTTGGTTGGAACTCGTTTGACTTGCGGATAATTTGGGCATTTTGTATAACTGGATGTGTGCTGTCCATCGCATCTTATACACTTTGGAGGATCTTGTCCTTTAACATTTGAGCAGTCTCGTGACTGGTGGTCTTTAGCACATTTGTTACAGCGAGGGGCTTCAGTACACCCTAGAGATATATGACCAAATCGTAAGCAGTTAAAACATTGTAATGGTCTCTTATTTCCACGGAACAATTCGATGGATACAGCTAAAGTTCCTATGCGAGTAACATTTCTTAGAGTCTTGTTGTGCTCTGCGTTCGCTAACAGAACTGGAATCATGGGCATATCTATTGATCCTTTGGATTTTTTAAGTCTAATCACTTTCTCAGGAAAATAATTGACCTTTTTTTAGGTCGTCCTTAAAATCGTCAAGGTCATAGGTCACGTCTACATTTCGTATAACGTATTTGAGGACTTTTTCCGATTTAAGTTGATGAAGCTGAATCTTTAGCACGTTATCAACGTGATTAACAATCAAACAACACGGAATTTTATAAGGCAATACTACAAAGAACAACCAATTAAAAATTAAAACTAAAATAAGAAATGAAATCAACCAATCAAGCTATTCCAGAGTTAATACGCAAAACGAACGCAAAAAAAAAACAAAAAAACTCTAGTAATATCATCTGGACACTTGTAAATCACCTAGTAATAGCAGACCAACATGTTCACTTTTGGATGAAAAATTGGCAAAAAATCTAGTTCCAGGCCTCCACGAGAAGACAAAGGATGCTTAAAGAATTGTAAGTTCATCTTCAAGTATATCTCTTTGCGCTCTTTGTTACCGATCAACCCAGTTGTCCCTAGGTTTTATTTAACTACCAAAAACTCATAAAATAGGAAACAAATGGAGACCCATAGTTGACTGTATTGATTCCCCCCACACATAAACTAGGAAAGTTATGTTAACAACCTACCTCGCACCTTTGAATCTACCAGGTACGGATTTTAGCATAAAGAATAGCATTGATCTGGGCAGAATCCTAAATGGTTTAAACATCGCTAAGGAAGATACACTGGTATCATTCGACATAGAAAGCCTATTCCCGAGTATAACGATAAAGGAAACATTGGAATGGTTATAAGAAGTTTTACATGAAAATGATGTACCATTGAGATTAATAACAGAGATAATGACGGTGATGAATCTGATAGTTACAACAACGTCTTCATGTTTAACGGACAGATGGCTAACGGTACACAGATGGGCAGTAGTGTAAGCCCTTTTTTGGCCAACCTATACATTAGGAAGTTGGAAAACAAGACGTTAAATAGCTTCAATTTCTTTCCGGCAATATGGTACAGATAAATGGATGATATCTTCTGTATTTTTGACAAAAAAGAAAATGACATTAGTGATTTTCCAGAGGCCTTCAATAATTTATGTCCTCATTTTAAATTCACGATGGAAAAGAAAGAAGACTGTGTTTTACCGTTTTTGGATATATTGGTCATGCGCTCAGAGAATAGATTAAAATTTGATGTCTTCAAGAAAAGTAATTTCACGCCAGTTTACATCAGAAATGACTCAAACCATTCTGCCTCTCAAAAATTGGCGGCGCTCCATCATCAAATTACAATATTCATTTCCATAAAAGTTGGGACAATATGAAATATGCAAATAAAACATAATTGACTAAATACACTATCCTATCAAAAGTCATGGACAACGCTGATTTGCATGAAAATGAGACATTCCTTTTCAGTTTCACTGTTGGCATTCTTCCCAGCACTACATGACAGAGAGTATGCTATTATGAGATGATGCTTGCATGAATGATGTAAGGATGTCTCAAAGAAAAGAGCTTTCAGACTTCCAAAGAGGTACTATTGTTGGGTGCCATCTGGCAAGCAAAACTGTTAGAGAGACGTCAACCCTCCTAAACATCCCAAAATCGACCGTTCACAACGTCATCCGGGCATGGAAAGAGAAAGGCACCACAAGTGTTCCGCCTAGGACTGGAAGACCAAGATCATGTCGACCAGAGACCAAAGGCCTCTTCGTAAAGTGGTCACTGCAAACCGTCACACATCGCTTGATGAGCTGACAAGATCGTTCATAGAGTCGACGGGAACAACTGTGAGCACCCTGACTGTTCGCAGGGAACTGCATGCAATGGGTTTTTATGGCAGATCAGCAGCCCACAAACCTCATATTAGCACCAGCAACGCAGCGAGGAGATTACAATGGTGCAAAGAGTGACGACATTGGACTCTGGATCAATGGCAAATGGTTGAATGGAATGATGAATCCCGCTACACCATCTGGCAATCGGATGGACGGGTTTGGGTATGGCGAACGTTATCTGCCAAGCTGTGTGCCCACGGTGAAGTTCGGCGGAGGATCAGTGATGGTGTGGGGGTGGTTTTCATGGTATGGATTGGGTGCAATCGTTTCTGTGGACGGACATCTACACGCAGAGGGTTACCAAGCAATTCTGGACAACACAGCACTCCCATCTCTCTGGCAGCACGTTGGCAATGGCCCTTTTCTGTTTCAGCACGAAAACGCACCTTGCCATAAAGCAAGGGCTGTAGGCACATGGTTTGATGAAGAGGGGGTTCGAGAACTTGACTGGCCTGCCCAGAGCTCCGATCTGAACCCCATCGAACATCTGTGAGACGTGTTGGAACGGCGTTTGCGCGGAACGCTCAAAATCCGTGACCGAACTGTCCAAGACACTTATGGCAGAATGGCGAAAATTACCTGTCGAAACGTATCAACTCTTGTGACAGTATGCCCCAGAGAGTAGAAGCTGTGATAGCAGCACAAGGTGGACCAACAAGGTACTAAAATATGTATATTTTTTAGTGTTTCTATTAAAGTGATAGTGTCCCATGACTTTTGATAGGGTAGTGTACGTTGTTCGTAACGTTGACAAAACATACGCCCTCGATGATTTCTGTGAAGACCTCAGAAACGCCAACTACTTCCCGGACAAAGCAATTAGGCTTAAAAAACAAACGGTGCCGTAGAGATGCCAATGGCTCAAGTCCTCCTCCAAAATACTGAACATAAGAAGTCCTTAATTAATAATAAGTCCTTTTTAAGTCTGAAACATATCGGTCCACTTGCTATAGCAATTGAATTGCTTTGGGGTAACAAAAAGTCATCGCAATGTTACAGTTGTTTATGTTTTGTGCACGTGTCTCAGGGTTGCACTGACTCACCACGTTGCAACAAATGCGCAGGCGATCATCAATCAAGGGATGGAACCAATACAAAAGGTAAAGACTCGCCTAAATGTATCCGCTGTGAAGGCCAGCACACATCCAACTATACAAAATGCCCCAAATACCCACAAGTCAAAAGGAAAAGAAGTCCCAAGGTATTGAAGGTAAATCTTTTGCTTCTGTTGCCTCTGCTTCAATTGGTAAGGGAGCTGTTGACCACAAAGAACTGGCTAAAATTCAAAGATTTCTGGGTAATTTAATGAATATGCTGAAAGAAAGTGGCAACGATTTGCCACAGATTACTCCAGTTGAGAGCAGAAAATAATCATGGTTAGACATCCGTATAAAGTACTAAAGCAAGGAAAACTACGATGCACTATCTGCCATGTGTCCTACGGTCCTACGATGCACTATAAGTGTCATGTGTTCTACGATTTCCTCACAAGTTGGACTATCGACGTTGCCTTTTTATGCGACAGTCACCTTAAGCAGAGCAAAGCTTTTAACCTACCAGGTTATTATATTTACCGAAAAGATAGGACCCCTAAAAAAGCTACTGGTCCAGGCTCTGGAGGGGCAGCTAATGTTATCAGAAGAGGTATTGATCATACTAAGATCGTCACCCCAGATTTTGTGAAAATGGAAGCAGTATCCATTATCATTAAAGATGTTGACGTTGGTGATGTCAAGTTTGCTTCCCTATATAACCCGTCAGAGCACAAGCTTGACCCTCGTGACCTCGATGAGCTCTTGTCCGGGCCCATTCCAGTTGTTATGGCGGGTGATTTAAATGCGAAGCACCCTCACTGGAATTCTAGATGCACAAATCAGAGCGGCCCCCTGGAAGATACTACTGTGATCACTCACCTGTTAGTGACGTACTTGACATAGCTGTCCTCAAAGGGTTTTTCAAACCATACAAATCTACACAGTGAATGCCTTATCATCTGATCACCTCCCTTGCCACCATCTTTCACCGGCCATCCAGAACATGGTGCATCACTAAGATTAAAATTGTTTTTACAAAACTTTCTAATCCACTTGGAATCCTCACTGAACATGGCATATATCTTCTTTTTTGTCTGACTGTTACTCTAAATTTCGAGGAGATAAATATCGATCTGAGGGTAAAGCTTCGTTACAAGCAGGACTGGAAATTTTTTAGTAAACTTTTAATAGATAGTTGCATTCCATATCAGGACTCAGACAGCAGCAATGACGTCGACGAAAATGTCAAAAATGTCACTCGCACAATTATATGGCTTCCGATGCTAGTGCTTCTCTAGTTGATTGCAAGCGGCCAGACCATCTTGAACTTCCTCCCAGCATCAGGCAGGATATTCAGGAAAAAATACTTACAGAAGACTATGGCAGCGTACTAGGCTCCCGCATTTCAAGACGAAGTACAACAGGCTATCGCGCAAGGTCAGTGCGAGCAGATCCAGGACTTGCGGAATCAAAGGTGGAATGACAAGATCAAGAGTCTGTCCGTCTAAGACCATTCTCTTTGGAATACTGTCAGGGCCCTTAAAAGCAACAGGGCCATTGAACTCCCTCCTCTACTTGCAGAAAGCAGGGATTTTGTTAGCAGTGACCAGGACAAGGCTCAACTTTTCGCCGACTCATTGAAAAGTCAATTCACTACGTCCAAGGAGGACTGTCTGGTTAATATTACTCGTGAAGTCAAAGACGTGTGTGACAAGTTTGGCTTCTCTCAACGCGCTCTACTCATCCTAATATCATTGGCACCTCTGAGATTTTGAACATCCGTGCTCTTAAGAAATTGCCTCCTAATATTGTTTCTATTATCACCAGGGTCATGAATGACTGCTGGCTTAACGGTCACTTTCCTAGTTCCTGGAAGGACTCAATCATCCTCACTATTCCCACGCCGGGACTTGATCCTGCTCTTCCCATCAGCTATAGGCCCATTAGCTCACTGCCAATGCTCTCTAAGGTCTTTGAGCGTACTATTCTCAAGAGGCTCAACGACTTCTGCGAGGCAAACAACCTTATTTGTGAAGAGCAATTCGGCTTCCGCACAGCTCACTCCTGTCAGCTCCAGTTATGGAGGCTTGTTGCTGATTTGAACGGTCCTCTCAATCTTTCTGTGTTTGGTGGTATCGTCTATCTTGACGTTCAAAACGCCTTCGACAAGTCTGGCATGATGGACCCATTTACAAAATGATTACTTGTGGCTTCCTTGATGACCTAATTGCCTTGGTTCGCTCCTTTCTGACAAATGGGGACCTTCCGTGTTAAGGTTGGTGACTCCTTGTCTGTCCCTTGCGATGTTAATGCTGGTGTTCCCCAAGGCTCTGTCTTGGGGCCGGCCTTGTTCAATTTCTTTATCCACCACTTTCGTAAGTTTGCAAAGTGCAATCTTTACTTGTTTTCTGACGACGGGTACATCATGACTTGGGCACGTAATCCAGTCCACGTCATCAGCCGTCTGCAGAAAGCTTTACACCAGTGTGAGAGCTGGTTCTCTAAGTGGCGCTTACAGCTGAATGTTAACAAGTGTAAAGCCATGTTCATCACACGCAAACGCAAAAACCCTCCAAGGCCCCTCATCCTACATTTAGTTTGAGTGGGTTAAAAATTATAAGTACCTCGGAGTTGTGATTGACTCCAAGCTCAAATAGAACGACCATGTCCAATATTCGCTTAACAAGGCTAAGAAGGCGAAGTTTAGTCTCATCGAACTTCTGGGGCGAAACAGCGCTCTCAGAGTGGACAGCAAACTCTTGTTATACAATGTAGTGATTCGTGCCATTCTACTTCACGGTATGCCTGCTTGGGCTTCCATTTGTAAATCGAGATGGAAAGATCTTCAGACCTTCCAAAATGCTACCCTCCGGTCCATTGCTCAACTTGACAGAAGAGTTTCCAACAACCTCTCCATCTATGAAGATCTGGGGATGATCCACATTGGTTCCTATGTCCAAATACTTCTCAGGAACATGCTGCCCAAGATGGGACATCATGGAAATACCCTGATTACTGGTTCACCCACTCGTTGTCAGGGATCCCCTCAGGTTTTGAAGACACCGTCATATTCTGGATGTCAATTTCGAGAACATTAACAAGGCCGAGTTCCCCACTACTGGATCTACTAGATCCTAGTTTTCGTATTCGCTATTCGTCAATCCACAATCTGATTCTCGTCCCTACCATGAAGGAACTCTTCTCTGGATGACTTCAGAGGTTCATCAGGCTTCTTTCCCACTTCAGTGTATCTCATTTGGTTTACTTTATGGGCGAGCGTGTAAAGTGAGCTAAAGTTCCTGGATCACTCGTACTACTTTTTCACTATACTGATCGATTGTCAATTGTTAATCACTCACTGATGAAGGGAGCGTAGCCCCCGAAATGTACATCTGAGGCATTAAAAATTATCTATTGTGGATTTGTGGTTTCGTTGACGTTGTTTATTGATATTGTAAACATAAAAAATATTTAAAGAATCAAGATTATAAATCTATAGGTGCTTAAGAAAGTTAAAAGAACTTGGTAACCCAAAAAACAAGATTCGGACTGGAGCTCCGGACTTAAAAAGTCCGGGGATCAATTCCTGTGAGCGGATAGCAACACTTTTCGTCGGCCACTTTTGGAATGATTGCTAGGCTCAATTAGCCTCCACGACTTCTAGGATATACAGGGTGAGACAAAAGTTGTTGGACACCTTCTTATTGTCATATCGCCAGAGCGACAGAAAAAAATCTGGCGATATGTCAGGTATTGCAAAAAAAAGAGGGAGTCGGAGCGCGCAAACAAAAAAAAAAGCGGCAGAGAAGCTCCAGCCTCCTTTGCGAAATACAATTGTAGAATGGTCCGAGGAGCAGCGAAGCCACGGGCGGATAACCGATCGGTGTTGCATAATTGCATAGCCAATCGGTTAATTAAAAGCTCGAATAAATACGCAGCGAGGAAAAGCGAATTCAGAGAGAATTAAAGCCAGCCGACGAGCACGGAACAAGGAGAGCTATAGGACCAAGGGAACCCGAGACATCGAGACGAAGTTTTTTAAGTTAGATGACAACAGAGCTCGACGAAAAAGTGGTTCCGGATTTCATTCCGACAAGGCAAAAAATTCCGTACTCAAGACATCAGCGTGTTCTATCTCAGGGAATGGCTCTTCATCAAATCGCCGGCTTCAGAGTAAGAAAATTGAAGGAACCTCTGTTTCAACGAACTCGAAGCTGAAGTCGCCCGATCGTAGCTAACCCGACTGTGGAAGAGCCATCAGAGGAAACAGATTGCCAGACGTTAAAAAGACAGAGCGAGGCCCCCCGTCGCCGAACGTGCCGAGAAAATTACAGATGAGAACTAAAATTTTAAATAATTCAGACTTTGTTTTGTCTTCCCATTATGATAAGACGAGATCGAGCCATGGAGGCTATCGTCACCGCCCGCCATCCACGCCAGTCAGAGGGAATCGTGGTGGAATCGAGAAGAGTGGAAGTGAGTCGTCGCCCGGCCTAGGAGAGCACGAGACCACAGCTTCCGAAGGACTTGCATTACACGAGGAGAGGTCAGAAGTAATCTTCCCGCTTGCGTCATCTATTCTCCCCCACGCATCGAAAGTGAATCAGAATAGACTGCTTTGCAATGAAATTGCCCCACCCACAAGGAGTTATCCGAATGAGCCAAAAGTAGGTATACAGCAAGAGATACATCTGAACACACCTTTATTACGTTATGGAGCCAAGACGTGCACTCGTTTGTACAGGGTGTCCTAACGGAAAGCGGCATCAGTAGGTTGTGGCACCACCTCTAACGGCGATGCATTGTTCCAGCCCCAGGTGTAGGTGATCATACAGATGGCGAATGTCATCTTGGGGTATGTCTCCCCGGCCTGGTGAACCTGCTTTTTCAGGTCATGGAGATTACGGGGTGGTCGTAAACGACGTCCCACCATGTCCCACACGTGCTCAATTGGCGATAGGTTTGGGGACCTCGCGGGCCATGGCAGGCAGCTGACATCATGTAGACATGCCATGCTCATGTTTGCCGTGTGCGGTCTGGCGTTATCCTGCTGAAAGACTGCGCCGAGTATGGTGTGCAGAAGGGGCAGTAATACGGGCTGCAGAATCTCTGTGACGTACCGTGCTGCTGTCAGGGTGCCTTGGATAATGACTAAAGGCGTTCTGGTATCGTAGCCGATGGCACCCCAGACCATGATCCCGGGTGTTGGTCCACGATGGCGATAGCGGATGCATTGTTCATTGGCACGTTCCAATGGTCTGCGCCACACCCGTCCGCGTCTCTCGTCGGTGTCCAAACAAAAGCGGGATTCGTCGCTGAAGACCACCGGGCGCCATTCCATTCGCCAGCCCACTCGTCCATGACACCATTGCAGTCGTATCGCGTGGTGCTCAGGTGTCAAAGGAAGACATAACAATGGACGCCTGGCAGACATTGTCGCGGCGTGTAACCGGCTTGCTATTGTCGCTATTGACACTGGAGCAGTACCGGGAATGCTGATGTTGTCGCGCAGTTGCCGCAGGGTGATGGTTCTCTCCGCTAGCGCTGTTCGCAGTATCTGCCTATCGGTACGAGCTGAAGTGCCTTTCCGGGCCTCAGAGCCTGATCTTGTGGCATGTGTGCCTTCCTCTCGCCATTGCCTCCAACATCGGCCTACCGTCCATGCGTCCCGCGACACATGGGCAGCAATCTGTCTGGTCGACCATCCAGCCTCGGAGAGGCCAATAATCCGACCTCGTTCAAAGTCCGTTAATTGCTTCCTCCCTACTGCATGGAACGTCTCGCACAAGTGTCAACTGATAAGCCTGTACAGGCACCGGGATATTCTGTATCAACCCAAATGCTCATGTCCCGTGAGCATGCATCTAATCGTTTACTAGTCGGAGATAGACGAACCCCCCCCCCCACTAAATATGGATAAGGTCGGATAACTCCTTGTTGGTGGAGCAATTTCATTTGTATTATTCAACCGAATGAGAAGCTCGAAACGGATCTAGAAGTCCCTTACTTCTCAGCTTTTTCTATGAACCAGTCAGAGGCGTCGTCGGACACGGTGTCTAGCCAGCTACTTTGTTTCATACCTACCATCTAAGGGGTGCCCGACCGAGCCAACGAGAGCGTCGTCGATTTGGCAAGCGCGAGCTAACAAATGAGATCTCACGCGGCGGGCCGCGCTTGGCTTCCGACTTATTCCCGTTGGGTATAGTAGTAAATTACGGCTCATTATAGTAAATGTTAATAACGATCTGTAAAAATATTTAGTTCTTAAATATTTGATAAGGTTTCCGTTAAGTAACTGCTTGGATGTAAAAGTAATGATTTTTCTTTCATTCCCTTGTCGACTTACAAAAACCGTAAGAGATACACAAAAATTTCCAATTGCACATTTGTGTATCTTTCCAAGTTTCTATTCATTGGAATTTGGGTAGCTACATTTGTATCCAAGATAGGAAGCGTCCAACGACTTTTGACTCGCCCTGTATTCTGAGGTTAAAATGTTAAAAAAGGAGAACTGTCCGTAGACTGTTTCTAAAGTTCCGTGCCGGTGATGTTGACATCAGGAAACGATTTGTGTGTGACACGGTTAAGGCATAATGTCGATGAAAAACAGTGCCAACTTTCTCGCATCACCAGCAACAATTTATAGATATCTGGCAGCTATGACAAGGTTAAAAAACTGGATACGTGGATTGTACACGAACTAATTGAACAGCATTATCTACGGGACCCAGAAACACGCATTGCCCTTCAAAGACGTGAGCCCATCGCTCCCTTTCTGCATCAGATTCTTGTTTGATCAAAACTGACAACAGAAAGGAACTAGCTCAGTGCCTCAATAAAGCGGAACCACCGAAGCAAATGTACAACCCAGACTTGTATCCACAGAAGGGTCTGTTTTTTTGTATAGAGAACTGCCCAGGCTGTGTGATGTATCAGGTCGTTACATATCAAATGTCGGATTGCAGAGGTCATCTTAAATGACCCTCTAGAAATGACACCTTCACACGTGGTATTCGAAATAACCCCCATTGCAATCCAAACATTGTTGCCAACGATTTGGCAGCTTCTCGAGCCCTCTCCGATAGAATCCATGGTCACGGGTCTCAATAAACTTCCGGAATGCGTTTTCGACGTCTGCTTGGGTTAGGAATGTTTTCCTCCGGAGAAAATTGTCCAGGCTCTGGAAAAGATGGTAGTCGGTAGGGGAGAGATCCGGAGAATACGGGGGGTGTGGAAGCACCTCGTAGCCCAGAGCCTGTAGCGCATGCACGGTCGTTCGTGCAACGTGCGGACGCGCGTTGTCATGCAGCAGAAGGACGCCTTTGCGATGCACAAGTGCAGGTTGTTGCTGACACAGTTTTGTCACGATGCAGTTCACGACAGTAGGTCGCAGCGGTGATCGTTTCTCCCTGCTGCAGGAAGCTGTAATGCACTACACCACGAATGTTCCACGAAACTGTAACCATGAGCTTCCTGGGGTGCAACGGGGTTTAGGGAACTGGGTTAGTAACTGTGCTGACCGTTTCCTATTGTCGTATAGGAGCCATTTCTCGTCGCAGGAGACAATGCGATCAAGAATCCCCGCTTCTTCATGGCTCAAAAGCAATTCCGTACACACCGCCAACTGACGCTCTTTTTGGTTTTCCGTAAGTTCATGTGGGACCCATTTGTCCTGCTTTTTCACCTTGCCGATGGTCCTTCGGTGTTTACTGACAGTCGACGCTGATACAGCATGATCCCTTGCAAGGTCCCGAACAGTTTTTGACGGGTCTTCTTCCACAGATCGCTTCAGATCAGCGTCATTCAACACGTTGGGATCGGTCTCGGTGGCTCAGCGGTTGCGTGATCGCCTCTGATGCCCGAGTACACGGGTTCGATCCCGGCCGAGGACGACGAGGATTTTCAGGGGGAAATCCTGAGATCACGCACTTCCTTTGGAAGGGAAGTAAAGTCGTTGGTCCCGTGTAGTCGTTTGCGGGCTGCACGTTAAAGAACCCTTGCGAGGCAAAATTTGCGGCCCCTATAACGCCGTCCTGAAATGACCACGGCAGTTGAAAAGGACGTTAATACCAAACAAACCAAACCAAGCCAACACGTTGGGCGGTCTGCCGCGTGGCTTATTTGCCAGGTCCGTCCCTCCCGCCCGGAATTTTCGGAACCAACGTTCGTTTATGGTGCCTACACCGAATACCTTATTGATGTTTCGAGAGGCGTTGGATGCAGTGTGATTCAATCTGAACTCGTAATGCATTATCACACTTAATTCGTATGAAGTCATGACTATCTTCGGTTGGGTTCAAACTCTATTAAATATCATCGCAGACATGCAAATTTCAGGCAGCTGGTCGCTGATAGGTTTATCTCTGGGAATGCATCACTTCGTTATGGATACTTGCTACTAAACGTGGAAACCGTGCTGAAGCGCGGAACCCACCTCGAAATCCGACATTTGATATACAACGACCTGATATTATGAGGTTTCTCTACGTGGCGAAAAATCAGAGCTGACGTGTACTGCCACCAGACCGTAACCACCGAGAGAGAAGGTCTCTGCGATGAAACATAATACATTGTTACATCATCATAAATAGGGCACTGTTATTCGTATTTCTACAACGGTCTATAGATATTCATGGTCATCGAGCTCCATTTTTAAAATGAAGCTAAAGTTTCCAGCTTCCAATAGGGCGGAAACTCTATTGAAAAGTGGCGCTGCATGTACAATCGGCCCAAAAACGCCTGCAGCGCCGCCCTATCGACAGACAGAAAGTTTACTTTCATTTTCAGTTTCAATGAAAAACCTCTATCGCAGATCACGGTCGGCCCTGGTGAGATCTATGCGGCACCTGGCGCGATCTGTTTTCCTTAGCTTCTCGAAACAATGGAAAATGGCCGAAGCTCGATGACCATGAATATCTATAGACCGTGCTAAAATCCAAGATGGAAACAATGAAGGTTACATTGTTGTTTGGATTAAGATGGTCAGATGATTTTTCTGTGCCGCGGCCTGTCTTTTTCATCAGAAATTGCCCATTTCACTCGAATGACGTGCATTAGGGATAAACAATTGAAAGAATATGAGCGCCATATCGAATTTCAAAATAGTTGGAGTTTGTATTGTTGCAACGGCGCTGCATGAAAATCGTATTGTTGAAAAATGGCGCCCGCTTTATCAACAGAGCTTGCCTTAAGGAGGATAGTTATAAAAAGTGATAAATAAATAAATAAAATAAATAAATAAATAAAAATCAGTATTATTTCATTTTTATTAAAATCTTTGCGGAGATGTAAGAAACTATTCTAAAGCAAATAAGAGAATACAATTTCTAGGGATGAAGCTGCTCAAGCTTTTGCTGAAAAGGTGAAGGTACTTTCCTTAATGAGCCAATAACTGGAGAACATTTATTTTTATATGGTTTTTGTAATGTAGTAACTTCCTTTAGAGAAATTATAGAAACTTCCTTTAGAGAAGTTATAGATATTGTTTATCTAAACATATTTAAAAAAATTATAAAGATCTCAACTGATTGTGTGAGAGGCCAATCTTTTCTGCTAAAACAGATACTGTCAATATAAACAACCACATTCAGGATATGATTCCACAGTCTGTGAATGAATACAACTCTACTCAAACGGTTACATGTTGATGAGACTGTAAACAGATGTTCCTCAACTCTCTCAATCCATCTGTCAAGTATTTTTTTTACTATATAAAGAACTAATTCAGTACTCATGGCCTTTCTTTGATATTCTAAAATGTTAAGGATGCAATGTTAAATTTTCCTCGGCAAACTCAACTGGACACAAAATTCCAGTGGGAGAGTTGGGATTTTCAAAAGTGAATATTTACTTTATTAAGGATTTTTCATGTGTTCTTATTTATATTCAAATTCAGATATTGCAAAATTTCATCAAACAAATAGACCGAGCAATACTGGGCCACCGAGAGAGAAGGCCTCTGAGATGAAAAGTAATACATTGTTATATCATCATAGTTAGGGCAAATTTATGGCATATTATTGGTAGAAATACGAATAACAATGCCCTAAATAAGATGATGTAACAATGTATTACGTTTCATCGCAGAGGCCTTCTCTCTCGATGATTACGGCATGACCTCCTTTATTACTACAGACCTGTTTTACTGAATAATTTCCGTTGTTGCTTTTTGCATTTCTCAAGTTTGCCATGGCGCTGTTTAACCTCCCTCTCTGATTGTCTCCAACAATGAAGGTTACATTGTTGCTTGGACTAAGATGGTCAGGTGACTTTTCAGTGACATTAAAAACAAACTGAATAAGCATTCATTTCATTAACCAAATTTAGGTTTCTTTTTATTCGCTATTTAACTCCTTTTTAAAATAAAATATTCTATTCAAAAAAATTTTAATACGTTATATATTTTTTTAAGTTGTTTGCACTGCATTCTGTTTATCTCTGTTGGTAACAAAAGGGAGGTTAAACAGCGCCATGGCAAAATTGAGAAATGCAAAAAGCAACAATGGAAATTATTCAGTAAAACAGGTCTGTAATAATAAAGGAGGTCATGGTTACGGCATATCAGCTAGTTAATAATAAATAATAATAAATGCCATCAAACAATGCTGATACAAACAATGTATACGTAACCTTGGCAACATAGCGATGACACTTACAAGGAGAGGTCGCGAAGTGATACCCGCCGATTTTGATGAAACTTGGTAGGGTTGTAGAGCAAGCCTCCCTGAATATAGTGATACCCCCCTTTTACCCGTAGACGGCCAACCGATTTCGAGATATTTGAGGTTAAAGTTCATCAATTGCCTAAGTATAGTTGATTTAACGTAAATAAACAAGAACTTTCGTAGCGTAGTGATAACAAGGCAGTTGATTACGACGCCGTCTGTCCGGGTTCGATTCTCCACGGATTTTTTTTTTCTCTCCGATTTAACATCGTATTTTTAAATAGCATTTAACATTATTAATTCTTTTCATTAAAAGGGGGTAAAAGGGGGTATTCACTATATTCAGGGAGGCTTGCTCTACAACTCTACCAAGTTTCATCAAAATCGGCGGGTATCACTTCGCGACCTCTCCTTGTTAGCCGATTATAATGTAGATGAAGAACCATCGACACACAAAAGGACTTGTAAAATTCAAACATGATGCATACAAGCACAAGGATGATAAAATTGTTATTATAAGAATAATTTACAATTTTAATTGAATTCTAGGTCTTGTGGGTGTAACAATATACGCTGTAAGATCACAGTTTCCGGACACCCTTCCAAAACTATGTTAAGTGTCCTAATTTATATGTTTTATGATGTATAAATTAGAAAACAGAAAATGCCTTATTGGACTCATTTGTGATTCATTGAGCTCCAACACGCTACCATCGTGCTTCTGCTTTTCAACAGTAGAACTAGAGTGCCTTTATAACTGGTTATAAAGGCACTCCAAGTAGAACCAATGCAAAGCGACATCTAAAGTTGTGTACATCTCACCGAAACTGAACTATGGAAAAAAAGGAAACATGTCTTATGGAGCGATGAAGCTGGTACACATTCTGGCAATCAATTAGACAGTCAGTTTGGATCAAGCTGATGCCTGTGGAAAATGTTTCGTTTCTGTCTGCTTGATGTCCAGTGTGAAATTCGAAGCAAGCGATGTCATGTATAGGCCACAAGTTTTCGTACACTGTACTTTTGCAGTGCAACCAGATTTGACGAAAATGAATATAGTATGAGCCTCGGAGCCTGTTACTTGTTTCATCCAAAAGCCTTTCCGATCACATTTGCGCTTAACCTTGAGACAGTATGTCTTAACCTCAAGACAGCATGGCAGTTAGGATGTCTGCGATAGCCCAACTGGTAGAGGCGTCGGCCATAACAGCCTAGGTTCCTGGTTCGAACCGGGGCCATCCTGATCTTTTTTTTTTCTTTAGCGAAAGAAAAAAAAAATCACGATGGTCTCGTTCGAACCCAGATCGCAGAATTTTTCCTTCCATTTTTCGATAGAAAAATCTTTACCTCATGCTTGGTAGGCTTATCTCCAGTTATAATATCATTTATTATTTACATTTGCACAGGTTTACAAACGTCATATTTTACCTGTAATTTCACCACGATGACTTTTTTTCAATCGCGAATGATTAAAATAGATTATTATAAAATTCCAAAGACTACTGACTTATATTCTCGTCAATTTCTGTTCTTTATCAATTTTATCAATCTGTATAAACATCAAAAAAAAAATCCATATAAAAGGTCACACTTTCCACATAATTCAATGTGTAAGTCGGTAGATTAGACCTGTAATCGATCATTATCAACGACATTGGAAATAAAAGTGTTTCTTTAGTTCGTTTGACAAAGGAAATGAAGACACTTCTGTTATCAATGAGTTATCGGAACGATAATAAAACTCATCGATTTCATTTCATAAAATAGATCAAAGGGAGAAAAATGCTTAAAACACGTGGATCTCATGAAGATTTTACTGATTTTTTTTTATAAACATTATGAAAAAAGCTAACCGACTATCAATTTCAAACCCTAAGAGTTATATAAGAGAAGGAGTGGTTTGTAACTTTTTTAATTGAATAGGTGAATCTCCTTTTTTAATTTTTTAAATGATACAAATAAATAATCAAAATCTATATATATACAAATGAATTGCTGTTCGTTAGTCTCACTAAAACTCAAAAACGGCTTGACCGATTTGAATAATTTTTTTTTTGTTTTGTTTCCTGTAATACAGGGGTGGTTTAAAAACAATAAGAATAGGGGAAACCAAACCCTAAGGGGGGGAAAGGGGGATTGAAAATATGAAATAGACTTGATTTATGTTTGTTTGCTTGCATGTGTGAACAATCAGCCCGTGGTGTTTGCTTCAACAATCGGCTGGTCGTGTTTATATGTTGCGTCAACAATGGTTGATGAAATTAATACATGACGACGAAAAAGACAGGCCACGGCCGTCTATATCTATCAGGCCTGACAACTGAGGATTGATGACGTCATGGTAGAGGTCGGTTGCCATGGGGACCTCCTTCTCAACGGCAATACTTTAACATTGAAATACTGGAGTATTCGTTTAACTTGATTAAACGTAATTTGTCATCAATTAAAGTATGTCCAAGGACATGGCTTTTCAGATGCACATAGTGGGGGGGGGGGGGGCCCCCCCCAAACTCCGGTAATCGAGCAAGGCATTCTATAGGGCCTCCGCGTGCTATCCAACATCTGGGGAAGATGTTGTTGAGGTGTTTGCGAATAATGCGCTCCATCGTGCCTTCTACCGTGGCAACAGTGCATTTCTGGACTCATGTTGATATGAGCTTTTTAGCTCCATTTACAGTCAGGAACCGTTCCCTGCAGTTTGTCGGTGTACTTAAAATTCACCCTGAATATTAGAAAATTATAAAGATCTCAACTGATTGTGTGAGAGAGCAATCCTTGCTGCTAAACTGGTACTGTCAATATGAACAACCACATTCAGGACATGATTCCACGCTCTTTGACTGAATACAATTCTATTGAAACAATTACATGTTGGTGAAAGATGTTGATGAGGCTGTAGACAAAGTTCCTTAATTCTCTGAATTCATCTATGAAGGTAATCTATATATAAAAATCAATTGCTATTCGTTAGTCTCGCTAAAACTCAAAAACGGCTCGACCGATTTGAATAATTTTTTGTTTTGTTTTGTTTCCTGTAATACAGGGGTGGTTTAAAAACAATAAGAATAGGGGAAACCAACCCCTAAGGAGGGGGAAAGGGGACTGAAAATTTGTTAACACATTAACTGGTGTTGCACTACAAACGTAACACATTTACTGGTGTGGCACTACGTAATTAACCATATTAACCTCTTTTAGGGAGGGAGGTAACGGATTGTAGAGTGTACTATCCATGAAGCGCGATATCTCCGCCATGACTTACCTAAAACCTTCCCAGGGTCCATCGGAATTGCCATGAAAAATTTCATCAAGATTGGTCTAGCCATTTTGAAATGCATACGCGAACAGAGGCAGACGTCGGATAGGAATGTTGTTGTGGTTTCCCGTCGTGTTTTGTGTGACTAGCGAGCTAAAAGCAATGGCGCGTCAACTGGATGTCCACTCCAAACTTGAGGTGCGAGCAACAGTCCGATTTCTATGGGCCAAACGGGTGAATTGCACGGACATTCATCGTGAAATCACTGCTGTATATGGAAATTGAGCGCCGGTGTGATTTTGTTGCACGATAACGCAACACCTCACAAGGCCCGCCAAACGTGAGAACTGCTGCAGCGATTCAAGTGGGAGGTTTGGCAACATCCTCCATACAATCCCGACTTAGCGCCATGCGACCTTCATCTTTTCGGTAAGCTCAAAACGGAACTCGGTGGACAACGACTTCGAAACGATGAGGAGGTGAAAGCGGCTGTCACCGTGTGGTTACAAAACGCTGGAGGAAATTTCTATGCATCCGGAATCGAAAAGTTGGTTAATCGTTCGGATAAATGTTAAGTATTTTGGCTAATTTACACCTCACCATAATAAGCCTTAATAATTAATGAATTTTAAAATCCATTTCATATCTAGCTTTTTTGTAGTTTTTTTATCAAATTAATTTTATATCATATATAAAGTTTATATCAAAAACATAAATTTATTATTTCCTATTTTTATTATAATGCAATATTATAATTATATATGTAATAATTATAAATATTATAAATTATAAATAAACAATAATAATTATAAATAAAAAATATTATTGTTGTTCATATGTGGGGAGTACAGAGGTGCTGATGGATGGATAGTTATTTGCAGTTTCGGAGTGTGGTGCATGTTGTTCGCCAGCTTCTATTTTTCTGGCAACTTTGCGGATGGTGTCTGGGGTGTCATTTGCGTCGGTGGTTGTCATAGGGCGTTCCACTCCTTCGGTGTGTTGATCGGGTGTTCTTGGGGAATGTACTGCGGAGATGGCACTGTGTGTACATTTGGGGACGTGTGTCTTTTTTGGATGTTTTGTTGTCTAGTCTGGTGCGTTGTGCGGAGTTGCGCCTTCGGGGAGGTCGGCTCCATCGGCGGGTTTGGGGTGCGGGTTCTTTGGGGTTTTCACGTCGTTTGCATTTGGATGTGGATTTTTCGGGAGTTTAGGGTGGTGGACACCACGGCGACGGGTTGTTCGGGTGCTGTGCGCTAGTTTTTTGATTGTTGTGGTTCGGGTTCGACGGGTTGTGTGTGGTGCGGTGCGCTAGTATTTTGATTGTTGTGAGGCCATCGATTGTGTGAAGGTGTGCGGCGTCGGTGGTGCGTCTGATCACTAGGTGCTGTTGATGTCGTGTATTTTCATGCGGCTGGTGGCTTCACGGTGGTCAAGAGGTTGGCGTGTTGCACCGTGCACAGCTTGTCGGGCTTGAGTCGTTGGGAGGGGGAGCATTTGGAGGACCGGGTTCGTCGTTGTGGTGTTTGTTGCTTTGGGCTCCCGAGGGGTTTGCATTTGAATGTGGGTGGCGTGAGAGTTTTGAAGAACTCGCATTTCGGGCTCGCAAAAAATGTTTTTTTTGTTTTTTTTTGGGGGGGGCGGGGGGACGCGCGGGGGGCGCTGGACCGGATGGTGAAACGTTGGGGGGGGGGGGGGGGCATATGTCTTCGGGTGTACATGCAGTGTCACCTCTGAAGTCTGAAGTGTGTCTTTCGGGAACTTTTGATCAATATATTGGGGGAGTGGAGCGCTTTGTGACGGTTGCCGATTCGGATGACATTTTGGATGCTGTCCGTGGGGTGGCATGCATTGTTTTCTGAAACTGTGGACGATTGTTTGTTTATCAGTGTTTCTGTGTTTCTTGCATATGAATGATGGTGATAATAATAATAATAATAATAATAATAATTAATTAATTTATTAATTTAATTTTAATAAAAGACAAAACAATTCAACATTATACAAA
>JAHWFO010048749.1:2277-13468 GCA_023313115.1 Rhysida immarginata | reverse complement strand
ATGATTCAATAATTTCAGATTTGGGTAAGAAAACGAAATTAATAAACATCGATCACTTTTAACTCGTTCAAATGCTATAAAGATTAATTTCTCAATACTGTTTTGATTCTATACGCTTGATGGTATTTAGCAAGAATTCTACATTATTAAAACAATACACTTCTTATATAATAAAAATATTATAATAATAGTAAATTACTCAGATAAATGGTCGGATACCGTGGTTTACAAAATAGATTCAAATTTGACCTGGAATTTTTCCCCTAGGAATTTTTGTTCGTTAAATAATTCCCTAATTGTATTTTAATTTGAGGACACTGGTTTGACGTGCTCGCTGATCATGATTGCTTTCGTGATCATAACAGCAACCTGCGTAACTAGATCAGCGAATAATTAGTAAATTGCTCAGCAAAGAATGTTTGAATATAAACGAAGTTCACCAGAGATTTCAAGCACACTTTGGCGAGTTATATCTATCCAGGTCATGTGTATTTGAATGCTCTAAGTCGTTTATGAAGTTAGAAAACTTCTCGAAAATGAACTGCATAAGACAAGATCGAAAACAAATGACATCGTACGGAGTAACCAACCACCAGCACAAGACGGCTCGCCATCGCAGAGGGTGTAAGTCGGAACACTGCTTGGAGAATTTTGCACGAAAATGGCATTTACCCATACCATATCCAGAGGGTGCAAGGCCTACGTGCACGAGATTATCCTCCACACGACGATTCTGCAGGTGATTGCTACGACAGTGCATTAGCTGTCCTCTTTGAGAAGAAGAGCTGAAGCATTCTGCCGTGTTCAAGGTGGACATATTGAGCATTTGCTATGAGTTAAAGGTACACGAGGCACTACCAAAGGAACACCTGTACGGGTTGTTGCTCCATTTGTCAATAAAGTCATTTTTTCTCGGAAACGGTGCGTTGTTCGACCTATGTTCATGGGGAATTTTTTGTTCTTTGCTATTGAATATGCATACCATTAAATTTACGACCACGACTTACGGGACACCTTGTATATGTAAAATTACAGGAGCTTTATTCGTTTTTATTTATTCGTTTTTATTTTTGCCGAAGTTGGCTTTATTAATTTTGCTTGTACGTTTTATTACATTGGGTTATAAATAAATAATCCGTATTGAATAGTTATGGAATTTTGAATGTCTTTATGCCATCCTGGTGTTAGATTTTTTCAAGTCATTCATTATTCTGTCATGAAAATTCTAAGATGCAATGGGAAAAGTTGCTGCCATTCTGTGCCCGTTTCTACCTCTCGCCATTTTATTTAATTTGCATTTTTATTACATCTTCAAAGAGTCTATTTTGTTAAGTATATAAAAAATATAAAACATTTGATAAACTTTACCAAGTACTATTTTTTTTACTAGACCATTTTATTTACTAGTCGAATTCAAGACACATTCATTAAGTCGTTGCTCTGATGAATTATCCACTGCGTTGTCAAAGTCCCGATTTATCGGCCACGGTGGCTCAGCGGTTGCGTGATCGCCTCTGATGCCCGGCCGAGGACGACGAGGATTTTCAGGGGGAAATCCTGAGATCACTCACTTCCTTCGAAAGGGAAGTAAAGGCCGGTTCCCACTATCCGCCGTGAAAAGCGGAACGGTTAAAACCACCGCGGTTAAGCGCAGCGATAATTCCGCCAATCAGTTCCCACTATCGCGGCACGTTACGCTATACCTCAAGAGTCTCTTCGAAGATTGCTTTCGAGCATTCTCTTCGAGCCTTTTCCCATAACGGACGCATAAAAAATGGACGTAGCGTTTTAAGTCTTTGCAAATAAACAAAAATGGACGGAGATACAAGCAAGGGTGTTGCTGTTTATTTGATGATGTTCGCTAAGATTGCTGCACTCCTAAACGATACTATCCATTAGAGTCGCCATCTTGGAGAGATTGTCAACGTCACACAAATGCATTGATTTCATTGGTGGACGCTGCGTCGGCGGATTTTACCGTCGCGGTTAAGTTAAATCCATCTCAACTCTAGACGGTAGCGGATTTTACGCCGCGGTATTACGTCAAATCCGCGCTGCTTACGTCACGCGCAGTATTTCCGCCGCGGTTCCGCGCTAGTGGGAACCGGCCTTAAAGCCGTTTGCCGGCTGCACGTTAAAGAACCTTTGCGAGGCAAAATTTGCGGCCCCCAACAATCTTTTTTTTTTAATTAAATTTGATATAATTATTTTTAAACATTATATGGGCACAGAAAAATACTTACCTCTAATAAAACAGTTTGTATAAACCATTTAAAATTACTAATTTTAAATATATATAATGGGACGCAATTGTAAAAACCGTAGTCAAACGTACTAGGAGGTCGCAGTTATAACATTTCTTGCCGCTAGATGCCGGCAAAGATGTTGCCTCTTGCATTTTTAGAAGAGTTTCCGCTATGGTTCTATTAAGCTCTTTACTTATACATTCCTGTATGTTTCGGATGTATTCTTAATTTCTTAATAAATCTCATGAAAAAAGCCTATTTTAATGGCTTTTGATGAAAGACAATGAGCTTTCGTTTCTGGTAATTTTGAATGCTAATTAATTTTGATAGAAGGCCAAGTAGAGTCGTGAAACTTCCCTAATAGACGAGTGCTCACTAGAGCGATCTTGTTTTAATTTAATACTCATCACCATCAGATTTTTGGTTATAGGGCTGTACTGAAAAAAAATTGACATAAATTAATTCGTTTTCTAGTTATCGTAATAAATAATTAGCTCCCTACGAATAATAAAATTCTTTTGATTTAGAGCCCGTTTTGCCCTTTCAATTATCGTCAATCATGTGCATCCTGCACGCGCACAATCTCATTAATGTTTTGAGCACTCGCAGAGCCGAACCTATATGCCCCATTACGCGTTTTCCCCAGTGTAATTGTACTGATTTCGGCCATCTTCGAACTAAATTTATCAATTGGCCAAACAGTATTTAATAACATTATATTCGTTCATGGCTCTTCGTTACGAGTGGTTTGATTTGTTCTTACTATATCTTAACATTGAAAACTTCTAGAGCGCGTGCCATTGTTCCAATTTCGACCATTTTCGAACTAAATTTATCAATTGGCTAAACAGTATTTAATAACGTTATATTCGTTCATGGCTCATCGTTACGAGTTTTTTGACATGTTACTTACTATATCTTAACATGGAAAAATTTCGGGGGGGCATCATAATAGTACAATTAGAGCGCGTGCCACTGTACCAATTTCGACCATCTTCGAACTCATCCGTGCCATTTCCCATATCTATCGATTGGTGAAAACAGATTTTTAAAATCTTTCATACTTTCCGAGAAAATCGAGTTACGGACAGACGGACGGACGGACGGACGGTCGGACAAGGCCAAAGCATAAACCACCTTTCGGTACTTAATAATGCATGAACTTTTGTCTATTTTGTTGCTGCAGCAATTGCTAAAGATAATAAAATCTTGTAAAAATTCCAAGGAGGAGCTTTAGCAGTGAAGGAGAAATGCATTTATACATTTATTAAAAAGAAATTAACCCCCCCCCCCCGAGTATGGTAAGGCAAGTAGCAGATACTGCGGTCATCTATTTTTACCCTTTTTTCTGCATTTTTTACCTCTCAGCAAGTTTTTTAATCAAAAAATTAATTTTCTCGAACGTAATATGTAGAAAATGGAAAAAAAGCTAGTATTTTCTTTCCTTTCTCATCATTTCCGAACGTATGTGCATCACATGTCATATGTTGCCATAGTTCTAAACACCAAGTGACTGCCACCCCCGCAAATCAGACCCCAATGGAACAACTGAGCCTAAACTTCATAGTAATGTAGATCTTGCCTAGAGGAATCTGGAGATTGAATTTCAAGCCTTTACGTACTTAAATAGCACATAGATATATTGTCCTCTCTGAATCCCACCCCCATAATTCCGACCCCAGTCTACCAATCAAAACCAAACTAAATAGTGCAGATGGACATGCCCTTAGTAACCGATATTTCGAATTTCAACCTTCTACCTCAAGAAACGTAGAAATTATGGAGGGGTATACAGTTAAGACAAGATAAAACCAGTAAGTAGCTCCATTCTTCCGCTAACTGTAAAGCGTGGTTCCCCCATGCGTAAAAACAACGGCAGAAACCACAAAGCAGAAAAACTTTATGATGTCACTTCCTGTTTTCGTCTCTTCTGCCCGACTGAAAATTTCTGCTTTTTAGAGCTGGGTTGAGTTCAACTTTTGTGGCAAACGCAGGGCAGAAACGATTGCTCAGCCTATAGAAAACGATTTCTGCAGGAAGTCACAGTGACGTCCTCTCTCTCTCACACAAAATAAAAATGTCGGACACTCAGCTCTCAAAGATGAAGAGGCCGAGAAAGAAAATTGATGTAGAAGCGCTAATAGAAGAGGTGCGAAATATGTATTTATTAATTAATTAATGAAATTAAATTGAATAAACAACAATTGAATGCAAAAATTCGACGTGATGATTGATGAGGAATGAACGAACTGTGTAAGTACTGTGTGCAGTCGAAGCCAACAGTTTACATCGATCGACGGCTTCGGTGCAGTGCATTTGTGTTGGGCAAAACTTCTGCTATCTTATCCTTTTGAGTTTCTGCCATGTGGGACACCTGCAGGAGCAAAAAGTAAAAAGGCAGAAACTAGGGCGTATTTTTTCTGCCTCTTTACTTTCTGCTCTTGGAGGTGTCCCACATAGCAGAAACTCAAAAGGATGAGACAGCAGAAGTCTGCTGCCGAAGCGCCATCTTTTGTTGTAATTTATCTTTTGTATTAATAAATTTATAATTTCACACGTCTTCTATTAGCGTTTCCACATCAATTTTCTTTTTCGGCCTCTTCACCTTTGAACTAGCGTCCGACATTTTTATTTTGTGAGAGAGAGAGAAGACGTCACTGTGACGTCATTGCAGAGATCGTTTTCTATTGGTTGAGCAAACGCTTCTGCCATAAAAGTTGAACTCAACCCAACTCCAAAAAGCAGAAATTTTCAGTCGGGCAGAAGAGACGAAAGTAGGAAGTGACGCCATAAAATTTTTCTGCTTTGTGGTTTCTGCCGTTGTATTTACGCAGGTGGGAAACCACGCTTAAGTGTTAATAACATAGATTATGAGCACTTGAGCAATCGTGTGTCGACATTGCGATTTCACGTGCACGCGCCGATGTCAGTAATGCTTAAAAGATGAACAGAAAACAACAATGTATTCCTTTTTGACAAATCGATTGTTGTATGACATGCCGTTATCTTTGTATTATTTACACTCACTGTTTTAGCACGTGAATTCGACTTGAAGGGGTCCACGAAAAATTCTGAAAAGTTGATACGGCCGAGCTCAGACTTTGATGGTCATATTTCTGAAAACAGAATTTGAAAAAGTTAATTCGTTTTCAAGTTATCGTGCAAACGGCGGACGGCCGGACGGACGGATAAACGTACAGACCAAGGGCGCATTCTTATAAGTAGCTTTTATGCTAAAGGTCCTAATAAATGCCAGTTCAGTTTACAGCAACTCATTTTCCATCTTCAATTTTATTCATTAAATTAAGTAGCCATATTTGTCAGTATATGCAATAGGGAGTGCAAGTGTGACTTCAGTCCTAGGAATTCTTCAGTCACGTGACTCGATTTGGTTCCAAACAAGTCTTCTCGCTTCGGGATTTAACATGGTTCCAACGTAGGGATGGAATAAAATCGCTTCGTATAAGCCCAGTGTTTATAACACTTTTAAAATGTGAAATTGTTTAGTTCCTCACTGCTCAGAAAGGAGCTAAAACAGCGATTTAGACATCTATCGTTTTCCCAAAGAAAGAAAGATCTGCGAACGATGGCATTCTTTTGTTTAGTGATTAAAAGTGATTAAAAAGCGTTCTAATATTAATGTATAAATTCTATAACGGTATTAAATGTCATAATAATAATATAAGAGATGTCATTTTTACTGGCCGCCCGTTTCAACGTTACTATTACGTATATTGCGTGGTTCCAATGTTTGGAACCAGCGATCCCATTTCCTAGGCTCTCGGCCCGTTCATCGCGCAAATGACATCAGCTGGGACGTAGTCACTTGCACTCCCTATAATTTACAGGGAGTCCAAAAATAATATATACATTTCTTTATAACAAGAAATGTTGGAATTGGAAAGGCTTCCAAGATATAAAAACTATAGTCAAACCGTACAAGTATTCAGCAGATATAACACTTCGTTCCGCTGGAGGGCGGCAAAGACGTTGCCTCTGCATTTTTGCAAGAGGCCGTCATAAGCTCTTTGCTTTTAGGTTCTTAATTTCTTAATAAATTTAATGAATAGGTAAGTTTTAACGATTTTCTATAGAAGATAGTGAGCTCTCTTTTCTGGTTATTTTTAAAGTTAATTAATTTGGATAGGAGGCCAGGTAGAGTCATGAGTCTTCTATAATAGACGAGCGCTGACTAGAGGAAGTTCGTTAAGAAATTAATCCTGCTCTTTTTGATTTGTTTCCTTGATATCCAGATATTTGAGCTGAATATATCGGGCGAATTATTAGCCCTTGAAATGTTTTGAGTTTTTGAAATGTTGGCAGGGGAAGTGAAATATCTTCACCTCTTCAGAGGTTATTAAACAGTTTGGGTAACCCAAATAAATAAATATAAAGTTAGTTTAAGACGCAGTGCAGGTCAGGTACCAATAAGCTGTGCGCTTTCGCTACAAAAAATAGAGCGCCCGTATAAGTGAGGTCATAAAATGACCGGTACTTCTAATTGCAATCAGTCCTTTATTACTGATCTCTATTTCGACTCATGCGTGTCAACGTTTGTACACGGTAGGCAATAAAGGGTTATTGGGCCACCTTCTTCTTCAAGTTCTTCATATTTCGTTTTTTCTAGATCTCGTGCATAACAGAATGACGACGAATATGGCTGAACCCGTGTGGAGACAGCTTGGTGATAGTTGTTGAGCGGGCACGATTCTTCCATTCATCCGGACATAGTGATTTCACGTGCGCGCGCCGATGTCAGTAATGCTTAAAAGATGAACAGAAAACAACAATGTATTCCTTTTTGACAAATCGATTGTTGTATGACATGCCGTTATCTCTGTATTCTTTACACTCACTGTTTTTAGCACGTGAATTCGACTTGAAGGAGTCCACGAAAAACTCTGAAAAGTTGATACGGCCGATCTCAGACTTTGATGGTCATATTTCAGAAAACAGAATTTGAAAAAGTTAATTCGTTTTCAAGTTATCGTGCACACGGCGGACGGCCGGACGGACGTATAAACGTACAGACCAAGGGCGCATTCTTTTAAGTGGCTTTTATGCTAAAGCTCCTAATAGATACCAATTTACATTTTCAGTTTTATTCATTAAATTAAGTAACCATCTTTGTCAGTATATGCAATAATTTACAAGGAGTCCAAAAATAATAATATACATTATAAGAATATGTTGGAATTGGAAAGGCTTCTAAGATATAAAAACTATAGTCAAACCGTACAAGTATTCAGCAGTAATAACACTTCGTGCCGCTGGAGGGCGGCAAAGACGTTGCCTCATCTTTTTTGCAAGAGGCCGTCATAAGCTCTTTGCTTTTAGGTTCGTAATTCCTTAATAAATTTAATGAATAGGTAAGTTTTAATGATTTTCTATAGAAGACAGTGAGCTCTCTTTTCTGGTTATTTCTAAAGTTAGTTAATTTGGATAGGAGGCCAGGTAGAGTCCTGAGTCTTCTATAATAGACGAGCGCTGACTAGAGGAAGTTTGTTAAGGAATTAAAACTTTTCTTGTTAATTTTATTAACCATTGTTTTGTTAAGCTGAATACAGGGTGTAAATTTTAAGTTGACAAAGCAGAATAACTCGAAAAATAAGCTTCACACGAAAAAATGCGTAGAATCCAAAGTTGATTATTTTCGAGGGGGCATCTGCTGGTGCTAAAATTAGCCCACCCCCCCCGGCCCCTGGGGGTGGGGCGGGGGGCAACTTTAAAATTTCAAATGGGAACCCCTATTTTTTATTGCAGATTCAGGTCCTACATAAAAAACTACGTACATTTTGTCTGAAACATTTTTTTTATTTTTGGTAGATGGCGCTGTAATTCAAGAAAATCCATTTTCTCATTTTTGCGTGGAAATAACTAATTTATTATTCATTTCGATTCCTACATTGTTTTAACTACAATGTAATTTGAAGACATTTCGTCAACAAACAAATAACGTAAACATTGGCATTTTTTTCAGAATGTTTACATTTTAAATTCTGATCTTTAGAAGAAAAGATTGTAATTTTTCAACTGTTTTTGTGAGTGTACAACGCCGTATTGCTTTTGAATTTACATTATGAATTATCTTTCTGTGGAAGAAAAAATTGAGATGGTGTACATTTATGGAGAAAGTGGGAGAAATTTTGATAATGCAGTCGCGCTTTATGCTCAGCGTTTTCCTGGCCAAACGCGATCACGGTCTTCTTTTGTTCGAGTTATTAAACAATTTACTGCGGAAGGTAGTGTGAACCAGAAAAAAAGAACCCGTGCAGCTACTGTTTGTGGAGAAAACAATCAAGTGTCAGTCCTAGCTGCTGTGGCTCATAATCCACATGCGAGCACAAGAGAAATATCAAGGCAATCAGGAATTTCACATATGAGTGTTTGGAAAATGCTGAAGCTCCACAAATTTCATCCATATCATGTATCTATGCATCAGGAACTACATGGCAATGACCACCAAAACCGTCTAACGTTTTGTCACTGGGCACTTCAGCAGATGCAAACAAACCAACATTTTTTTGCACGAGTTCTTTTCTCCGATGAGTCAACATTCACAAACCACGGGGAAGTTAATCGACATAACATGCATTACTGGAGTGAACAGAACCCACACTGGATTCGAGAAGTCAACCATCAGCGACCTTGGTCAATTAATGTTTGGTGTGGGATAATTGGCGATAAACTTATCGGTCCATATTTTATAGACGGTAATTTGAATGGCAACAAATATCGTAACCTACTTGAAAATGAACTACCAGATCTACTTGAAGACCTGAGTATTGAACTTCGACAACACATGTGGTTTCAACATGATGGTTGTCCAGCGCATTATTCATTAGTAGCGCGCGAAGTACTACATCGACTTTACCATGGTCGCTGGATCGGCAGGGAAGGTCCTGTGAATTGGCCAGCCAGATCGCCTGACCTTACATCGCCAGATTTTTTCTTATGGGGTTACCTCAAAGATATCGTTTATAAGGAAACGCCAACCACTCGCGAAAACATGATTCAAAGAATAAGAGATGCTTGCGCTGCAATTACACCAGACATGTTATCAAGATGTGTTCAGGAATTTACAAAACGAGTCAATAAATGCATCGAAGTTGGAGGTCATCAATTTGAACATTTAATTTCATAAAACGGCGAGATGCAAGGGATTTAAGGACAACAAGCAGGCCGAAAGTGAGAGGCGAGGGGACTCACTGGAAATACAAGCACCCCGAAATTCATTTACTTGCAAGTATTTGCAAATAAGAAAAAATAAAACGAAAACAATCGGTCCTTTTAAGGACCACCAAATCTTAAACGGGAATAACTTCATCTTTACACAGTCTTTTACTTTTTTACTCTGTTAGTTAATGAGTTCACTCGTTAGTACGTAGGATGTTCGGTTAGTTAGTTAGCTAATCAGTTGATTTGTTTGATAATTATAAAGTTGTGTGGCCTCATGACCACGAAACAAAACAAAATTATCCTAATCCGCGGCAAAAAATAATAAAATAATAACTTTGCGGCAAAATTTACGAAGTAAATAAGTATTTTTTATTTCTCCGTAACCATTTCCACGCAAAAATGAGAAAATGGATTTTCTTGAATTACAGCGCCATCTACCAAAAATAAAAAAAAATGTTTCAGACAAAATGTACGTAGTTTTTTATGTAGGACCTGAATCTGCAATAAAAAATAGGGGTTCCCATTTGAAATTTTAAAGTTGCCCCCCGCCCCACCCCCAGGGGCCGGGGGGGTGGGCTAATTTTAGCACCAGCAGATGCCCCCTCGAAAATAATCAACTTTGGATTATACGCATTTTTTCGTGTGAAGCTTATTTTTCGAGTTATTCTGCTTTGTCAACTTAAAATTTACACCCTGTATATCGGGCCAAATATTTGCCCTAGAAATGTTTTGAGTTTTTGAAATGCTGGCTGGGGAAGTGAAATATCTTCACCTTGTCAGAGGTTACTAAACAGTTTGGGTAACCCAAATAAAGAAATATAAAGTTTGTTTAAGACGCAGTGCAGGTCAAAGATCACTAGGCTGTGTGCTTTAGCTATAATAAATAGAGCGCACGTTTAAGCGAGTTCCTAAAATAGCGGGTACTTCTAATTGCAAGCAGTCCTATATTACTGATCTCTATTTCGACTCATGCGTGTCAACGTTTGTACACCGTAGGCAATAAAGGGTTATTGGGCTGCCTTCTTATTCAAGTTCTTCATATTTCATTTTTTCTAGACCTCGTGCATAACAGAATGACGACGAATACGGCTGAACTTGTGTGGAGACAGCTTGATGATAGTTGTTGAGCGAGCACTATTCTTCCATTCATCCGGAGTTCCCGTACCAAAATCAAAAGATATGTCTATATTTGTAAAGACTCTTAAAACAAAGCGTCTTATTATAAGGGTGTTAAGGATATTTCGATCATTTGGAATATAGCATGTAATATATTAAACGACTTGGAATGAGGTGTCATGAATAAATATAACGTAAAATTTATGATAGTCGAAATTGGTTTCAAGGAACCTGGTTTAGTGGAACCATTATGGTTCATTGGAACTTTCAAAGCTAAAATATAGCAGGTAATATATCAAACGACTTGGAATGAGGTGTTATGAATGAATATAACGTAAAATTAATGATTGTCGAAATTGGTTTCAAGGAACCTGGTTTAGTGGAACCATTATGGTTCATTGGAACTTTCAAAGCTAAAATATGGCAGGTAATATATAAAACGACTTGGAATGACGTGTTATGAATGAATATAACGTAAAATTAATGATTGTCGAAATTGGTTTCAAGGTTTGTTGGTTGGTTTGTTTGGTATTAACGTCCTTTTCAACTGCTATGGCCATTTCAGGACGGCGTTATAGGGGCCGCAAATTTTGCCTCGCAAGGGTTCTTTAACGTGCAGCCGGCAAACGACTACACGGGACCAACGGCTT
>JAHWFO010048739.1:420-54854 GCA_023313115.1 Rhysida immarginata | reverse complement strand
ACACCCACGGTGAACGGTCTTGACTTAATGCCATTTATCCGGACACATATCTCATGACCAACAATGCAAATAAAAGTTAGTGCAACAATAAGTATCAACAATGGTATCAACTTGCAATTCACAAACACTCTGCACGGACCAACAATATATATCTCATGACCAACAATGCAAATAAAAGTTAGTGCAACAATAGGTATCAACAATTGTGTCAACACGCAATGCACCAACACTATGCAAGGATCAACAATATATGTCTCATGACCAACAATGCAAGGCAAAGTTTGTGCAATATAGAATTCAATGCATAGAATTCCTGTTATTCAGGCTTTTCTTACAAGGAGAGGACCAGGTCTGTTAAGCCTGGATTTAACTGAAATTTAAATATGTTGTTATGCACCCCTCCGACTATTATATGCCATAGTAACTCATGCTAATGGGCATTAGTTTACGAGATATAATCTCTTAAATTTAGTTGTGTAGGCTCTTGATGTATATTTACAAATTCAGAGAGAGAAACATTCAAGTAGTCAACGTGGTCATGTGGATAAGTTGATAGATCCCGGGTTTTAATCTTGTTCTTTTTGCAATTTCATTTAATTTAATATTTTTTAACATGTTTTTGAACAAATTACATATGAAACTAATTTTAATTATAAAAACACATTTTTATAATTTTTTGCATAAGTTATTATTATTTTATAGAGTGGATACAAAAATAATCCCCCCCCCTTTTCATTTTCGTAACCGAAATAGATAGTTCAATTTTGATGAATCCAATGAATAGGAAGTTGTGGATGACCTATCCCTTGGTGCACTTTTCATCATCCCAAATATGTAAATCAGGACAGATACACAAAAAATTTCAATTGAAGACTTATTCAGCATGAAATTCCGAACAAAGCAAAATTTTTTTTTCAAAATCCGATGAACGGATCACCAACAATCACAATTTTAGGAACAGTGTAGCTTGCCATCTTGGAATTGTTCTGTCTTGCGTATGCTGACAGGTGCTTTTTCTTGCTTTTCCTCATGAAAGTGAATGTTATTATGGTAATTTTTGGTAATTTCTTGATTTGCATGTTGAACATTCAAATGTCTTTGTGAAGTGCATAGGGAGGTAAGTAATAAAACCAACATGTAATGTTGGTGATCCGTATATCGGATTTTGGAAAATTTTGTTTTGTCCGGAATTCCATGCAGAAGAACAAGTCTTCAATTGGAATTTTTCGTGTATCTGTTACGGTTTTTAAGATAAGATTTGAATGTGTCCCAATTTACCTATTTTGGATGATGAAAAGTTCACCATGGGATAGGTCACCCACAACTTCCTATTCATTGGATTCATCAAAATTGATAAATCTGCTTCGGTTACGAAAATAAATAGGGGGAAGGGGCTCATTTTTGTATCCACCCTATATATTAATATAATAATAATAATAATAACTTATTAAAAATACATAATTTGTTACCTTCCTCAAATGAAATATAATATGAAAAAATTATAAAAATATATTTTTAATAATTAAAATTAGTTTCATACATAATTTGTTCAAAAACATGTTTAAAAAATATTAAATTAAATGAAATTGAAAAAAGAACAAGATTAGAACCCGGGACCTTTAGAATTGGAATCTATCAACTTATCCACATGACCACGTTGACTACTTGAATGTTTCACTCTCTGAATTTGTAATTAAATGAAATTTGGAACGGAACAAGATTTGAACCCGAGAACTTTAGATACATGACCCATGTATGAGTATTTTATCAAGTTAACCACATGACCACGTTGGCTATTCACTGTCCTACTCTCTGAACTTATAAATATCAAGAGCTTACATAACTAACTTACTCGTAGAAACTATATAACAAAGTTATATCTCGTATACTAATGCCCATTAGCATAAGTTACTAATGCCCATTAGCATAAGTTACTATGCCATATAATACCGGGAGGGGTGCGTAACAACATATTTAAATTTCAGTTAAATCCAAGCTTAACAGACCTGGTCCTACCCTTGTTAGAAAAGAGAATTCTTAGTATTTAACAGTTTCTTGAAAATCTTTAAAAATGATCAGTAACTGGAGATAATGAGTTAGCAGACTATTGAGAAAGAGTGAAAGACGATAGAGGAAGCACTCCTTTAGCTCCGTGCTGTATTGAGCAAATGGTAAGCAAGTAAATAGAAGAATTGGCTTCCGCTAGACTACACAAAGTGATAAGTGGCCAATTTTTGCTTCAAGACAACGAAAAAAAAAAGGAAATTGCAACAACATCAAGTGTACATCTAAAGTAAGATTACGTGAGTAAAAATTTATTTAGACTAGAAGGCATCCTTGGAGAGGTCCATCCATTGTGAGCCTTTAAAAAATTTTTTTTCGGTAAATCAAGTCCCGGTATATCACCTAGAATGGATTTTTTCAGTGAAGAGGTAAATTCCTGTCTTTCGGATTTTCCTTAGAATGGATAGTCCCTTCGCTCTATATTGTATTGGTTGAGTTATTATTTAACCAATTTGGAGGTTTAATTTAGCTTTTTGAGGTTGTTCTGTTTACCTACAAGCGTAATTATCCCGGGCAACGCTGGGTCCTCTGCTAGTCTATCTATATATATAAAGAAGGGTGTTTGTTTGTTTGTTTGTTTTTTATAGAAATCTACAGTTTTATTCCGATCTTGATAAAATTTCGCATACATGAAGTTGCAAAGGAAATTGCAACAACATCAAGTGTACATCCAAAGTAAGTTTACGTGAGTAAGAAATTATTTAGACTAGCAGTGGCATCCTTGGAGAAGTTCATCCATTGTAAGCCTTTAAAAATTTCTTTTTCGAATTTTCATTAAGAATTTTTACTGTATTAATTCTAAGCGTTTTCATGTGCTTATTTTTAAGATAATGCAAAATTTAATAAAAAAAAAAAAGAAAGTCCGAGCCACGCCAGGGTTATCACCTAGCTTATTTGGTAGCACATCAGATCCAAACATTTCCTAAAAATATATTTTGACTATATTCTGTGGGATTGTGTATATTTTGGTAACCGAGATGCCGATAATGCGATGACTGAACGTTCGTATCAAAGAATTATTATTAATGAGCATAAAATGTTGATGCAGTGACAGAACATTAATAACGCAGCGTCTGTTGATGAGGCAAAGGAGTCACGCGTGTCTCTCTTGAGCTCCCTATCAAACGTCCAACGACTGGCAAAAATTTATGTGTCTGGAAAGGAAAGAGAAAGAACGAGTATTGGTCAGAGAAACTCTGCAACTAAAAACAGAAAAAGCTATACGGGCATTTGAAAGATATGAACAATGCGAGTTTTGATGAGAGCAGGAGCTTCTACGTCAAGAGAGAGACTTCCTGTTTTTTTCGTATTTTTAGTAGAATGGATAATCCCTTTGCTCTGTGTTGTATTGATTTATTGATTGAGTTATTATTTAGTCAGTTGGGAGTTATAATTTAATTTTTTGAGATTGTTCTCTTTACCTACAAGTGTAATTATCCCGGATAACGCCGGGTAACTTTGCTAGTCTTCTATATATATATATAAAAAAGGATATTTGTGGGTTTGTTTGTTTTGTTTCTTATGCAAATTTACAGTTTTATTCCGATCTTGATGAAATTTTGCATACTTGATCTTCAAAGCATGAAGGTCACTGTCTACCTCAGATTTCGAAAAAATAATAATTATTGTTAAAAAATCGATATTCATGATTATAGCAATGAAAATTAATGAGAAATATCTCATGACCAACAATGCAGGGCAACAAAGTTTGTGCAACAGTACTTATCATCAATAGTATCAACATGCAATTCAAAACACTATGCAAGAATCAACAATATATATCTCATGACCAACAATGCAAGGCAAAGATGTGCAATATTGATAAGTTTCAATTTGTAACAATGCATAGAATTCCTGTTATTCAGGCTTTTCCCAGAATTGAGAGTTCTTTGTAGCCTACTTAACAATTTCTTAAAAATCTTTACAAAAGATCAGTAATTGGAGATAATGGAGAGTTAGCAGACTACTGAGAAAGAGTGGAAAGACGACAGAGGAAACGGTCCTTTAGCTCCGTGCTGTATTGAGCAAATGGTAAGCATGTCAATAGAAGATTCGGCGACCACTAGACTACACAAGGAGATGAATGGCCAAGTTTTGTATCAAGACATCGAGAGAAGAGTGCAAATTGCAACAACATCAAGTGTACATCTAAAGTAAGATTACCTGAGTAAGAAATCCTTGGCGAGGTCCATCCATCGTGAGTCTTAAAAAAAATTTTTTTCTAATTTTCATTACCAATTTTTACTGTATTAATTCTAAGCTTTTTCATGCGAAATTATTTTTAAGATATTTCAAAATTTAATCGAAAAACAAAGTCTGAGCCTCGCCGGGGTTATCACCTAGCTTATTTGGTAGCACAGCAGATCCAAACATTTCATAAAAATACTTTTAGACTATATTCTGTGTGAATGTATATTTTTTGGAAACTGATATGCTGATAATGCGATGATTGAACGTTCGTTTCCAAGAATTATTAATAATGAGCATAAAATGACGATGCAGTGACAGGACATAAATAAGGCAACCTCTATCGAGGAGGAAAAGAAGTCACACATGTCTCCCTTGACCTCCCTATCAAACATCGACTGGCAAAAATTTATGTGCCTGGAAAGGACAGAGAAGGAACGAGTACCGGTCAGAGAATCCCTGCAGATAAAACAGAAAAATCTATACTGGCATTGGAAATATCTGAAGAATGGCTATAAGAGCGTCTAAGAAAGACTTGGGACTAAGTGCAAGAAGGTAAATGAAGTCCTGGTATATCACCTAGAATTCCTGTCTTTCGGATTTTTCCTAGAATGGATAGCGCCTTTGCTCTGTGTTGTATTGATTGGGTTTTTATTTTACCAATTTGGACTTATAATTTAACTTCTTGAGATTGTTCCGCTTACCTACAAGTATAATTATCCCGGGCAACGCCGGGTCTTCTGCTAGTCTTTAATATTTTATATTTATCTTTCATCTTTAAATAAAAATATTTTATAATTTAAGCAGTGTTGGTCTCTCATTATTTATCTTACTCCCTTCTTTATTTTGATAGTGTAAAATATGTAATTGTGACATCCTAATCCTGTGCATAGCACTTTTTTAAGAGCAAAATCGGCACTTCTGGCATGCTCATTGATCATCAATGCTAGCAAAGTTCTTGATTGTGACGTTTTTGTGGCGAGGATTGTTTATGATTGTTTATGAAACCACACAGTTGTTTGCCGTCAAATTTTGACGAGTTCCATCTAGTGTTAAATTAAGTTCAAAAGTAAGATTTAAGTGTCCAATTTTTGTAATAATTAAATATGTTATCGATATGTATATTTTACCCTACAAAAATTTACTATCACCCGGTTTTGCTCCAAAAATAGTTGGCAGGTCTGGAAACAATATATGTTTTTGAGGAGAAGCATGCCTGAAAACAAACTTGAAAAGTGGCATAAAATCAGCTAATAACTTGCTGTCAATATGAATTATGCCAGAAATATGCAAAAATGCCATTATGCTAGAAATTATGCTGCGAGGGTGATTGTATACCAATTTAGCTTAATTATGCTAGGAATGGTCACACTGAGCTGTAACCAAACTAGCTGTATGGATTAATCAATAAAAATTTTTAAATTTGAATTTAATATTTCAGTGTCTCATAGAGGCCCATATGTCTAATAGTTGCCCATGCTTCCCTACTTCATTGGTGTCGCCTCTCTCTATTATTGCTCTCTGCGCAAAGTGATCGGGATGGAAATAATCCAGGTGAGTAGAGTATAAGATCACGTTATTTCTGAGCGTTCCCAACACGACGGTGAGATCGGGGAGTTTTTAGATGCGTCAATGACGAGACCTGTTCATGGGCGTAGCCAGGGGAGGGTTCAGCTCCCCGTCAGAAAAAAATTCAAAATGTAAAGAAAGAATTTATAAGGAGTAATAAATATACAGTGAGCAAAAAATTTATCCGTCCACCAGTTTGCAAGTGATTGAAATGACTGACACTAAGTGACATATTCACATTATTCAAGTTTAATTGCACATATTAGTCGCTACACAATTATAAGCTTCTAAATAAAACCCCAAGGGTTTATCATTGATATGAGATATTATAATACAAAATATTTGGGCAGATGTACAATTTAAACTTAATTTTGAAAATTTAGTGGGACCTCCTTTGGCCTTCTCAAAATCTAGGCATCGATTGTGCATAGATTCTACTAAAGGTTTTGTTGTTGTTGGGTTTTTTTTCATCTACATTATTTCAGTTTTTGTCAACAAGTCTTTTAAATCTGCTTTTGGCTTTTGGTCTTTTCATTTTCCATTATGACCCAAACGTGTTCGATTGGATTAAGTCAGGTGACTGGGAAAGCCAGTCAAGCATTTAAACTTTCTTGGATTTGAAGAATTCTTTCACAGAATGAGCTGTATGTTTAGAATCTGAGTCTTGCTGAAATCTAAAACTTATTTTCCATCCCAGTTTACTTGCAGAAGCATGGAAATTCTTATGAAGAACTTCTGTGTATTGGTGTTGATTCATGATGCCAACGATAAATGCTTCACTGTTGGCTTCAAACACTCCAGTCTGTGAGCTTCACCAGTTGTTCTTCAACTTTGTTACAGCCACCTGAGACAAATAAGTTATATTTGCTTTCAAAAATTTTTGTTCTTGTTTAGATATTCTTTTGCCCAATTCAGGCCTCTCACTCGATTTTTCTTACTGACGCAGGGCTTCTTCTTTGGCGTGCATCCTTTAAGCCCGGCTTCATAAAACCTGTTTCGAATGGGTTGAGAAATAACTGATAATATTTAGATCATTTTTCACTTCTGCACGCAGTTCTACAGCTGATTTTTTCCTATCCTTTTTAATGAGTTTTACTATTTCTCTGTCTTCCCGTTCTGATACTTTCCTCTTCTTGCCTATTCCAATTTTATTTGTGATTTCTCCTATTGTGTGATACTTTTGGATGATATATAATGGACTCAGTCCGACTGATAAGCGTGCAATTTGGAGTTCCTTGACTTTTCCCATCCTTTAGGCCAGCTATGACTCTACTCCTCAAATCATATGACTATTCCTGTATTTTCATATTTTTCTGCAACGTTTCACATCATTTGTTATCCATATTGATATGTAATCTGTTTTGAATATGATTGGTTAAATTTTTCATAACAGATAATATTTTTTGGCTTAGAGTACTTACCTGGACGGATAATTGTTTGGCTCTACTATGACCAGGTGTCTTATCATCTACTATATTTTTACTTTTACCCATTTAATACAGTGATCCCTGCCCAATGTGAGATGTCACATTGTTTAAAATACTGTGATAAAATTTCCATTCAAAATTAATTGGCTTTATTTATTTTAACATTTTTATGCTTACCTAAGCTGATGGACGGATAATTCTTTTGCTCACTGTAAATTAGGTTAGAAGTATTTCTGTGAAACAATTTTTTATACAGGACCCATTTCGTCGAAGGCGAAGTTTTCAAATTTACGCAATTTTAACAATAATAAAAAAAGAATAGCCAAGATTTCATTAGGTCCCTCCCCCTCCGGTTTAAAAAATTCTAGCTACGCTCCTGCAGTAGATCATGAACGTACATGCTCGATCCCGACTGGAAAGAATTTTTAGAATCACCCTAAGACTCCTGGAAGATGCACATTTGTTGAATAAAATTTAGTTAGTTTTAATTAAAATTTCTTAATAAATCATATTCACAATGCACAAATTTTCCTTGGTTGTTTTGAGTATTTCTGATGATTAGTATATTTTCAGAATAAACTATTAGGCCTAATCGTACTATTAAAATTTTGATTTAACACAGATCCTAATTGAATTTTACTGCAATTTCTAACACTCTTCTGCTGAAGTAAAACTAATTATAAAAAATTAATTATGATTTATGTGATAATTCTTAGAAACATCGGAATAAAAATTAATTTCAACAATGGCTGAAGAACTTGGGCTGAGGTTATGAAAAATTTGTGGGGGAAAAAAGACGGGACAAAATCGTTATATTATTACATTAATAAATATTATGTTATGATAATTACCTTAATTATAGAATTGTGAAAATTTTTAAAAGAAATTTAAAATAAATAAACATCAGAAATGCGCGTTATATTACTTCTCCCTGTTGACCACGACTCTGGTCAGGGTTGCCAGGTCCGGATGTGATGTAGAGGCCAACTTAGCTGCAAAAAAAAAAAAAACAAGCCAGAAATAGCCAATCCCCTTATCGCCCTCATGTGGCAATATTACCAACTACTATTAATTTCTTAACAAACTCCCTACCACTAAAAAAGACACGATTTAATAAAAAAAAGTAAAGTAAATTTTAAAAAATCTTGAAAAGAAAACGTTAAAAAAAATCTTTGCTAATCGTTTATGCATTTGGTTGATCGTCGATGAACTGTTCTTAAGACAGCAGCGAGACAGCTGTTCTTAAGACAGGTGTAACCAGTAGCCAACGAGAAAGACAAGCCTGGGCACTCAAAAATCACCTGATCACAGTAATTTGAACAAAAAAAACATGATTGTTAAAATCCAAGATGGAGACAAAGAAAGTTGGATTGTTGCTCAAGGTGAGATCAAAAACGCTCACCGGTGAGAAGAGATAGCATTTGGTCACTCAGAAATCCCGTTGAAAAGACTGTGACATCATTTTAACACAATAAAAAATGCTAGTTTTTGCTGCTATGCCTAACCATTTAGTCTAACAGTCCTTACCGAGAAAAAGACGGTTAGCCCAGTGAGAAATTACGACATCATTTTCTCACCGGTGAGGGTGTTTGACCACAGCCTCACACTACTATGGTTATGTGATTTTTGAAGGCCCAGGCCTGTCTTTCTTGTTGGCTACGGGTGTCACCTCTATGACGCAGGACTGCTATGACGTGATTCGGCGTCATAAAAGGTCGTATCCTCGCCTTCTTTTGTGGCAGCAACGTTAAATAAAAAAATTTTTAAATTTATTTTAAAAATAGCCAGTTTGGCCAAAAAAAAAAGCCAAACTTGGCAACTCTGTCTGAAGTTATTTTCGTATAAGCTAGGCGCATGCCGCGTGGAACGCTAGCGAATGCGCACCTGGTAGAGGCTAAATCAACTAAAATCGGGAGAGAAACGCAATGCTTACGTTGAGTTAGCTGGTATTTAAGAATTTCAAATTGACATTCACCATTGTATTCACCATTGTATTCACCATTGTGCTTAAATTAGTTTTTAGTGAAACAATCTATAGTTTATCTTTTCAAGCTAGTATCAAAAAAAGAGAAGTAATTAGTTGATTCAAAGCATATGGATTCTTTGAACGAAGAAATATATAGTAGTAAGTGTTATTACCGGACAATGCCTGCCTCAAACAAGCAGAAATAACCGAACTTATAAAATCATATTAAACTGAGTGCTAATAAAATTTCATTAAACATCCACTAGACACAGACTACTTTTGTTGACCGTGAATTACCGCTGAAAGCGTTGAAATTTTTTGTCACTCACATTGGATGTCAAACATCGAACTGTTGTAATCATGATGACTGGGATGATCGTTTTTTGTTTCAACGTAGCCTACAATGATAAGAGAAAGCCTACATCAGCATGGTTCGCTCCAAAATACAATTGCCTGTTGCACTGTTCTGAAAGTGTGGGGCGCTTTTTTCTTCTATGCTTGCACCATTGAGATGCATTACATTTGCAGTGACATTAATAAAATTAAAATTTCAGACAGCACAAATCACATGCCATTAAAAAAAAAACATTGTCTCGAAAATTATTGAAGTTACCAAATTTTAATATGTAAAGAATATTGTTAAAATCAATGATTACACCTTATAAATGCAAACGGGAAAATAATAAATAAAATAATTAAATAATAAGCTGAAGTTCACAATGAATAAGGATGAGAGTTATTTACAAATCACTGAATAAACATCAAGAACCAATGAATAAATATCAAGAACAGACGAAAGTATATTTACTACTCCATTAATTAAAATGTTTTTGTTATTATTAATTAATAAATTTTGTATTTAAATAATTTTAGTAATATCATATAAATTTATTTATGATTGTGAACTTACTTACTTACTTACTTTTCAAACCCGCTTATCCGTTAGGGTCGCGGGGGCAGCAGCCCTATGGAGAATCTCCAGTGATCGCGATATTCCGCCATCAGGCACATGTCCTACCTGGTAATACCCTAGCGACTCGAACCCAGATTCTCCATGTAGTCTAGCCACCTGGTTCTAGGCCGACCCCTTGGTCTCTTATCCACCGGCTTGGAAAATAACAACTGCCTAGAAAGGCCAGTTTGTGGCATCCGTATCACGTGGCCATACCAGCGCAACTGAGGTCTCTCAATGCGGGGAAGTAGCGACTCAACACCTAAAGACTCCCTTATTGTGCTGCTGTGCACTCTATCTAGTAGGGTAACACCTGCCACACCTCTCAGAAGTCTTATTTCGGCCGCTTGTACCCGCGATCTCACTCTTTCGGTCATTAGCCAAGACTCATGACCATAGGTGAGAATGGGGACAAAGACAGATTTGAAGACGGAGAGCTTGGCTTTGTTACCACGGATCGCCACAGTTCACGTCTGACACAGCTTACTGTACCGATCCGAGCATCCAATTCTTTCTCCTGTCGTCCATCACTAGTGAGTGGAATCCCGAGGTACTTGAATTTCTCCACCTGTCTCAATGAGGCTCTCCTAACATGGAGAGCGCACTGAGCAGGCTGTCTTGAAAGGACCAGAATCTCAGTTTTAGCCACACTGATCTTCATCCCAGCTTCTTCACATTTGGCTGCAAACCGGTCTAGTGCATGCTGAAGGTTCGTGCGAGAAGATCCAAGGAGGACAAGGTCGTCAGCAAAGAGCAACCTCTCTACCAGGCAGTCGCCCACACAAACACGCTCATCGCCTCGGCTGTCCCTGTCAATCCAGTCCATAAAGATAATGAACGGTGAACGGTCTTGACTTAATGCCATTTATCCGGACACACATCTCAGAGCTTTTGTACACAGACATGATAGCAACCAGTAATTGCGCATCCACTCCATACTCTTGCAACACTTGCCAGAGCATCTCTCGAGGAAGCAAGCATAGACCTCTTTTGCATACTCCCAGGATTTCTCAAAGATTTGCCTTAGAGCAAAGATGTGATCCGTCGTGCTTCGGCCAGGTCGGAAACCACACTGCTTCCCCGACAGTTTGGAGTCAACCATTTCCCGAACTCTCTTCTCCAGACACTTAGCGTACACTTTCCTCGAAAGTTATTGCAATCTTTCTGATCTCCCTCTTTGAAGATAGGGATCACAATTCCTGTCTGTCATGAGATATATATTGCTAATCCGTGCAGAGTGATTGTGAAGTGCGTGTTGATACCATTGTTGATACTTATTGTTGCAAAAACTTTGTCTTGCATTGTTGGTCGTGAGATATACCTCATAAATATGCCCTGCCATAAACATGAATATCGATTTTTTATCAATAAGTATTATTTTTCGAAATCTGAGATAGACAGTGACCTTCCTCATGATTTGAAGGTCATGTATGCGAAATTTTATCAAAATCGGAATAAAACTGTAGATTTGTAAAAAAAAACAACTAGCAAACAAAAAACAAACAAACAAACATACATCCTTCTTTATGCACTATATGATCAAAAATATCCGGACACCCCTCACAGATCATCGATTGGCCCAATGTCACATGATAATGACTTGCACATCATTTAAATAGCTTCCCACACCTTCAGACACAACTCTGCTTGGACATTGGCAAGAATGGGTCGTTCGGCAGAGCTCAGTGACATTTCCAGCCTTCTTCAGATACCCAAGTCAACAGTAGGCGATGTCATTATGAAATGGAAGACCCGGGGATCAACAACAGTTCAACAACGAACCGGTAGACCCAAGAAACTAACGGACAGAGACCATCGAGTGCTTCGTCGTGTCACCCGCAGCAACCGGAAGTCCTCGGCGGAAAAAATTGCCACGGAGTTTCGAAACGCCTCTGCAAATGATGCCAGTACCATGACAATTCGTCGGGAACTGCACACGATGGGATTCCATGGCCGTGCTGCTGCCCACAAGCCCCACATCAGCAGGGTCAACGCCAAGCGACGTCTGGAGTGGTGCAAAGCCCACAGAAACTGGACAATGGACCAATGGAAACGTGTAATGTGGACAGACGAATCTCGCTACACACTCTGGCAATCCGATGGACGAGTTTGGGTTTGGCGCATACCTGGAGAACGCTTCTTACCTGAGTGCACAGAGCCCACAGTCAAGTTCGGAGAAGGAGGAGTCATGGTGTGGGGCTCATTTTCATGGTACGGACTGGGCCAGCTCGTTTCTGTGCAAGGAATCATGAACTCCGACCGTTATCTGAATGTTTTGGACAACTGTGCACTTCCAACGTTGTGGCAATTTTTCGGAAACGGGCCATTTCTCTACCATCACGACAATGCTCCGTGCCACAAAGCGAGGCGTGTACAGCAGTGGTTTGCGGACTCAGGGGTCGAAGAAATGGGTTGGCCGGCACAAAGTCCCGACCTCAATCCTATAGAGAGTCTGTGGGATGAATTGGAAAGACGCTTGCGGGCCAGATCACATCGGCCAACTTCTGTACCTGAACTGATTCTCGCTCTTCGGGAGGAATGGAGGAACATTCCGGAAAGTACCTACCAACATTTGGTGGAAAGTCTTCCCCGAAGGGTGGAAGCTGTGATTCGGGCAAAGGGATGTGCAACGCCCTATTGATTTCCATGAAATCGCGGCTAGAGCGCAAACGTGCATGTGTCCGGATATTTGTGATCATATAGTGTATATATAGAAAGATACACGACAAGACAATCGACAATCGATCAGTGTAGTGAAAAAAGTAGTACGAGTGGTCCAAGAGCCATTAGCTCACTTTACACGCTCGCCCAAAAAGTAAACCAAATGAGGTACAGTCGGCAGCAAAAGTAGCTAGCCACCTTGCAGGGAAACATCCGCGTGGGGAACGCTAATGCAATTCCCATCACCCCTGTGCTATCTACCCAAGTGCATTAACCCAAAAGAAAAATTTTAATGATCGGTGGAAATAGCAGCAACCCATAAGCAAAGAGTGCTTAACTTTTCACGATTTTAATATATTCAGTACAATTTCGGAATTCAAAAGAATAAAAAAAGCCGAATACAAAAGAGGATTAGAAATCTATTACTATTTTTCAATTAATGTATTTTTTTTTTTAATCTAACAAATCACTAAAATTTTAATTGAATGAACTTAATTAAAGTATAACACTTTTAATTAGCTTACTTAAACTGCAATAGTAATTGTCAAAACTTATGTATTATTGCTGAAATTTTTTTCCGTATTACCACTTAATAATCCATTACATCTTGTATGGATACAGTGTTCATTTTAGAAAAACAAAATTGACTTTTATTTTTGAACGGTGAACAGTTACGAGCTATACACTACACTAAGCGCCAAAGTTCATATACATACAAGATTCCAACCTAAGAAAAGATCCATTGTGAGTGGATTAATACTTTATCCATTCACCTCCTACTTCCACGACTTTCCTAAGTTGTTCAGGCATTGACAAAGCTAGGTTTTCACAAATTTCTGGTGAATGACGAAGACTTTCCCACAAGCGCTGTGCTTGATCAAAAACAGTCACTTTGTTCCGACTACGAGGATTGTCCCACTCCCAGTGACGAACCATTATCCCCCATAAATTTTCAATAGGGATTAAGTCTGCTGCTTTTGCAGGCCAAGGAAGTAAACGAATCTGTGGGTGTTCAGCAAACCAGTGTTTTACTTTGCGACTTGTGTGGATTGGATTGTTGTCGTGAACCATTATAATTTCTTCTTCAGGCGAAAACACAGAATGGACAGTTGGTAGCAATACGTTTTCTAGAATGTCTATGTAGACGTCAGCAGTGAAACGGTTCTCAATCAGCACCAGTTCTCCTGGACCAGCTGCACTCATCCAACCCCACACATTCGCAGTCGCGTGTCCGCTACGTGCAATTTTTGCTATATTGGAAGGCTTATAACGTTCGCCACGACGTCTGTAGCAGTGCAACTGTCCATGCAATCAGAACTAAAAGTTTTCTCATCCGTGAAGATTACCGTTTTCCATTCTTCTGCGTTCATTGGCAAATGTTCCAAAGCAAATCCAAGACGGGTTTCTCGGTGTTGCTGCGTTATCATTTCCTTTACAGATGGAAGATGATGATGAAGCCCATTTTCTCTCAAACGTCGACGAATGGTATCAGTGCTTGTCGCAATTGCCAACGATTCTCTTATTTGAACAGCATTGTTTAGTGGCTGTGCCAACGATTCATTAGCTATCGCCTCATCCTCAGCAGCAGTAGTGGTCCTTGGTCTTCCACTCTTTGGGCGCTTAGATAAGTCTCCTTCTTCCCATCTTTGAATCCACAAGGAAACAGTAGAGTGATGAAGTCCTGAGATAATAGATAACGAAAAACTCATACACATCTGCAATAATTCTGTGTAAAAACTGAAACGTCAAAGGCGATGTCCGCCGAATTATTTTTGTTTCTTTTTTGGTAATCTGGATTTTACGCTCAGAAATCTTGGATGCGGTTGTGAATGCTCATGCTGAATTTAAATTAGGCATATTTATACAACATAACGAAGGAACTTGAACGACAGCCGTTTATGAACAGGCGATTAAATAATTAAGTATCCACTAATGAATTTCATTTCTTTATGTTACAGTCTTTTTTATAAAAGAATCTGTTACCAATTAATAGATATAAAAAAGAGTTATTGTTTCTGCTGGTTATATAAAACATCCAACTACTTAATAGTGGCGACTATCATAACATAAACATCTGAAATTACCTAAGTTTCTAGCAATTTGCCGCTTAGTAAAACCACCCGTGTTCCATAATGCTACAATGCTCCCTTTCATTTCTTGAGAAATCGGCCCATTAATTCTCTCCATTATAGAAAATATTGAAGAAATTGAATAAAAACCAACTTTCACATCCAGGTTTAATCTTTGTATTCTAATTTCAACGATTAAATTAAGAGTGATTTTTTTTGGGGGTTAACACACTTCGGTAGACAGCACGGGGGTGATGGGAATGCTGTTGAATGGCAATAGCAATCTCCACGCGGATGTTTTCCTGCAAGGTGGCTAGCTACTTTTGCTGCCGACTGTACACTGAAGTAGGAAAGAAGCCTGATGAACCTCTTTAAGTCATCCAGAAAAGAGTCCCTTTATGGTAGGGACGAGAATCGGATTGCGGATTGACGAATAGCAGATCCAGTAGTTGGGGAACTCGGCCTTGTTAATGTTCTCGATATTGACATCCAAGATATGACGGGGTTTTCGAAACCTAAGGGAACCCTTGATAGTGAGTGAGTGGTCCAGGATAACAGCAACCAGGGTATTTTCATGATGTTCCATCTTGGGCAGCATGTTCCTGAGAAGTGTTTGAACATAGGAACCATTGTGGGTCATCCCCAGATCTTCATAGATTGTTGGCAACTCTTCTGTCTAGTTGAGCAATGGACCGGAGGGTAACATTTTGGAAGCTGTGAAGATCTTTCCATCTCGATTTGCAAATGGAAGCCCAAGCAGGCATACTATGACGTAAAATGGCACGAATCACTCACTACCTTGTATAACAAGAGTTTGCTGTCCACTCTGAGAGCGCTGTTTCGCCCCAGTAGCGCAATGAGACTAAACTTCGCTTTCTTAGCCTTGTTAAGCGAATATTGGACATAGTCGTTCCATTTGAGCTTGGAATCAATCACAACTCCAAGGAACCTATAATTTTAACCCACTCAAGCTTCCTACCATGTAGGATGAGAGGCCTTGGAGGGTTTTTGCGTTTGCGTGTGATGAACATGGCTTTTACACTTGTTAACATTCAGCTGTAAGCGCCACTTAGAGAACCAGCTCTCACACTGGTGTAAAGCTTTTTGCAGACGGCTGATGACGTGGACTGGATTACGTGCCCAGGTCATGATGGACCCGTCGTCAGCAAACAAGTAAAGATTACATTTTGTAAACTTAGGAAAGCCGTGGATAAAGAAATTGAACAAGGCAAGCCCCAAGACAAAGCCATGGGGAACACCAGCAATAACATCAGAAGGGTCAGACAATGAGTCACCAACCTTAATACGGAAGGTCCTGTTTGTCAGAAAGGAGCGAACCAAGGCAATCAGGTCATCAGGGAAGCCACAAGTAATCATTTTATAAATGAGTCCATCATGCCAGACTTGATCAAAGGCCTTTTGAACGTCAAGAAAGATGATACCACCAAATTTAGAAAGATTGAGAGGACTTTTCAAATCAGCAACAAGCCTCCATACAGGGAGCTGACAGGAGTGAGCTGTGCGGAAACTGAATTTCTCTTCACGAATAAGGTTGTTTGCTCGCAGAAGTCGTTGAACCTCTTGAGAATAGTTCGCTCAAAGACTTTGGAGAGCACTGGCAGTAAGCTAATGGGCCTGTAGCTGATGGGAAGAGCAGGATCAAGTCCCGGCTTGGTAATAGTGAGGATGATTGAGTCCTTCCAGGCGCTAGGGAAGTGACCGTTTAGCCAACAGTCATTCATGATCCTGGTGATAATGCAAAACAACATTAAGAGGCAAATTCTTCAGAGCACTGTTGGGGATGGTGTCGATGCCGGCTGCTTTTTTGTTTATCAGGTGCTTAATGGTGTTCAAAATATCAGAGGTGACAATGATATTAGGATGAGTAAGAGCGCGTTGAGAGAAGCCAAACTTTGTCACATACTTCTTTGACTTCACCAGTAATATTAACCAGACAGTCCTCTTTGGGCGAATTGAATTGACTTTTCAATGAGTCAGCGATGAGTTGAGCCTTGTCCTGGTCACTGCTAACAAAATCGCCGCTTTCTGTAAGTAGAGGAGGAAGTTCAATGGCCCTGTTGCTTTTAAGGGCCCTGACAGTATTCCAAAGAGAATTGTCTTGGACGGACAGACTCTTGATCTTGTCATTCCACCTTTGATTCCGTAAGTCCTGGATCTGCTCGCTCACCTTCCGCGATAGCCTGTTGTATTTCGTCTTGAAATGCGGGAGCCTGGTACCTTGCCACAGTCTTCTGTAAGTATTTTTTCCTGAATAGTGTGCATGATGCGGGGAGGAAGCTCAAGATGGTCTGGCCGCTTGCAATCAACTGGAGAAGCACTAGCATCGGAAGCCATGAGAATGGTGCGAGTGACATTTTTGACATTTTCGTCGATGTCATTGCTGCTGTCTGGATCCTGACATGGAATGCTACTATCTTTTAAAAGTTCCCTAAAAAATTTCCAGTCCTGCTTGTAACGAAGATTTACCATCAGATCGATATTTATCTCCTCGAAATTTAAAGCAACAGGGAGGTGGTCAGATGATAAGGCATTCATGTTGTATGGTTTGAAAAACCCCTTGAGGACAGCTATGTCAAGCACATTACTAACAGGTGAGTGATCACAGTAGTATGTATCTTCAAGGGGACCGACGATGGAAGTGTCAATCTAGTCTAACATGTATCTATAGAGTAATGAGCCGCTCTGAATTGTGCATCTAGAATTCCAGTGAGGGTGCTTCGCATTTAAATCACCTGCCATAACAACTGGAATGGGTCCGGACAAAAGCTTATCGAGGTCGCGATGATCGAGTTGTGCCCTGGAGGGTTATATACGGAAGCAAACTTGACCTCACTAACGTCAACATCTTTAAGGATAATGGATACTGCTTCCATTTTAACTACACTCAAGAGATTCAACGAATACTGCGAGGCAAACAACCTCATTCGTTGTCAGCAATTTGGCTTCCGTCCAGGCCACTCTTGTCAACTTCAGTTATGGAGGCTTGTTGCTGATTTAAACGGTCCACTCAACCTCTCTATGTTTGGTGGTCTCGTTTTCCTCGATGTCCAAAAAGCCTTTGACCAATTCTGGCATGATGGACTCATTTATAAAATGATTACCTACGGGTTCCCTGACGATCGAATTGCTCTGATTCGCTCCTTCCTGTCAAAGAGGACTTTTCGTGTTAAGGTTGGGGACTCCTTATCTGAACACTGCGATGTTAATGCTTGTGTAGCCCAAGGCTCTGTCTTGGGGCCAGCCTTATTTAATTTCTTTATCCATGACTTTCCCAGGTGTGCCAAGTGTAATATTTACTTGTTTGCTGACGACGGGTCCATCATGACTTGGGCACGAAACCCAGCACATGTCATCACTCGACTTCAAAAAGCTTTACATCTGTGCGAGAGCTGGTTCACTAAGTGGCGATTAAAGCTGAATGTCAAAAAGTGCAAAGTCATGTTTATCACTCGAAACGCGAAAACCCACCAAAGCCCCTCTTCTTATTTGGCAAGAAACTTGAGCGGGTACAAAGCTATAAATATCTTGGTGTCTTGATTGACTCCAAACTAAACTGGAACGACCAACTCCAATATGCGCTCAACAAAGCAAAGAAAGCGAAGTTCTCTTTGATTGCACTGCTGGGGCGAAACGACGCTCTTGGTGTGGATAACTAACTCTTGATATACAAGGTTGTGATTCGTACTATTTTACTCCATGGAATGCCTGCTTGGGCTTCTATTTGCAAATCTAGGTGGAAGGATCTCCAGACTTTCCAAAATGTTGCTCTCCGATCCAATGCCCAACTTGACAAAAGAGTTGCCAACAACCACTCTATCTATGACGATTTGGGGATGACCCACATAGGCACCTTTTTCCAGATACTTATGAAGAACATGCTACCCAAGATGGAGAATCATGAAAATACTCTGGTTTCTGGTATTCTGGACCATCCACTCGTTGTAAAGAATCCCCTTAGGTTTCGAAGACCGCGCCATATCCTGGATGTCTGCTTTCATGACGTTAACAAGGCCGCCTACCCCAACTATTGGATCTTTTAGATCCTGCTCTTTTTTGGGGACTCTATTCGTCAATCTACAATCTGACTCTCGTCAGTTCTGAGGACTTCTTCTCTGGAGGACTAAAGAGGTTCATCAGGCTTCTCTCCCAGTTCAGTGTACCTCCTCTGGTTTACTCTTTGGGTGAGCGTGCAAAGTGAGCTTGGCTCCTGAACCACTCGCGTCTTTCTTTTCACATCACTGTTCGATTGTTGATAGTACTCCTTTCATAACTTTAGGATAATTCTCTAATATTCTATTTGCTTTTAGAGAATTATCCTTTTTGCTTTGATAAAGAATAGTCTCTATCCGAAACGTCAGCTTTTTATTTTGATTTTGATTTTATCTATTATTTATTATTATTATTTTTGTTTATTATATTTTTTTTTTTGATTTTGTATTTTCGACAGAAAGGATCTAATCAAGGCAATAAGATCGTCCGCAAATCCACAAGTAATCATTTTGTATATCAGGCCTTCGTGCCAAACCTCATCAAAAGCTTTTTGGACATCCAAAAACACAAGACAACCATATTTAGCGCAGTTAAGAGGAGTGTTTAAATCTGCAACAAGCCTCCAGATCTAGAGTTGGCAGGAGTAACCTGGGCGAAAGCCGAATTGCTCTTCACGAACAAGATTGTTAGCCACAAGAAGTCGTTAAATCTCTTAAGAATGACGCGTTCAAACACTTTTTATAGCATATGTAACAAGCTTATAGGCCTATAGCTGACAGGGAGAGCAAGGTTTAGACGGCTTTGGTAAGGTAACAATAACAAACTCTTTCCACTTGACAGGAAAGTAACCATGTCTCCAGCGGTCATTCATGGCCCTGGTAATAGTCACAACAACATCAGGAAGCAAGTTCTTGAGGTTACTATTTGTGATGAAATTGATACCTGCTGCTTTCCTGCTTTTAAGATGCTTGATGACATCGCAGATTTCGTGAACACCAATAAGGTCCTCACAGGTAGAAATACGATGAGTGAGCTCATGTGCAATACATCCATCGTTGACAAGACGAATATTTGGGAAATTATCCGGGTTGTCCTCACCAGGGGTGGTAAATTGTCTTACCAGGGATTCGGCGATCAGTTGATCTTTATCTTGATCACCCGTGACAGCATTGCCATTTGCGGTAAGCAGGGCCGGCAAGTTCATGGGTCTGTTCCTTTTAGAGCCCTAACAGTACCCCAGAGCGAGTTGTCCTGGACTGACAGGGACTTTAGCTTTTCGCTCCGTCTTTGATTATGTAAATATATAACCTCTTCCTGGACCTTGCGAGCTAGCCTGTTGCATTTCGTCTTGAAGAAGGGAAGTCGTTTACACTACCAGAACCTTCTATAGGAATTTCTTTCAAGTATGAGATGCTTGATGTAAGTAGGGAGGTCGAGATGTTCAGGACACTTTCGATCAGTAGCGGAAGCACTGGAAGCTGTAGCATCATTGATAACACGAGTAATAGAACTGATATTTATATTGATATCCTCGTTGTCAATTAGCTCCTTATATGGTATGCTGTTTTCTCTAAGGATATCCCTGAAGAGTTTCCAGTCTTGTTTGGAGCGAAGCCCAATCTTAACATCGATGTTCAAGCTCGCAAAGATAAGCATCACTGGACAGTGTTCAGAGGATAAGTCGTCGACTGTGAATATATTATAGGGCTTGAAGAACCCTTTAGGAACTACAAGATCCAGCACATCGCTGACAGGAGAGTGGCCGCCGTAGTACCTTTCATCGAGGAGTCCAGGGACGAAGGTATCAAGCCCCTAGAGGATATTGCCATTTTGGTTGGAAAGTTTGGAATTCCATGCAGGGTGCTTAGCATTAAAGTCTCCGGCCATAACAACTGAAACAGGCCCAGAGAGCAGCTCATCAAGCTCGCACGGTCCAAGCTTATGCCTGGATGAATTATACAGAGAGGTGAAATTAATTTCACCAGCGTCGGCGTCATTTATTATCACGGAAACAGCTTCCATTCCCACATAATTTGGGGTGCAGTCTCACGATGTTCAATGCCATCTTTGACAATGATAGCTGCTCCACCAAATGCTTGACTGGCGTTGTTAGCCAGAGGTCGATCCTTTCGATAAACCTGATAGCCCGGCAAAAGCTTGAGTTGATTTCAGGTGCGTCTCACACACGAAAGCGATGTCAATATTCCAATTTATGAGGAAATTGTAATATATGATGCGCTTCCAATAGATTCCCCTGGCGTTCCATATATTGCAACAAAGCTTTCTGTGGGTAATTGTTCTGTAGTGGTGTATGTCCATGGTCAGTTCTTGATTTTGTGAGACGCAACCTTTGGCAGTACGTTACCACTTTCCTTAAAGATGTTTAGAAGGTTACCCGCACTCCTATAAATGCTGCGCAATTAGATTGGATCGACCGTATCTGAATGAAAAGAGTTGTATGCGACTGAAGCATAGGTTCTGCCATCAACTACTTTGGTGCTTTTGATCCTTTTGACTTGGGGATATTTCGGACACTTAGTATAACTTGAAATATGCTGACCATCACAACGAATACATTTAGGGGGGGTCTTTACCCTTTACGTTAGTGCAGTCTCTCGACTGATGGTCACCTGCGCACCTGTTACATCTAGTCGATTCGGTGCAACCTTGGGAGACGTGGCTAAAACGTAAACAGTTGTAACATTGTAAGGGCCTTTTGTTGCCTCTAAATAATTCTACAATAACAGCAAGAGGACCGACACGCTTTAAACTCAAAAAGGACATATTGTGCTCAGTGTTTTGGAGTAGAGCTAACATCAGTGGCATTTCAACGGAACCGTTTCCTTTTTTCAGCCTGATTGCCTTTTCAGGATAATAATTTGCTTTCCTGAGGCCATCACAAAAGTCTTCCAGATCATACGTTGTGTCGGACAACGAGTTTCAGCAACTTTTCTGATTTGAACTGATGATGCTGGATTTTTAGCACATCTTTACTCTTTATTCCAGATACTAGAATTTTGGTGTGTGTCCTCATCAAGACACTTAATTTTAATGTGTCCTTACGACCCGTGTAGCAGATGATTTTATATAAAGACATGTGTTTTGTGATTTCCTCTAGAATTTCTGTTGAGTGAATGACGAAATTCCTTTATTTTTTGTTTTAATTTTCTGTCATTAGAGGTCGACAAGATATGTATGGCGGAAGCCAAGCCGTTTGTAGCACGATTTTTATGCTCTTCTCATCAAATTTTCATTTAAAAATATTCTAAAGTTTTCTTATCAGTCGCAACGCATTTTACGCATTACATAACACAACATTTGATTCGTCGAGCCGGATAAGCCATCAAGTGAGAAAAGACATTAAGATTTGCAAATTACGTCACAAGCGAACGCATAGCTAGGAGGTTCGCACCGTTCACATTGTAAGCCTTACAAGCAAACGTCATTGGAAAAACATTGCAAGCAAGTACGTAGAATCATATCGAAGCATGTGTGATTCAGCAGAGCCGTAGTTACATCAACAAGCAGTAGCAACAATTCATTAACATTGTCCTCAGCAAAAGCCACGAATTCAGACAAGTGCTCGCCGTTCATCAAAAACGTGAGTTGATTTTCTTTACCATACTCAGTAACAATGGCCGAACTCAAAAAGTTAAACGTTATAAAGGGCTCATTAAAGAGACAGTTGACGAATTTTGCGAATTACTTACAAATTTGTGAGCAGGGCGCTCCTCATTTACAGGAACGTTATGATAGAATTACCGACTGTTGGAAAGCTATCGGCGAAATTCGTTTAGAAATCGAGTGCATTTTGGATGAACAGAATAATGAGGAAGCTCTATCAGCACACGTCGCTGAAGGTGAAGTTTACGAGAGAACATTTTATGAAGCTTTGGCTGCAGTTCGTCAGAAGTTGACACCACAATAGTCACAAGATATTACTCAACATAACATGAGTACAAATTCGCATGATGCAGAGCATAAGCTAAATGTAAAACTACCAATTTTGACGTTACCAAACTTCAATGGGGATTACGTTCAGTGGTTGTCATTCAAGGACTCATTCTAATCTTTGATTCATACTAATCCCACTTTGACAAAAATGTAGAAACTTCAGTATCTGAAAAGTTCACTTCAGCAGGGAGCTCTGAAGGTGATACAAGCTCTGGAAATTACAGAAGAAAATTACGAAATTGCCTGGAGCTTGCTAAATAACAGATATGAAAATAAGCGCTTAATCATTAATACACATATGAAGAATTTGTTTGAGCTGTCAGTTATTTCCAAGTCCAGTCATGTTGCCAAGAGGCAAATGGTTGATGAAGTCCGCCTGCATGTGCATTCATTTAAAGCAGCCAGTTGATCAGTGGGACACAATACTTATTTTTTTGTGGCAAATAAGTTGGATGCTTATACAAGAACAGAGTGGGAGAAGGAGATCAGTTCCATAGGAAAGGATACGATGCCAACTCTCTAGTTGAGTTTTTGAGCTTTCTTGACAGTCGCTGCCTAATGCTGGAAATGATGAAAGGAGGAAGTGTTACACAATAAAAAGCAACGAAAATTGTAAAGGGCAAGAGAATAGACAAGCGATTTTAGTTTGGCTTCAGCATTATCATTTTCGCCTAGTATTTACTGCAAGGGGGAACATAAGATTTTCAATTGTGATGAGTTTCTGAAGCTGGATAAAGACCAGCTTTTTCGATATACGGAGGCCAGGAGGTTGAAGCTATGCATTAATTGTCTAAGACCAGGCCACATAGTTAGGACAGTCGATCGTCTACATGGAAGACTTGCTCCAGAAAGCATAATACTTTGCTTCACAAGGATAAGTCATCAGACTCTCAGCAGGATAAAGGTTTGGAATCCGAGGAGAGATCTTCATCGAGCGTTCATCACCTTGAAGACTCAGTTTATTCATCTATCAGCTGTGATACCCACTCAAAGGAAATGGGATCTTTAAAGTTTCACTGTGCACCACAGAGGGGTTCTCATGTGATACTGTCCACTGCACTCGTACACTTGCACAACAAGTTTGGAAACCTGCATGAATGCAGAGCATTGCTTGATCCTGGTTCTCAGTCAAACATGATTACTGAGGCATTTGCAAAGAAGTTGAAGGTTCCACATAATCACATTAATCTTCCGATCAGTGGAATAAATCAGTCGAAGGTTGTTATTGGTAAATCCATCAAAGTAAAATTAAGCTCGACTACAAGCCGTTTTTCCACGTTTCAAGAGCTGTTGATAGTACCAGTTGTCACAGGAGAGTTGCCACAAGTGAGGATAAATAGGGCGAAATTACCAATTACAGATCACCTCAGGTTGGCCGACCCAGAATTCGACTCACCCAAATCCATTGATCTTCTCATAGGAGCAGGTTTGTTTTGGCAGTTGCTATGTCGTAAGCGAATAGCTATGGGAAAATGCCTACCGACACTCCAAAGATAATTGGCTAGAGAATTCATTGAAGACAATTCTAAACGTTCACAGTCGACCAATTCTGCGTGTCATTTGATTACAGCGTTGTCATTGGAACAACAGATAGAAATATTTTGGAAGATTGAAGAAATAGCTGATATACATGTTGATGGCAAAAGAGTAGATTTTTGTGAGAAACACTTTCAAGAAACATATCAGCGAGACGAATCAGGAAGATTCAAAGTCGAGTTGCCTAAGGTTTCAGATATTGTCTTGGGTGATTCATTCGGCGACGCTCTACGTAGATTCTGTAACCTCGAACGTCGTTTGAGTAGACATCCATAGCTCAAAGAAGAGTATACTTGATTTCTCGAAGAGTACGAAATGTCAAATCATATGTTCTTGTTGAGTGAGGAACAGAAACAAGAAGAATGTCAGCGAGACTACATGCCTCATCAACCAGTCATTCGAGAGTCGAGTCTGACGACAAAATTAAGAGTTGTATTCGATGCTTCAGCGAAGACCACCTCAGGAAAATCACTGAATGATAAAGTACTCGTAGGCCTTAATCTGCAAAACGACATTGTAGATATTCTTTTACGTTTTAGATGCCATGAATATGTCCTAACTGCGGATATACAAAGATGTTCCGACAGATTGAAGGCGCCAAGAAGGATAGAGGTCTACAGCGAATCCTTTGGAGAAATGACCCAAAGAAGCCGATTCAAACATACACTCTCAATATTGTGACTTATGGAACTGCTTGTGCTCCCTTTCTCGTAATGAGATGTCTACGAGAATTAGCCACTCTACAAAGGATGGAGTTTCCGAATGCGGCAGAGATTGTAGAGAGAGAGACTTCTATATGGACGATTTGTTGTCAGGCACAAACACTATTTCCACAGCCATAAAAATTCAAAGGGAAGTGACAGATTTACTGCAGAAAGGTCAATTCTCCTTAAGAAAATGGAGGTCCAATCACACTCAAGTGTTGCAACATTTGTCAGAGCAGGGAAAAACAGATGATCTTTTGCTTCTGGATAACCAACAAACAATGAAAATATTGGGCCTGTTGGGAATAATCGCAAGGATACACTACGATTCAGCATCAATCTGCCTGAAAATGCACCAGTCAATAAGAGAAAGATCTTATCTACAATTGCTCAGATTTACGACCCATTGGGAGTCATTGGTCTAGTTCCACTCAGTGCAAAACTAATCATGCAAGAACTGTGGAAACTAAATATCAGTTGGGACGAGGAGATTCCACTTTCATTCAAATCAACTTGGAACAGATTTTCAGTCGATGAAGCACCTCGAGTGTTTGGAGATTCCACGAAATGTGAACTCAAGAAACAGCGAACTAAAATTAACCTTACATGGTTTCTGCAATGCATCCGAAAGGGGATATGGCGAATGCGTTTACGTATTGAGTGTTAACGATCAATCGATGCCACAAGTACACTTGCTATGCTCCAAGTCAAGAGTAGCACCTCTTAAGACAATCACACTGCCATGATTAGAATTAAATGCTGCCTTGTTGTTATCTAAACTTGTTAAAGTAGTTACTGAAGCTTTGACTCATCAAATTGAAGAAGTTCATCTATTGAGTGATTCTATGATAGCATTGTATTGGATTGCATCCATTGAGCTTGGCTCCAGGACCACTCGCGTCTTTCTTTTCACTACACTGTTCGATGTCGATTCTCACTTACCATCAGAACAGCTTGTCTCTCTGATCATAGCTTCCCTTGGATGCTGAAGAAGGCAACTTGGCTGCCGAAATACGTATTCATCAGAATAAATTCGTTATGTGGATTAGTGGTTTCTCTGTCTTCTGTTGTTTGATGTCCATCCACAGTTTCTGGCTCCTCATTTTTCGGTTTTTCTAGGTTATTGTTTGCTCGACCAATCCACTGCTGTGATTTCTCTTTATGGGGATGTGTAAAGGACAAGGTTTTAACCCTACCCCTTCCCCGTGACCTAGACGACGTGAAAAAACGCATTACGGTAGCGATACGTGGGATTGATGGAGACATGTTAATGCGGGTTTGGGACGAATTCGACTATAGGGGGGCATATTGAACATCTTTAACTGTGTCACAATAAACTTCAAAAGTTTTTCTTTAAGAATCCGTATGTGGTGTGTCTATATTCTGAACAGCATTGATGTAATAAATTTTTAAAAGTGTGAAGTTCTTTTGTAATCACCCTGCACAATCACGGCCTCCTAGAAACTACCAGGCCTGAACATTACGTCAATAAGGTATTGTTGAAGCACTGAGTTTGTGACGTTGAACAAACTTCTGTAATAGCACCACCAGCTTGACGTAACAATGTTTTATCTTTTTCATGTTCAGCCCTGGTAGTATCTAGAAGGCCGTGATACAATCCAAAATTAAGATACCTTACTATCAGAACAATATGTGTTTTATAACAATCACCTAAAAAAGCTTAAATAATAGTTAATAAATAAAAATGAAAAATAAAATAATAATTAACAAATAACAAAATAATAATAAATAATAAGTAAAATCAAAATAAAACTATAAAATCAAATAAAAAGCTGACGTTTCGGATAGAGACTATCCTTTATCAAAGCAAAAAGGATAATTCTCTAAAGGCAATTAGAATATTAGAGATATAAAGAAGTTTACTGGTGTCTGATGTTATGCAGCATTAAATTAGGCCTTTAGTTGTATGTACAACCACTTGTTCGTTTTTATTATAGAAAAAGATAACTAAATTTATCATTAAAAAAATGCAAATCCAAGAATAAAACGTATAAAATAAAAAATATATAAAAAAAAAACTTTTTAAAAGCACACAATTTTACTTCATTAACTGCACTAAAAATAAAAATTGTTGGTACCTTTTATTTAGGAATCCATAAAATAAAAAAAAGGTAAAAGTGTGGCGGCGCATTTATTTCTTATGTTGTGACGATATTAAATGTAAGTCACCACAAAATCAGAAGAAGTAGTCTGAATCTGTGTATTTAAATTCCATTCCCATTGATCAAGTAACTAATGGAGAAGCACTATATAATCCTAATAAGAATAAATATTTTTTGTCCCTTTTTTTCCGCCCTCTTGCCGTTCCGTTCTTGTGTTGCCATAGAAACATCGAGAGGAAGTCTGGGGTGAAGAGAGAATCTAACTTTGGAATCTCGGGAGGGGGGGGGGGGGGGGTTGTAAAAGTAAGAAACACTATTTACTAACATTTGCCTGGTCAGAGACTCTTTCCTTCGAAAAGAGAGGGAAAGTCGGAAGAAGAGAAATGGCAGCGGGGATGAACTAAAGCAGCTAATCACTAGTGCTGATGCATCGAACTCCGCAATCATAGAACGGTGCAGTTTTATCAAAAAGCAGATCGTTACCTATGAGTGAGGATGACTGACATTTGCATGATAGACATTGTGAACGATAATACACATTCAAATTTAGATTCAGAACTCGCATTTGTGCATAATCGGAATTAATGTTCCCTAACATGTCGCAGGCAGGCGATAGTCAATTGGACAAGGTGCGGAAAGCTTAAAAGACTGGATGCAACCTCTGTGACTAGGTATTGGCGGAAGTGAACTTCATTGGACTTCAGCAGGAATGCTGTGACAACGAAGGGGTATCGATAAGGTATCGATAAGTTACACACCGGGGCAAGAGCATCGTCAGCGGAACCACTTATGGCTAGCGCCAGCTAGCAAGGAGCAATGATACAGCATCAACTTTAAGTGCGTCGTTGAAAAAGATGATCCAAAAGTGTGAGTGAACGGCTCATCGAGTGTGCAAATAAAGATAAGTACTTCTGGGTGTGCGTTAAATTAATAAATGCATCAGTAAAAACGCTGAGATCTCATTGATGAAGTGTGTTAGTGCGCAGAACATATTTATTTTTTAAGTAATATGCCGTACAGTGCGAGGAAAGAATCTCTTAGAAAATTATGTTAAATGTTAAGTAATGCCAAGCGATCGTTCATAAACTATTTTATATATGAATGCTGATATTCCATATTACTAACAAACTAATCCGTACCTCATATTTTGTATCTAGATCCAAAGTTTAAACTGAGTAAAGAATTCGTTTGTTTATTAAAAGCGATGTCTCTCCTGGGTTTTATCTGATTAAGCACATGTTAGCTATAAGAGGAATTGGTGGGCACTCTGGAAACAAGTCATTTGTCAGAATAGAGATTGGTGTTTAATTAAATAATTTGATATAGGCTTATTGCAGAACACAACACATTTTAACTAGCCATAATTTTCTCCTTGCAACACTTGCAGGAAAACGAAAAAGCTTTCCACCGTTTTTGGAGCGGTTGCTGCGTTCCACCGAATTCGGGAACGCAGCAACCAGGCATCGTCTGTTCCTTAAAATTCGATGTTAATAATCTATTTTTAAAGGTCAAGTGATTAAAGCTTCAATTACATACAGAAAACAGATCAGTAAACTAAACAAATAAAGAAAATTCTATCATTACCAAGCGAGACTCTAAATATCTTACGAGTATTTGTGCAAAAAACATGTATTCTCCTATGCGTGACTGAGTACTTCCGGATTCAAAATGGCGGCCACAACCGACAAAATGGCGAGTTGTCACCACCCTACTCCGCACTTATCTAGGCACCCTAAGTTGGGCCAATTGTATATGCAGCGCAACTTTTCAATAGAGTTCCCGCCCACAGGAGCTAGAAACTTTAGCTTCATTTTAACAATGGAGCTCGATGACCATGAATATCTATAGACCGTGGTAATACAAACAGCTAGTTAAGATTCGTGTTTGTTAAGGGTTATTCGAAAGATAGAACGTTTAAGTGTATATCTATCTATCTATCTATACATAGTATAAATCTAAGTCACTTCCCCGGTGTATGTGCTCGATACCTTAAGAACTACTGCATCGATTTTTATGAAACAAGTTTTGGTTGTTAGGGGATTTATGTAGAAACTTTGTAGGCTAGGTATTAATTCATAAAAATTGGTTTTATATTAAATTATTTACGTTAATTGCTCTCAAAATGCGTCAACATGGCTGCTCATCATATGGTGATCGGCGATCGAAACGCTTAGCGCCATCTCTTGAGCAAACAAACAAACATAAGCTAATTCTACTTCATCTTAATAGCTGAGTAAATTTGCAAGAACATTGTTTCTCACATGGCCAACTGTATGTTGCCTGTTCTAGAGTTCGCGATCCTAGAAATTTATACATTTGCAGTAAAAATGCAACAACATTAAATGTCGTTTATAAGGAAGTACTCAAGACTTAGGTGTAGTCCAAAAACTTCCATTAATTTTTTGACATTAAATAAAGGTTTTTTAAAATTTACCTATACTGTAACTCCACAACTTAATATTTCAATAAACTAATTCAATAAAAAAATAAAAAATATATAACATAAAAAATTCAAAAGAACTCAATGAAATACGTACTATTTTTGCGATAGGGCGCCATGCTTTTTTCTCCTCTAACAGCTGTATAAACAGAAACCATGCGAAGTGAAACCGAACGTTTCGCATACGATAAGGTTATTACAAGTGTACAAAATGGTGAAGGAAAGCTATTCTTTTTAGATGCTCCTGGAGGCACAGGAAAAACTTTTTTAACAAACTTAATACTATGCAAAATTAGAAGTTTCAATAAGATAGCTATTGCCGTTGCATCTTCAGGAATAACAACAACATTGTTACTGGGGGGACGAACTGCACACTCCACTTTTAAACTTCCCCTCACAATTATACCAGGGGACACTCCTTTCTGTCAAATAAAAAACAAAGTGCTACTGCAAAATTACTTCGTCAATCTTCCTTGATAGTTTGAGATGAAGCTACTATGGCAAACAAGGTTGTTGTTGAAGCTTTGCATCGCACTCTGAAAGATCTTAGAAACTCCAATCAAATAATGGGTGGCTTGACATTTTTATTCACAGGTGACTTTCGTCAAACTCTACCAGTTATAACAAAAGGTACAGTTGCTGACGAAGTAAATGCTTGCTTAAAAAAGTCTTTTATTTGGGAGCATGTTATTCACCTTTCACTCACTAAAAACATGAGGGTCCTTTTAAATAATGATCAACAGGCAGATGCATTTCGACAAAATTGTTGAAAATTGGTTGTGGCAGTGAGCCACAAGTAAATGGTAGGATAAAACTTGATTCTTCATTGTGCAATTATGTCGAATCACTAGATTCTTTGATTGAAAAAATTTACCCCGATATTTCTAATATTCAGTCCAAGTCTTTAGGATGGTTCCAAGAGAGGAATATATTAACACCACGTAACGATTCTGCTAACCTAATAAACTTAAAAATAATGAACAAAGTTGAAGGAAATGTAAAACACAGTTTTACAAACTGAAAATGCAGTACCTTACCCTGTGGAATTTTTAAACTCTGTTTTAGAGTTAGCGACCCTAGAAATTTATACATTTGCAGTAAAGATGCAACAACATTAAATGTCGTTTATAAGGAAGTACTCAAGACTTAGGTGTAGTCCAAAAACTTCTATTTACCTTTACTGTATTTTTATTTCATGATTTAAAAAGCCCAGGCAACGCCGGGCGCGGGTTTGCTAGTATATATATATATTAACTGTATTTTTATTTATTAATATCTATTTTTGACTGTAATAGTAAATAGCACAAATTTGTATAATTTGTATAATTTGTATAATTTTGATCAAGCTCCTCTGTTATATTTTTAATAGAACAAATATTTAATTTGCTTCAAAGATCTTAAAAGTGTTTTGTCTAGTTTTTCCAGAGAAATATAGAATTCAAAATATAAACTTTTACTTTTTATTAAAAATTTAATTTTTTAAAATGTCAAACTTTTAAAATTACTGATTTTGATTGGCAAAAGTTAGACTCAAATATTTTTCCACTAATATATAAAAAGCCAAAACCGTGAACAAAACTAATTGGCATTTAGATCGCTGTGGGTGCACTGATCGTTTATCAATTGTTTTTCCAACATTCAGTACCGCCACTGGGTGACGTCATGGATCTTCTCAGCCCTAGCTGCCAGTGAAACAACTGCTTAAAAATTATTAACCAACTATTCAAAATATTCCTATAATTATTAAGTAAGCATTTTATGTATTTTTCGTCATTTTCTAAGCTATTTTAAGGTATTTTCATACACTTGGAAAGTAATATTTTTAGTTAAGACTATTTTTAGTTCCGGACACGTATCCATGGGCTGCACGGAAGATACTCGTTGCAACAAATGCGCAGAGGGGCACCAGTCTAGAGATTTTTTTTCCCCATACCTACTTACTTACTTTTCAAACCCGCTTATCCGTTAGGGTCGCGGGGGCAGCAGCCCTATGGAGGATCTCCAGCGTTCGCGATCTTCCGCCATCAGGCGCATGTCCTCCCAGATTCTCCATGTAGTCTAGCCACCTGGCTCTAGGCCGACCCCTTGGTCTCTTACCCACCGGTTTGGAAAATAACAACTGCCTAGGAAGACTAGTTTGCGGCATCCGTATCACGTGGCCATACCAGCGCAACTGAGATCTCTCAATGAGGAGAAGTAGTGGCTCAACATCTAGAGATGTTACAACTATGTCCACCCTGTTACAAAAGTGTTTTTATTGTAATTTCAATTTAAAAAAATCAAAAAATTTTGAAGTAAGAGTATTAAACCTGTTTAGATAGATGGAATTTGGCCCAGAAAAGTGCAACTTTGATCTTATTTAACTTTTTGATATGTTGATCAAATTTTCGCACCTACTTTTTTCAATTTTGCATTTTGAAGCATGAAAACTAGAACAAAAAAAGTAAATTTATTCTTTATCGTAAATTTTTTTGCATATATATAAATGTTCCTTTGTTTGTGTTGCACAAAATGTTTTGAAAAAATAAAAAAAAGCGAATTTACATAAAGTAATGCAACCAATAGACGTGTAACGGAGTGGACAAAATCTCCCATAACCAATCAAAAAATTATGAAAATCACATATTAGTACTAAGTTTAGCTATTTAATTTTTACAATAGAGATAAATTAATGTTAAATAATAACTTATAGATTGAATTTAAGTTAGATTAGATAATTTTGAAAAAAAATTTTTTGAAACATCAAATGTACCATTTTCGTGAGAATCACCCAGATACATATTTATAGATGTATACATACATATATATAAAAAATTTATTTAGGCTATTAACAATATTTGGCATCAAACTATGAATTTCAAAAAAATAACTTAACAATAAGGAATTTTTAATAATCATGTAATGGATCTAGGATATTATAACAAATCAGCAACGTGAAATAGCATGAAATGGACATCAAACGAAGTTTGGACATTAATTAGGGGATTGGGATCTTATTCCTTTCCCTTGTAAATTTCTAGATTCTAAAATGTTTGTTCTATGTGACTGCTCAGAGTTATTGCGACTATTGAGGTTATGTCCTTTTTCAATGAGATGAGTGGCATATTGGGATTTGTTGTCCTTATTATTTATTATTTTCTACTATAGTTCATCCAGGCTTAGTTTGCGCGAAATGTGATGGACATGTTAATTGTTATGCATTGTCTAATTTTTGTTGTAACAATGTCCAACAATTGAAACGGCCATCACATTTCGCGCAAACTTAGGTTGGATGGACTATATAATATTTGTTACTTGATGAAATAACTTAAAAAATAATGGATTGTAATCTTCTGATAAAATTGACAAGGTATTATTTGGTAATGATATTGTATACAGCAACTTACAAAATTAATTATAATTCCCTTTTATATACAGGATCTTTATAATTGAAGTTCCATTTTGACATGGCCATAAAAAAAAACTACTGGACCAAAAGCTATAATACTTGGTAATATTATACAAGAGGGCATGGGAAATTCATACCAACCAAAAAAAAATTAGTTCAAAAGGTCACCAACAGCATGGAATGGCGCTCTATGCAATATTCGTATAAGAAATTAGGCACGAAGACACAGGTTTACCTGCTTTCAGTAAATGGTGGAGGCCACATTCAACAGGTAACTAATTTTTATGGCAATGTCAAAATGGAACTTTAATTATAAAGACCCTGTATTTTCTTGTAATTTATATACTCTTTATTAATTTTTATAAGTTGTTTATCCCCATTCCTTCTACCCCCACCAACACCTAGACAGAAGGCATGATAAAGGAAACGTCATGGGTCAATCCATATGAAGTGATCCAATGAAAGTTAAGGTGGTTGCTTGACCATTTTTAAATAGTTTGGGTTTTTTTTATATGTGATTACCCTATAATTGAAAACTTCAAAACAGTTTTTAAATTTTTCTTACTTTGCACTGTTACTGAATGGCGGCCATTTTTATTTGTAAGCGCACGACGATTTTTCAATTTGGGGACTTTAGCGTTAATTTGAATTAAGTTACAACATTGTAATTGACATGATTGTTTTTAGAAACGTCTCCTCTACAACATTGTATATTACGAAGAGCTCATAAGTGAGAGTGAGTCTCTTCCATGTTAAAGCTGGTCCCATCATCACGCACAAACTAGGGGGATTGGAAATGATGCCTCTTCTTTCTGAATTTAGTCATTGAAAGTATATTATACGCTGTGCAACGAAAAAAAAACTGGGCGTGTCTAATTAAATTCCCAATTTCAATTGTTAGACATTGTTGCAAAGATAAAATAAAAAATGTTTTTTAATTTTCTTGCTTTTTATATCTGTAATAATTATACAGGGTGTTTTTGAATTGAGTACAGATTTTTTGGGAGATGATAGAAGAGGTCCTTAGAAGTATTTTTTGTCATATGAACATGGGGTCTCCGCAGCTCCGTTTACTTACAATACTGCATTGAACAATCAAATGACACTGGGACGCAGTGTGTGTTGGTAGGCCTAGATTATTTCATTTTTAACAATTAACACAAGCAATCTACTGTATGACTTTTACAGTAATTGTTCATAATGACCGCCATTTGCTTCATAGCACAATTCGCAACGCCTTATGATGGATTGATGTACGTGTGGAAACAGTTGATTTGCACGGTCGCTGATGTCACCTGCTGCCGCGACCACACGAGCCGCCAATTCTTCTTCGGTATCTACGGGTTCGGAGTACACCATTGATTTTATGCTTCCCCATAAAAGAAAATCCTTCGGTGTGAGATCTGGCGATCTCAGTGGCCAAGCAACTGGTCTGCATAATCATTCCATGTAAAACGATTCATACTGTTTGTTTAACTTTACACATGTAAAAAGTATATCAAGTGAACTTTTTATAACAAATCTTTACCTACTGCTTTCCCAGAATGCGATTAGTTCATTTACATATGGACTAATCGTATTTTACAAAGGGGTTCGGTACCATGGAATCTCCTTGACGAAGTTTGTCCTAAGACTTTTCAACATACAAGCACGTGCACCTTGAAATTTCTTTGCAAACAATTACTTTAAAAGTTATTACAGTAGATTGCTTGTGTTAATTGTTAAAAATAAAATAATCTAGGCCTACCAACGCACACTGCGTCCCGATGTCATTTGATTGTTCAATGCAGTATTGTAAGTAAACGGAGCTGCGGGGACCCCATGTTCATATGACAAAAAATACTTCTAAGGACCTCTTCAATCATCTCCCAAAAAATCTGTACTCAATTCAAAAACACCCTGTATATAATTGAATAATTGAAATGTATCTACTTTTCTGAATCAAAATAATAACAATTAAAATATGATAGCATTATTCTGCCGTTTCTTCTAATAAATAGTAAAAAAATTCCAAAATGAAATGAGAATAAAATATTGCAAATATTCCAATGAGCTTTAGCTGTGACATAGAAGTAATATTAAATTCGAGAATTTAAGGTCTAGCTAAGTTATTAGTAACTAACGGAAATTCATTTAATTCTTTCCAAATTTACGTCTATGTTATTGCTCAAATATTGAATGATTGAGTTACTGAGCCTCGACAAAACGATTTCACGTGCGCGTGCCCATGTCACAATGCTTAAAAGATGATCATGAAAGTAGCAGTTTATTCGTTTTTGACGAATCAATTGTTCTATGACATGCCATTATTTTGGTATTCTTTACGGTCACTGTTATAGCGCGTGAATTCGAAAAAGGGGTCCACGAAAAAGTCTGAAAAGTTGATATAGCCGAGCTAAGACTTTGATGGTCATATTTCTAAAAACATAATTTGCAACAATTAATGCGTCTCAAGTAATCGTGCAAACGGCGGATGGTCGGACGACCGGATAAACGTACAGTCCAAGCGTGCATTTTTATAAGTAGCTTTTTGCTAAAGCTCCTAATAAATAGCGAATTCTGGAGTAGATTTAACACTACCAACCGATGATCACGGAACATTATATCAACGGACAAATGGACCATGACTAACCTACTCTGAAGAATAATAATAATACTATCCTAAACTTTAACAAACATTTCATAACAAACTGATGTATTCAAAACAATTTCCTATATTTTTTATTTTTTTCCTACTTATACTTTATTCCATCTGGAATGCATATAAATAAATAAATAAATAATTTAAAAATCAGTTCGTCACACATCATCTGGTCTGAAACGTTTTTCAATGCTTCAAATCGTCACATTCATTTCGCTCAGTATCATTTTGACACTCAAGCCAATTTGACTCCTTCCGTTCGTTTAGTCAAGTCGTTATATCCGTACGCCCCAGAATCGATTTGACTCAGTAGACTGGACAGATTCCGCAAATAACATTGAAATCATCACATTCATTTCGTCCCAGAATCGTTTTGCCACTGTCGAATCCACACATTCTTTTCGTCACGTATTCAGTCTGCTACAAAAAGGTTTATGAATTATTAAAATGTAGCCGTGATACTCGTAGTCCCTTGTTCGAATCCAGGTCGCAGAATTTTTCCTTTTTTTTCCATTAATATCTTTAGCTTATGTTTGGAGAATTAAATCCAGTTTTAATTATTACTTACGTTCCAATTATGTTTAATGATTTAATTAAGTGGAACCCCAAAAGTACAATCTACTGTTTCCCGGATAGCGTTGCGCTCCTTATTTTTGTTATAACTAAATCTTATTGTGTGGGCGACATTGAAAGTACATTTCTTATGGCGATAAAAGAAACTGAATCGCTCTTTCCATTAAAATCTTCTATGTGAAAATTGATTTCCAGTGATTTTATTTGCGTTATCGTCGTATAGCATCCATGTTTCTCACCTTATCTTATCATAGTATGCTTCACCTTATCGATCTGAAGTCCCGGTTTTTCAAAAAAAAAATCTAGACAATGCTAAGTCCTACTGAGATAATTTTTATATATAAAACTACCCTTAATACCCGGCGTTGCTTGTGTTTTAATAAAAAATAAAGAAAAGCTGTGAACTAAAAACTAAACAGTGAAAACTAATATAACTGAAAAAACTTGTGAAGAACAGTTTTTAATTAAAAGTATTTATTCTGTTGAACAAAGCAAAAAAACTTAAGTTAAACACAAACCCATACAAAAGAAGGAATTAGTTCATGCAAAGCTTCCAAATAAATAATATTCTTAGTGAAACCTTTTTTTGGTTAAAATAGATCTAAGGATTATGTGGAATGTCAACACGTGAGCAACCAATGAGCTGGCCATGAGAAAGTCAAGGAGACTTTATATCAAGTCCAACAACCTTAAGAGACTGTCCTGAGACTTGATGATTGACATAACGAAACTGAGTTTAAGAGGAATTTGCAGTCTCTTGAACTGAAATGGCAAATCTGTGTCTGATGGAATCAGCGGGATTCTTGGAATGAACGCAATTTCAGTTTTGTATTCCCTGTGATGACCATAGCCATGACCTCGATAACATGAGGCTTCATGCTTTTCATGACTAACCTTGTTTCATTGAACAATCGCGGAAGGTCCAAGTTTCTCAGCAGCATGACTTAGCTCCTACTTGAAGGATTAAGTTGTGCAGTGGCATTTCAGGGCTGGACAAAGTTTAGAAACTCAGATGAAAACTCTACAGCTTCATCCTGATTGACAACAGTATCAATAGATCGGAAGAAACTTGCTGTTGCAGGTAATATTTTTAGCAGATCTAGATTGATTTTTTCTAGCAGATCCAGTCTGATTTTTTAGACTTCATCATTGTGGAGCCAAAATCGCACGATCACACAAACAGGTGTTTTTCTCGCAGACAACTAGTAGTAGTTGTAGTTCATGCTAGAAAAGTCTTTTGCCTTGAGCTCATCTATTGTGCCAAACATCTGTTCACATGGCAGTTGATGCATGTTGAGCTGTTGGTAAAAAAAAAAAAGGCAATCCTCTGCTACCAGTGACAAGCAGTTGCTGTGAAAAGAGCTCAGCTGTTAAATCTTCAAAGGTCTTCACTTTCAGTTTCTGAAAATGTTGCCAGTGAATGGAGCTCTTCAAAGAAGCATTCAGCTATCAGCCTTTGTGCCTTTTGGGATGACGATTCCCGTCTGTTGAAAGTCTCCTGCAAGTACCACAGTCACTCCTCCCATGTGACTGTCACTGCCTCTGATGTCATTCAAAGTCTTGTCAACAACTTCCAGCGCCTTGAGATATGACATGGCGCACTCATCCCAAACAATGAGCCGTGTTTATTGGAAAACCATGGCCTTGCCTGAATTCCTTGAAATGTTACATATTGAAGAATCTGTTTTAGCCAAGTTCAAAGGAATCTTAAAAGCTGAATGTGCAGTCCTGCCTCCAGTATGAAATGCTGCTGCAATGCCAGAAGATGCTACAGCAAAATATGCAGTGCTGCCTGGTCTTTGTGAGAAAAAGTTCATCAGGAAGGTTTTTCCTGTGCCTCCATGCACATCAAGAAAAAAACGTTTTCCAATCTGTCTTCTGACAGCATCAATTATCCTGTTGTACGCAGTTCTTGGGTCATCGAGTAGCTTTCGTTCATTTTCTGCAACAAAAGCCTCCAGTTCATCTATCTTTTTCTATCTTCTTTCTCCTTCTATCTATGTATCTTCAATCTATCTTCATCTTGTATTCCCACTTTACGTGGTCAGAGAAATTAAAAAAGAGAGACAGAATGCGGGGGGGGGGGGGGTTAAAAGCGTTATAACTCCCCTTGACCTTGGATCAATTTGACCTGCCAAAAACCTCCCAGGGTCAACCTAAATTACCCTGCAAGATTAGACAGACATTTTGGAATTTCATCAAGATTAGACCAGCCATTTTGGAATGCATAGCGAACAGACAGACAGACATACAGAAACATTTTATATATATAGATTTTCTTCTAGTAACAGTATTGTAGCGTGACTTCGCAAAGGATTATGGGTTAAACCATCGTTGATTACAAACATATTACAAACCAGTATTGCTAATTTAGCATTTTATTTCACGTGCTTGTCCTTTATGGGACATTATTAATAAAAATTAAACAGTGCCAAAACAATGAAAATGCGTTTTAAACTAGACATACCCCTGCTAAATTGGCAACTCTGATGTCAACCTTGATGGCCGAGAGCGTTAAGGCTCAGGTCTTTTCGCTTTCGTGATGATCAGGTTAGGTTAGGGTCTTTTCTGGCGCGGATGTTTTCTCACTCTTATGATGAGCTTGCAATTTTTATTTGCCAGAGTATAGGGTTATTGGCCAATTCACTTCAAATTAACTATGCTTTTTCAGTGCGTCATAAATTTGGAGGAGACCTCATCCTGCAGTGGATAAATAATGGTTGTAATTGATAGTGATGATACACTGCCTAGCCAAAATAAAGTCGCCGTCGAATATTCAATATGCAAATACTAAGGAGTCAGTCACAGGCATACTACTGAAGTCTTGCGCGAAATACTTCCTTTATCTTGTTCTGCATTAGTTTATCGCTTTATTTGTTTTGAAGAAAGATGTATGTGGACGCAGCATATGGTCGCGGAAAAGATGTCACCGAGTTTCAGAAGGAGCAAATTATAGGCTTATTCCAAGCAGAGAAAACAAGCAAAGAGATTGCGGCAATTACTGAAATTGAGTAAAAAGTGTTCAACAATTAGTAAAGCCTTGGAAAGAAAGATCTGAATCATCAACACCGAGTAGTAACTGTGATCGGAAAAAAATTCTGACTAATCGTGACTGGAGATCATTAAGACGCATGATGAAGGAAAAACCGAAGAAATTGTACATTAGACCTGACAGGAAACTTTAACAAGGATATCAAAAACTTATCCATCCACACAATGCGACGAAACTTTGAGGACTGGAACTAAGCAACTGCTCTGCCACAAGATATCCGATTTTTAGTAAAAACACTAGGAAAAGATAATTACTGTTCGCCTGGGGGGACAAAAATTGGAGAATGGAGCAAATGAAAAAAGTCATCAGGTCTGATGAATCCAGGTCTATCCTATCCTACAAGGGTTGGTCAAAAATCTGTAACTTTTTTATTTGGTAACCGATTTTCAAAATTCTTTTTATATCTGATACTTACATTTGTCCTCTATATAATGCACTATTTTCCTTTAGACAGAGTCCCGATCCCTTTCCACGCATGAATAATCGCATGAACCCTTCTGAGAGGAATTCCAGGATTGTTGTCGACACGAGGATTGAATGGCATCTTTCACCTCGCCATGAGAACGCAACTCATGTCCCTTAAAGTGCTCTTTCTTCTTTGGGAAGTGGTGAAAGTCGCAAGGTGAAAAGTCTTTCATCTTTGAAGCGTAAACGCTGCAACGCTTCCGGGTGTGTGGGGATCGTATGCGGGCGAGCGTTAAAGTTGAGCTATAGAAGAGCTATAGAAGAGGGTCCAAAGCTGCCATTCAATCCTGGTGTCGACAAAAACCCCGGAATTTCTCTCCGACGGGTTCACCCGACTAGTTACGCGTTGGCACAATGCGTGGAAAGGAATGGGGACTATGTCGAAAAGTGAATAGTGGAGGACAAATATAAGTATCAGATACAAAAAGAATTTTAAAAATCGGTTAAAAAATAAAAAAAGTTACAGCCATGGAGGCATTACTTTTCGACCCACCCTCATAGATGATGAGCGCATCAGGGTTAGAAAAAAACCGCACTATCCAAGCCTGTGGAGACAGTGCGATGATCTAGGTTTGCTTCTGTTGGTCTGGTCTGTATTTTGCAATGTTATGCAGCCAAGTGTCTGAATCTGTTGGATGACCAGGTCATTCCATTCTTGGACGAGTTTCTTTTTTTTGATCGAACTGGATTGTTCCAGAAAGACAACGCCAGGATACACCAAACTTGAATTCCAATTGATGGTGGTTTTTCCCTCTGAAATTGATCTAAAAACTCATGATTCGAGAAAATACATTGAAATTAAAAATTCAAATAAATAATTTTGTGCCTATGTACCTATGTAAATAATTTTGTGCAGCTAACTACTCTGAAACGGCAAAATGTAGAACCGAAGGAAACTAATACACTGTTAGAGGGAACCTTAAACTGTGCCTTGACATGGTTTTTATGAAAATGGGTCAAGTCTTTTATGATATAATTTTGTTAAAAAAAATAAAAAAATGTTGTAACATTTATTTCAGCGAATAAAAGTTAATAGAGTCACTATAGGCAGAGACTCTTTTCATTAAGACGAATAATTTTAGTAAATAAATTGTTTGCCTGTGATGAGCTATGTTTGAGTTAAGGTTTTTATTCTTCCACCTCCATGTGAAATTTTTTTATGATTCGCAAAAAAATTCCCTCTGTACTTTTTATCTATTCACTAAATTTTGTGCAGGTGAAGGTTCCCTGTGAATGTTTCCGGAATACTTTATATGACCTATAAATTTTCATGTAAAATAAAATTTTTAACCATTTAATATTGTTATTTCAAGCTATTATCCTTAATTTTTATAGATCACTTAAATAAAAACAGAAATTGCGGCTTTGTTGCAATAATATTAAATTAAATTAAATTAAATTAAAACTTTCTTTGCCAAAATGGAGGCTGGGTCACCAAATGGGAGATCCAAGTAAAGGACGTCAATAGAATAATACAATGAAGAACATTACAATTATTTCCATATTCATCAAACAGTCGGTATTTACGCAAATTATGACGTAAATTAAAATTAAGTAACCAAAGTAAATCAGATGATTTAATTTCTGCATTAATAATCATATAAATTGATTTGAGATGACGGGCATTCTAAACATTTTTAGCCAAGAACACTGCACGCATCCCACAAAATTGTTTTATATTCTCCAAGTACTTCACTCTCTCACGGCCTTCACGGTAGTTTCTAGAATTCCGTGGCTCTATCATAAGGTCGTATGCAACATATGAGCGTGCCACGTTGCATTGTTTTTGCGTGACAAAATTCTAAAGCTCGCGCACTAGCAGATGGGCATAAAACACAATTCTAATTAGTGCTATAATTTTCTATGATTATTCCAAAGGCTGAGAGATGTCGGATTGTTTTGAAACTTTACAACAGGCATTTTCTGACAGAGCTCCGAATAAAGCCAATCTCGTCCTGATATCACGAGTTAAGAGGGGAAGATGGGTCACTTGAAGACAAACCTCATAGTAGACGGCCAGCCGATGCTGTTATGCCATAAAACATCCGTGCTGTGACGGATTCTCTACAGGGACCAAAGAAAAGAGAATTCGGGTCTCTTTTTGCATATTTGCTTTTTTTTTTTAATTTTCTGCATCTAATTTAATAAGAGTTTTCGCCTACTGTTTTTAAACTTAATACCGCCTGTTTGTTTGTATTTTTTGTGAATTCTTTTCTTTTTATTAAGAATTTTCTTTGTGGAGGATCTGAACCAGCTTGGAAAACGGTTATTAATATTACAACTAATTTACAGAATACATTCTTCAATAATTCGTTGGATAGTCCCCTCAAAAGTATCCGCATCGTCATCAATGTTAGATTCCTTTGTGATAAATGTCCTTCAACATTTGTCATATATGTTTATAAGGCAGGGTAATCATTCTTTTTAAAATTATACCGGGTGAGTTAAAAGTCTGTTACCCCCTTTCCTATCTTGGATACCAATTTAGTTACGCAAATTCCAATAAAAGGAATGATTAGGAACTGGAGGGGTGCTCTATCTGATGGAGGACCTTTCATCATCTCAAATATGCAAATTAAGGCACATCTAAATTCTATCTCGAAAACCGTAAAAGATACACAAAAAATTCTAATTGCACATTTGTTCAACAGCAAATTCCAAACAAAACAAAAAAAAAGTTCACCAAAATCCGATGAGTGGATCACTCACAATCCTCATTGCAAGCTCATTGGACGACTTCAATGTGGTATACGGAACATGTCGAGTTGACTGCGAGACAAAATGATTCTAGGACAAAGTGAATGATGTGACGGTAAGTGTCTCTGAAACAAAGTGAATGATGTGACTGGAAGTAATTCTGGGACAAAGTGAATGATGTGACGAAATGATCTGATAACGTTTTTGTTTCGAGTTTGTTTGTTTTATAAAACGCTAAAATTTCCTCCTCAGTTTTCCGATCGAATAGGGTAGACCCAGTGACGTGATGTTATTTTAACAGAAGAAACGAGACAAAACGCGAACGTCTACCACGGAAATTGCCGAGAAATTTTGACAGTTTTCGGTCGATAAGTCGCTCGCCGATAAGGATTTCTCCTTATCTTTGGTTGAATGCGAGCTGAACAGCGTAACAATTATCCTCCCTTCGGAAAGAATGGGATAGCCTGAACATAGACGAAACACATAGCGAAATCATAAACAACACAATTCGTTCGTTATAATCTTCGTTCGCATGGAGCGGGAAGCTTACGATTTTTGATTTGCGTCAAATTCCAAACTCTATTCTCTAATTTTGTCATAAATCGCTTTGTCATTCAGTCAGCTGAACGGATCCAATTCGTCACATTTATTTCATTGCAATAACTCAGGCCAACGATAAAAATCATCTTGAATGAATTTGCCTTATTCCTGTGGGGTTTTTTTTTGGTTTTTTTTTTGTGCGCTGAATCATCTGCTTTTAGATTTTTTCCTTCACGTCACGTTACCAAGTTACTGACATGTAAAAAGTAATTGGTGTGAAGAGAAGCGGCTGCAATGTTAAAGTATCCATATTTTTGGGCCACAAGGAAATTTATCAGGCCCCAAAGTCTGAATAATTTAAAATTGATTCGTTGATCAACAAATCTGTGGGTGAGAGAAAAAAAAATCTGAGATTCGGATTCAGCACAAAAGAAAGCGAACGAGAATCAGCTCTTAACGTTAAAGACGACTTTTAAAAGTTGTTTTTTTTAAAAAAAATGTCCTATAAACATTACATCTGGTTTCGATTGTGTGTGAGACATCGATGTCTGAACGATCCTGTCTCCCTTAGAACTTGGTGTACCTCGAAAACACCTCTCGATGTGGATGGCGCCTATGAGGAGATGCATCCGCGTACAACCTGCTAGCTTCTGCAGCGTTACCAGCAGTAAGCCCATAGTAAAAATAAATGTTCGCATATTCTTCTTTTGTGAAAATAAACGCCCTAATGAACTTCGACGTTGTGTTGCAGAATATGAGCAATTGCTCAAATCAACGGCCAAGTCAATGAAATACCTTTCACACGTGTTACGACGATTCCTCTTCCTGTTTGACATACAAAACAGGAAGAGTATATTTAAGAATAAATAGGTAAACCTACTTTTTTTCTAGAAAAAGACTCTAAATAAAAGAAAATAAACAAACATCAATTTCTCACACATGATCGAAACTAAATGTAATATTTATAGGTCATTTTTTGTTCCATTTGAACCATAGAATGTTCCTAAACAATTATGTTGGATAAGTTTGGGTCACCCTGCATAAATATGCACACTGTTTTAAAAAAAGAGAAGAGAAATGGTTTATTTAAAAATAAAAATTATATTTAAAGGAGAATTATTTCCTATTGAAAATATGCGCACTTATGACTTGAATATAATACGAGGGGCGATTGATAAATAAGGTCTCCATGGCTGTAACTTTTTTATTTGTTAACCGATTTTCAAAATTCTTTTTGTATCTTATACGCATTCAATCCTGGTGTCAACAATAACTCCGGAATTCCTCTCCGACGGGTTCACCCAACTAGTCACGCTGTGACATTCGTCCTTTTCGAAGAAATCAAAAACTTGTCTATTTTTCCGATCCACCACGTGGCCAGGAGGCCACTGGGCTCGGCGTCTGGCTAGCGTCACTGCTTCCGTGAAAATAAAGTATTTCAAAACTCCGCCAACAGAGGGCGGCACCATCGGCATCAGCCTGAGCCAATAGGAAGCCAGAATTCTCGACAACCCGGTACTGGACCCAGGGATGATATATAAGGGGGGGCTTTCGGATTCGCAGGCAGACTGGTTTCAAGTTCGATCCTGAGAGGAACACCGATCTAAGTGCCGACGTGGATGACCCAAGCAACGACAGATATCTCCGCCCTGCGAGTCCGTAAGTACCCCTATGCTTATATCAAAATTCCCGATGCTTAGTTCAAGCTTAGTGTTAAGGTTGGTTGCGCTGTACCGAGGTTGGCTCTTATGATTACCGATGTTAATGACTTTAAGTTAACTGTGCTGGTCTATAGTAATTCATATACTTAACTGCATGTCTCCAATTTCAAGTTTATAAGAATTGTATATTCATACACTTATTTGATCCTTCTTCATTATTATCATTATGAATCATCAACTCCTCATTTGTAAATAAATCGCCATTCTTTTGATTAAGTCTGCCTAGTTTGAACCTTATTTAATATAATTAATTTAAAGTCCAACAAAACTTCTTGTTGGAATATCACAATGGCGCCCGAACTAAATAAAGAGGCAGAAGGCGATGCGGCTTCGCAGATAGCGATCAGGAGTGACGCTATAGTTGGATTTACAAACTTAATTCCCACCTTTTCCGGGGAGGAAGGATCAATTAATGTGCATGTGTTTCTGGATGCAGTAGAAACCACCGCAAGTATAGCGGGGTGGCAGAACGCAGTTACTTTGGGGGTTCTCCGTACCAAAATCAAAGGGCGAGCAGCCACTATATTCAATAATCATGCCCTATTTAAGATTACACTTATAGTGAACTAAAGAATCGTATGTACGACCTATTCCAAGTAAAGGAAGACTTACAATTCGCGGAATTAAAATTTTTCCAAGCTAAACAACATGATCAAGAATCTGTCCGCGATTATGCAAATAGACTACAGCTTTTATTTGATAAGATGGCAAGGAAAACCAGTATATTTGAAAAAGAAAAAGATCAATTACTATTATCCCATTTCTCGGAAACCGTTATTCCATCAGCACAGATGTTGCTGACATGCAAGGAACCATCATCGTTCCAGGAAGCCATATTAATTGCCACAAAAGCGGAACACATGGGCATTGAAAAACAAACGAACAAATTAGAATTGATCAAAACCTCCATTAATAGTGAGGTCGCGCCCATCATCCAACAAATGTTGGAAAACCAGAAATCCACTGACGCGAAAATAGATGAACTCAAACAAATTATAGATAATCAGCAGAAAGTTATATCACGACTGCAGCAGGACCGAAAATATAAAAAAAAGCCTCAGAATAAGAGGGTAAAAGAAAATCGCTGCTGGAAATGCGATAAAATCGGACACATACAACAAGATTGTCATTTAAACTATTAAAGACTGGGTACAGATCGGACACTACCCAGTCTAATCATATACAGTCAAACATCGTCCGCGCTAACCGCGAAAATGATTTATTCATCATCACGGTCATCATAGGTAAAGAAAAAATCCCCATGATAATTGACACTGGTTCTCAAATTAGCATATTGCATGAGAACACGGCTAAAAGATTAGCCAGATGGGTCTCCTATATACCGGAAAATGTCACTCTCTCTGGCATTAATGACAACAAACACCTGACTGAGGCTGTATTAGCAGACATTAGAATAGGTGACAAAACCTTTTGCAGTAGAAAATTTATTATTCACCCACTCCCAAATCGGAATTATCAGGGCATTCTGGGCAGTGACATTATTGGAAGCGTGAAATTTGAATTTAGAGATAATATGCAAAAGGAAATAGTCGTTGCAAATAACATTCTCATGAACAAAATTGAGAGCGGAAATCTGGACAATAATCACAGAACTGGACTAGACGACTTGATTGCAAAATATGAAACAAATTTTGCTGATGAAATTGAAGCTTTGACGGGTATCAAAGATGTCATAGTCGATTTCAAAATAGACCAATCAAAGCCTGTATTTGTCCGACAGTATCCAATTCCGAAAATACATATGGATGCTCTTAAAAAAAAAATTGAACAGTACAAAAAGGCCGGCATTATAGAAGCCAGTAAATTGAATTGGAATTCACTGATTCATGTGGTTAAGAAAGGGGACGGTGACATAAGGGTCACTTTGGATTTGCGTAAAGTAAATGACACGACAACCGCATTGGATTCCCCATGCCTAAAATACACGAATTATTACATGATCTAAACGGTCATACCTGGTTCAGTGTCATTGACCTGAACTCGGGCTACTATCAATTGCTAATTTCGCCCAAACTACGTCACTGCTTCGCGTTTCAAACACCATGGGGCAAATTTCAATTGACCCGGATGCCCCAGGGTGCGAAGAACTCTGCTCAAACTTTCCAGGCCTTCATGACAGACATACTATATGACCGTCTCGCGCAAGGCATATACGTATTCCAGGATGATGTCCTAGTATATTCGAAAACATGTGAGGAACACATGGAGTTGTTGGCGTGGCTCTTTCAAAAATTTCATGAGCACAACGTTATCATGAAGCCGTCCAAATGCAAACTGGCAATGCATCAGGTAACCTACCTGGGACACATCCTATCGAAGGACGGGCTACAGCCTGACCCAGAAAACATAAAAGCAATCATGGAATTGCAACATCCGACCAACGTTAAGCAAGTACGATCATTCAATGGGGCAATAAACTTTTACCGCCCATTCATTGCTAATTTATCTGGAATATTGTCACCCATCACTGAACTCACCAAGAAGGACAAAAAATTCATGTGGTCTGCAGAATGTCAGGCCGCCCTTGAACAGATAAAAAGGATATTAAGTAACCCTCCTGTCCTAACCTCACCTGACTATGGCAAAGACTTCTTCCTACTTACTGATGCTTCAGATGAAGCGGTGGGTGCAGTTTTACAGCAAGAAGTAGGAGATGGCATGAAGCCCATTGCATTCTTCAGCACGAAACTTCAAGGGACACAAAGAAATTACAGCACTATAGAAAAAGAACTCCTAGCCATTGTCCTTGCCCTACGTAAATTCCGTCATATGATCCTTGGTTTTCCCATACATTTGATGTCAGACCACAAACCACTCTCATTCTTATCAAATCTGGGACACGTCAACCAAAGACTCTTGCGCTGGTCATTAGAAGTACAAGAGTACAACTTAATTATAAGCCACATAGCTGGGGAGAACAATGTTGTGGCAGACTTTCTCTCAAGGCCACACAGTAGGGAGTGCATGGGGATCATTAAGATCCAGTCTGACAATCTTCAGGAAAACATACGAGGCTCTCAACGCACCGATCCATATTTTTATAACAAAATCCTAAACCTGAAGAATAATAAGCTGGAGTGTCGGAAAGGACGGTTTGAATTACAAGATGGGATATTACTATGGTTTGACAAGCGAATTAAAAGGGATAACGATCCTTACAGGAACAAAGGAAAAATATGCATTGGAGAAAACATGGTAATGAAAATTATTGAAATGGCCCATGACAGCAATCTTGCAGGTCATAAAGGAGTCAATAAGACCATTGCTGCCATCAGGCAACAATATTACTGGCCATCCATGAACAAGGATACGTATGCTTACATACAAGCATGTAGCTTATGCCAGAAGTGTAAACTGCAGAAGGGACCAGCACCGTTTCAGACTGGTATTAAAGCCAAATATCCATTCGAAAAAATGTGTTGGGATGTGATCGGTCCTTTACCAGAAACAGAACAGGGAGACAAATACAATCTTGTCTGCATTGATGTTCTATCAAGATACCCTGAGGCCATTCCCCTAAAAAATCAATCAGCTGAAACTACAGCGAAAGCATTCATTGAACATGTAGTTTGTCGCTATGGACTTCCGTGTGAAGTCATATCCGACCGTGGAGCCAATTTTACCTCAGAACTTATGAGTAACTTATTTCGGGATCTCGACATCACTCATACCCGCACCACGTCCTATCGTCCATGCTCCAATGGCCTGGTGGAGAGAATGAATCAAAACATTCTCGAAATTCTACGGAAACTCTGTGATGGCAAACCGTCCCAATGGAAACAGCTGCTAAATTCTGCCCTTTTTAGCATACGGACGACCTACAACGAAAACACGAGAGACACCCCTGCACATTTATTATATGGCTTTGATCCTCATACCCCGTGGAATGGTGGCGATCGAGTTGGGAATGAAATGACACCAACACAATACAAATCCGACCTCGTTGCTAGACTGCAAATCGCTCGCGAAATAGCTATTGAAGAAAGCGACAAAAGGCGTCTTAACAAATTAAATGAGAGAAACAAAGGCAGACACCTAAAGCAGTATAAACCCGGAGACAGAGTGCTTTTACTTCTTAAAGGCAGAGGAAAGAATAAGTTGGGGTACAGATATGGGGGTCCTTATGTTGTATCTAAGCAGATCAGTAAGGTCAACTTTCAGATAAGAAACATTCAAACTAAAGAGCCACAGGTGGTACACATGGACCGACTTAAGCTTGCAAAGGGAAATTTTGATTTTAGGGAGAATAATTGCAGATGCCAAAAACGGACAGCCAAACCTCCAGTCGTAACGGATGACTCAGAAGAAGACGACTCAGAAGAAGATGATTGCTATGCTTTAGCACCACTTGAACCGATCGACACACGGATTGTCATCAATGACAATGGTCCACAACCTCCAGAGACACAAATTCCTGATGTCAACCAGAATCCAGAACAGCACCAACACTATAACCTCAGACGACAACCAAGGATAGACTATAGGCGACTCAACGAAGGTCGTGTCCACTGATTCAAGACGTTCAGCAGAGACATCTCTGGCGAAATGCTTCCCTTGCCCCTCTGGGGGGGAGGGGGGAGTTGTGACATTCGACCTTTTTGAAGAAATCGAAAACTTGTCTATTTTTCCGATCCACCACGTGGCCAGGAGGCCACTGGGCTCGGCGTCTGGCTAGCGTCACTGCTTCCGTGAAAATAAAGTATTTCAAAACTCCGCCAACAGAGGGCGGCACCATCGGCATCAGCCTGAGCCAATAGGAAGCCAGAACTCTCGACAACCCGGTACTGGACCCAGGGATGATTCAGTAAAAAATGGCCGCCCAAGAAAGTCGTCCTCAACAACAGCACCTGATGACTCGACCTCAAGTCCAGCTTACAAATTAATCCTAGAAGAGATCAGAGAACTGGCATTTGAACGACTGGGACCCAAAAAAAACCAAAAAGCGGATTACAAGGAAGTAATTACAAGAAAACTTGAAGCACTACAAAATTTGCTTGATCAGATGGCTACAGGAAATGAGACTAAGGAAACTCCAAAGATAAGTAACTCCACCTGTTGCCAACATACGCAAACTTTACTGCAAGTGAACTCCTCGCAAGATCGAGACCAGTTAAGTACTTCTACGCAGCCAAGAGAGAGACTAACCTGTGATTACGAGAAATTAATTAAAGAAACTTATGCCACATCAGAAGTAGTAATCAACTCGAATTTTATTGACCAAGATGTCATTGGTGCTGCAATTATCAATGGTGTTTTGGACTCATTACAAGCAACGGTAGCTAAATTAATTCGCGATTTGACAAATAAGATAACAGAAACTATCATTGCCACTGAACTTACCTTGAAAAATTTATTAACTAACCGCACTGAATGTAGCTCAAATAAGAATGACTCTGATCAAAAATCAGAGCTAATTACTGAAAAACAGAAACATAACTTGCAAGTATTGGAAAACAATTATCAGAATATTCAACCTGAGGTAAATCAATTAAATGATATTGCCAAAAATCCTACTGATAGTGGTATAAATGAATTAACTACTGGAGGACCTTCTACTCAAAACATAAGTGCATCTAATGAAGACATGTTTACTTTGCAAACAAAGGAACTACCAAGCTTATCTCATAAAACCAGTACCGACAAAGTAGAGAGTGTAGAGCTAAAGGATAAACAGAATATTAGTAACCTTGATAACTGGAATCTGCTAATTACTCCGGCATCTACGGCCAGACTATGTATTGGGAACATAGATAAATCAGTTACTCCCACCACACTGGCAGAGAACATAACTAAGCTAGGCCTCAGAGTATTGGAATGCGGACGATGGACCACGAAGGAGGGAGCTCCGTCGCATTACTTTTTCCTGCGACTCAGCCAGCAAGTCGATCAGCTGCCTTGGGAACAGCATAAATGGCCCAAAGGTCTATCAGTTAGACCTTTCCGGGGCAAAAGCCCTACTTTGATAGACGACGCCTACCGAAACCAGTCATATGCGAGGCCTCCCCAACTATCCTAAAGACAAAAGATTGAAGTGTTATGGCAAAAACTCACAAACTGATCATATTTGCCTGGGCTATGCCAATGTTCGTTCTCTTTCAAACAAATTAAATGACCTGGATATATGGCTCCACGAGTTTAATATCCATATTTGTGCGATTGTTGAAACATGGCTGACTTCAGATTACGACTCCAAGGACTTATGCCCAGATACCTTTACCATGCTGAGAATGGACAGACCATCAAGAGGTGGAGGTGTTGCTGTTTTAATTAAAGAAAATATCCAAGCTTATGTTATTTCGGGAGATTCAAAACATGGTTTGGATCACCTCCTGATTGAATGCAAACTTGATAATATCAGGTTTAGAATCTTGACAATCTACCGACCCCAATATATTCCAGTACACCAAGTTACGGATCTTATCCATTCTCTAAACCTGAATATACATCATATCGTCATTGGAGATTTTAATATTAATTTTGCAAAGAACCTTTCTGAGCGCAATGACATCTTAGAAGCTTGTTCCCTATTACAACTTTCTCCGACTATATACGAACCAACACGTTTAACCAATAAAACAGCTACGACTATTGACCAAATTTTTATTCCTGCCCACTGGTTGCCTGTCAGTATAGAACTAACGACAATGCCAAAATGTGATCATCAAACCATCACTATGAAATTAAAACCCCCCGATCTAGCAAATTACATCAGCCTAAGCCCCCGTAATAAACAACCGTCTCACGAGGAATATAGACTAAATTTTAACGGGGTTGATTGGTCCATCTTTAGACAAGCAATTCAGGAGTATGACTGGACTGCATACTTACAGGCAAATAACGTAGACACAAAATTATCAATTTTACGACAAGAAATAACCTACCTACTCCAGTGTTGTGGTATGAAGGTCTCGTCACACAAGACTTCTGCTAAACATACTCCCTGGTGGACGTCTGACATTTTGAACATTTGGCAAAAGAGAAAATGCACTTATAAGAAATACACTGAAACGAAAGATGCAAACGATTTACAGCAATTGAAAAGCTTAAATAAAAAGTATAAGCAGGAAATCAGATTGGCCAAGAGGCACTATCTGGCCTCCACTAATAATCACTTTGACTTGTGGAAATTTGTGCAGAAAGATAAAAAGAAGAGCAACAAAACCTTAAAACCAGAAAATGCGTCTGACTATTTGAAATGGATCGACGACCCATTCAAAATAAGCTTACCCACTACTGTCAAAGCAACCAGCCATAGGTCTAATGTGGAGTTACGATTGCCCAACAACTTGCAACAGGAAATTTATTGGACCACAAGATTGATTAAACTTAAGAAAAACCCTGGTGACAGCGTCTTAAACCATAAAGTCTTAAGGCATTGGGGATATAGCGGCAATTATTTGTTGGCCAACCTTATACAAACTATATGGGATACAGCTGAAATTCCTAAGGAACTCAAGCTAGCCACAATCTACCCGATATATAAAACCGGAAATGAACAGGATATCAAAAATTACAGGCCAATTTCGGCCCTACCATCCATCTCGAAGATTATTGAAAAAATTATTTTTACGCCCATGACGCTACACTTATGGGAACATATACCCAAAAGCCAATATGGAGGCAGGCCTCAAACGACCACTCAAGACTTACTCCTCACCATCTTACTAGAGGCGCTTGAAGCGCTTGATAAAAACCATACTTTCGTCATAGTCTCTGTTGACTTGGCCAAGGCGTTTAACTTGGTTTCACGGCCACAGCTTTTTGAAGATATTGAAGCATATGGTATTACGGGCCCATTATTGGCCCTAATCCGTGACTTTTTTGTTAACCGATTTAATATCTTACCTTATAACCCGAATAAATTTTCTCATCCGTCAACACGAGGAATACCACAAGGATCCGTAATAAGTAACATCTTTTTTGCTACCTTCCTTGCTTCGATATTCCACTTATCGCTCTCTTTTAGATTGAGAGCATATGTTGATGACATCATCCTCACGAAAATGTATGAGGACTATTCGGAACGTAAAGTCAACCAGGATATATCGAGTGATATACAAGGTGATTATAATTAAAGTCCCTTTGTAAAAATGCTATAAAAAAACAACCATGAGTCCGAATGACTTCAAATTTGGACTGAGCATTCTTGAAGAAGGGGCATTTGATATGGATAAGAAAAAAAATAGTTCCAAAATTTATCACTAGATGGCGCTGTAAGCGGCATATTATGCCTAGGAGGATTTGTACTATGCAAATTATAAAAACGCAGGCCTCATGGCGTTCTCGTCATATTTGTATCTCAGCAGCTTGCCATGGGTCTGTCAATGAAGGATCGCGCTCTGCTTGTGAAGCTCTTTTACAAGAATGGCGACTCTGCCATAGCAGCTTTAAAGAAATTTCGGGTATTAAAGGGAATGAAAAAAGGATGTGGTCCGATGTCTGCAAAGGCTCTGAGGTGTATGATTAAAAAATTCGAAGCGACAGGTTCTTTTGCAGTGAAATCTGGCAGAGGGAGGAAAGCAGTTGCTTTGACGTCAGTAGAAGATGTGGCTAAAGCATTAGAGGAAGGGTCGAACAGTGGTGTGCAAACGTGCAGTGCACGGGGAATTGCCCGAACTTTAGACATGCCTGTGAGCACGGTCAATAAAATTTTACGCAATATCCTGCATTGTTATCCCTATAAAATTACCCATGTTCAGGAGTTACTTCCTGCTGACCTGCCAATTAGACACACGTTTGCTTTAGAATTTCTAGCTCGCATGGAAGTGGACAATGAATGGCCATGGAACATCTTGTGGACAGACGAAGCCCATTTTTATCTCCACGGCGTTGTCAATACACAAAATTGCAGGATATGGGCAACGGAAAATCCTTTCGCATGTGTTTCAATACCGCTTCATTCTGCAAAGGTAACTGTGTGGTGCGGGATGACAGCATCATTGATTATAGGGCCATTTTTTTTCGAGGAAGTGGGTCCTGCGGGTCCCGTTACCTGTACAGTCAATGGTCAACGGTATGCGTGTCTTTTACGCAACCAGGTAATTCCAACACTTCAACAGCATGCATGCGTGGATAGAATAATTTTCATGCAAGATAGCGCTCCTCCGCACATTGCAAAGCCAGTGAAGCAACTGCTGAAGATACATTTCGGAGATGATAAAATTATCAGCCGTCATTTTCCGAGAGCCTGGCCTGCAAGATCACCGGACCTCAATCCTTGTGACTTCTGGCTCTGGGGTTACCTTAAAAATCATGTGTTCAGTGGCCCAGTTGCAAATTTAGCGGAATTGAAGGCTCGGATTACGCACCACGTTCACAACGTGACCCCGGAGACACTCCGGTCTGTTGTGGAACATGCTGTTTATCGGTTAAAACTTGTGGAGGAAAATGGTGGACAGCATATTGAACATGTCTTGCGCAAGTCCCGAGATAATTAATAGGCGTTTCCATTGTTGCTTTTTATGCGGTTTTTGGCCCAAGGACAATTAAAAACCGATTTTTCCCATCCGATGTGGTACGACCTTGCCGTGGTGGATGGGCTTTGCACTAACAGTGCCACAACTGTTAAATGACTTGAAAGTCATGTTTTCCATCATCAAACCCGAAGCAATCATGTTCATTGACCGGTACAGTTGATTTTTTGCTAATACTGTACTGTATAATAAAAAAAAAA